>OZ024918.1:39351606-39630435 GCA_964017125.1 Flabesymbios commensalis
CTTTACTCTGCAATCTATCTCAATCAAATGAACGTGTATACATGCCAGCAACAATATCAGAATCTGTAAAAACTACCTGGCCACCTATTTGCATGTTGTACGTTTTATTATTTCTTCGTATTTCTCACACAATCTCAAACGTCACATATTTGATAACTTAGAACATAACATTTCTTACAAGCTGTGGGGGATCATTTTTCCAATTCTAAACAGTAGTGTATAAGAAGTTGATGTCAAAAATTATCACATTTACATTTTGTTTATCTCTTCACACAGATGAAGGGTGATTTATAACCAAATTTAAATAGGTTGTATGTGAGCTGATTGGCTAAGAATACAAAACCAGCGCACTTGAGTTAGATTTAAATTATGCCTTAGGCTTGTGTTAAAATCACAATGTATTTTTAGAACTACATTTTAACGTGCTATAACGAAATAATCAATTAAACCTCTGAATAATTGTTTTTAATGTAACTTATAACAGTTACTATCCTCAATGTTATGAGCCCATTTACTGACATTAAATATCACTGCACCAAGACCCACATGTATCAAATGGCTTTGACTATCGCAGTAATCCATATATCAATATGAGCGTAAAACATTAAAAAATATATATTTGATAGTCTTATTTTATACCTAGCAAACCATTATATTAACAATACTCAATGCGTATATTGACAGTATCGGGTATCATATACATGTATAGGCGTTTTATCAAATATAGTTCAACGGTTGTCATTTTTTCTTGGTAATATCATAACAGATTGACGTCAGTAAGGAGATTTTAATTTTCTAAAGAACACTGTCCCTTTCAGCTTCCATATGCCACCAATACATGATAGAATAATCAATCACGTATGAATAAGTTTTTCAAAAAGCCACTGGTATCATGTGCATGTCTTTTGTTCGCTCACGCACCCGAGTGTCATACTGGACACCAAATTCAGACCACAACCAAGCGACGGCTGTCAATTGACTATTTATCATATAGATTGGAATGTCGTCATTGAGTAGGTTCGAGTATTACACTTGAATACCGCCCACCTTGCACAATTTAAAACTTTAAGGCCACGTCACCATTTTACGTATGTAAGCATGTAAGCCATACCTAAATGATTGTAAAAAGCTAACACCTATTTAAAAAGGTACTGGTGAGGTGAATGAACCGAACAATAATAGGTCAATTCCTGTTGTATCTCATCTATCTAAAATGTTTTAAAAATACATCAGTGATCAATTATTACAATATTTTGAAAGTCACTCTTTTTTACGTTATGGCCAATCAGCTTCTAGAGAACTCATAAGTTGGTGAATGATTTATTGGATTATTATAATGAATGAATGATGAATGCTATTCTTTTTTTATCTTAAAAACAGTTTTGATATCATTAATCATGACATACTTTTGTTGAAATGTATGGTGTGGACGATAATCAAATGTTATGGTTCACTGACTATTTGGCTGATAGATCACCAGCTGTTCTTGTTGATGGTTGCATATCTTCTCTTACAAATATTAATACTGGTGTTCCTCAAGGATCGGTCTTAGGTCAACTGTTGTTTTTAGTATTTATTAATGATTTACCGACTTCTTGGGAAATACGCTTATAAATATTCATGCTGATGATACGGCTATTCATGTTTGTGGTACAGATTTCAAGAATATCCAGAAAATACTTCAACAAGAAGTTGATAAAGTAGTTCAATGGTTTCATAGCAATAGGATTGTTATTAATAATCTTAAATGTTGTTGTTGGATCATTTCATCGCATCTCAATCAAAATACTTGTAATTTATACCTTGCTGATGTTAAAATTTCACAGGTTTATTCGACGAAATACTTTTATCGATTCTAAACAGAACTGTCGTGAACAGGTTTTTTCTGTCAAGAAAGAAAATTCGCCCAAAGTTGGACTTATAAGAAAATTGAAACATAATGTCCTCTAATACTGTTTGATTAAATACTATATGTCAACTGTTCAATCTCAAATCGATTACTTTATAGCTGTTTAGGGATACTCTTCCGATGCCAATTATTGTAAAATATTACAATGATTACAGGATCGAGCCGCACGGATAGTTGGTAACAATTTTGGACTGGAATGTAAAAGGTATAGATAATGTTATTAAATATTTTGGTTGGTTGAATGTTTGTCAACGAAGAGATTATTTTACCGCTATTACTGTAAATAAATCTCTATCGGGTTGGCAACCGAGGTATATAACAGACCTGTTTACTCTATCTCGAGATATTGCAACCCTTTTAACTAGATCATGCTGTACAGATAAATTAAGCTAACAGAAGTTTTTTTAAATGCTTTTCACGATATTTTTGTGCTTGTATGTGGGATAATTCTCCAGACATTATAAGAAACATTGATACGCTTAATGTGTTTAATCAAACATTAAAACAGTTTGAATTGACTCAGAATATGTTTTAACCCTTTAACCGCCAAATTATTCAATTTGAATTTTCACCCACTTGAAGTTGTGTCTCGCTGACGCGATCCACAACTTCAAGTGAAAATTATTCAGATTTGACAAAATGGAGGTCAGCTTTTTTCAAATCTTGCTGGTTGATGTCACATTTCACCTTTAACATTTTTTAAAATGTGGTACTTAATGTGCTAATAAAAAATGAAAACCTGAATAAATGCGGCACCGGCGGTTAAAGGGTTAATATATTTTTTGTAATATTATACTTTCCCTTTTACACTGCATTGTATGTTACACAGAGGCATAGTAAGCACTATTAGGTAAAAGATTAATTTTTATATCATATTTGCAATCATCATATTATGCAATATTATTATTTTTATTTTACATGTATACTCTGTTTTGTATGGTACACGGAGGCCTAGTTCGGGCAATTATGTGAAATATTGTTTTCGCTCATAACTCTACCCTGAATAAATGTATGTCATTATCATTGATACACACTATAGTATCACTTTTACAAGAAAAATAGAAAACAATTGCAATTCCCCCATATCCGTATCCGTATGCCATCCGTATATTTCACTATCGGTACGTTACATTATAATATAACAATGGGGAAATCTCACACAGGCCCTATACGAATGCCCTATACGGATGGCATACGTATGCCTCTACGTGATAAAAACTTGGATTTCAAATACGTTATAATAATGTCTTATGTACATGTATTAGCACAGGGCATTTTTGTCAATATATGGCCGAACCTGGAACTACGAGAGGGCAGACGGATTTTCTCACCATGTTGTAGTATAAGGTCTCTAGTACCACCAAGAAAAAGTCTTATGTTCAAATCGTTGGGGAGGGGGGTATTTTTGAGCAACGCTCTTTTTTATCCTGAGAAATATTCAAATATCAGAAAAAACGTCCACCTTTGAACGTAATTGATCAATTTAAACAAACTTGAGGTATATTTATATGGAGTTGTATTTGGTGGATTAAATACAAATATTTATGTGACCTTTCAAGGTCAATTTATAGGAGAGAATCAAGGCCAAACACAAAACGTACGTTTTTTAACTGTTTCATCTGTGTTTTTTCTACAGGACAAACGTTACTAAAATAATAAAATATCGTATGTACATTTCATAGAACTTATTGAGTGGCTATTGACTAAATAATTTATAAATGCTCTAATTGACATAGTCTAAAATGGCCGCCACTGACAATAAGCACAATTAATTAGTTAGGCCTCTGTCACCTCTTCCTCAATTGATCTAAAAAGCAGACAACAATGACTAGACATTTGCTGGTCTATTTTTAGTCAGCTATGTATCCATACTATAGTCATTTGTGTATCTAACTTACAGCAAGCCTAATGGTTTTTTTGCATAATTTGGCATCATTTTTTTTAAATATATTTCATTACATAGCTTTTCATCTTCTGTTTATAAACTTTCATTATATTGTATATTGCAAGTCAATTATTATTTAAGCATACTGTGCGTAAGTTAATGATGAGCTTAACATCATTATCTATTTTATTACATAATTCTGTTTCATCTGTACATAAACATTATTTTAATGTATCATGAATTGCAAACATTGTACTAAACTTACAACTACCTTTTTAGGAAATAATATGTCTTAACCCTTTCAAGCCTGAATTTACCATAGTCATCTTCATCCACTACAAGCCGTGAATTGCTGTCGCAATTCTCGACTTGTAGTGGATGAAGATGACTTGATGTGGTTTAAAAATTAAAGAAAATCACCACGTATTGTTACACCAGTTTCATGGAAATTTTCGTTCTAACACCCTCGGTTGTAGGAAAATTAACTCTCTTTTCAAGAATGTAAAATTATGCTTCAATGCATCGTGAAGGTTTAAAGGGTTAAACCTACATGTAGTGTCTCGCATAACTCCACTTAGGAGTGACCGGTGTCAATAGTTTTAATATGCTATTTAATTTGAATGTGTGATTGCATAATTGTGTATATTGCGTGAGACAATAATAATCAGCAGAGCCCTTCCCCCTGTAGTATTGCAGCTATTAGCCCGGGACAGTAGGATATTTCATGGCGCATGTCGTTAATGGTGAACGTACTTTCGATTCACTATAAAATTTATTTGTTCTGAAACTTAGATAACAAATTCTACAAAACAGATAACGGCATAGCGTATTTAAAATGTTTGCTCAGCAGTTGAAACAGAAAGTTAAAGCTTTAAAAAAGTTTGTCATGTGAAAAAAGCGGAATTTTCAGATACATATAGAGATCTTAAAGGTCCCAAACGCAGTCTACTAGATTGGCTAGGTACAGCTAGTATTACGTTGTATTACGTCAGATTTGACAATTAAATTAGTCCAGCAGAATTTAATAACTCAGTGTGGAAATCGTTTGATACGTTGAGCATTTTCTGCGATGTGTTACATTAACCGTGTTTAGGATGTTATTATAGAGTACAAAAAGGGTTGTTAATATTATCTTACTTTGTATAATATGGAATTGCCGAATTGCTTATTTCGATTCCCCCTTTTCATCAGCTGTGTATAGAATGAATGTGACTTTATTTTGCATTTGGTGGCAATATCGTGGCATCGTGACTATGCCCTATGGTTTTTAAAAAACATAAAGGGCACTTTATAATACATCGTACCTTACCTAAACAGCGCTACACACTTCTTCAAATATGTAAATATATTGAAGGGCTGTATGCTAAACCATAAGTATCAACATCTGGAACAGTTGACATTTCTAATCCAGTGTCAATAAGTAGCAATACATAACCGAACCAAATGAAAATCATGATATCAAAACATTTTGTTTCAATTGCAAAAATTAATTTCATAAAGCTTCATAAAAACGTAGGCCTACTATTAGCCAACCACTCAGGTTTAGTCATATATGTCAAAAAATAACATCTTGCCTGGTGGTAAATATTATTTAATGTTGTTAATTTATTATTATGCCTTGACTAAATAATTAATAATAGCAATAAATCTTAGCAATCAATATAATTGTTAGTACATCTGGCTTAGCTTGACACTGTGCCGCAATGTTTAAAACTACGTGGTGGACTAAAGTATCTTTGACAGGCCAATTAGAGGCAATAGTCAACAGTATTATGATTTTGGCTTCATTTTCAGTGGCGACCATTTTGTATTTATGCAAATTAGATAATATCACAATGTTTTTTGCAATTGCACACCAATTTAGTGCAAAGTATTGCATTGTTGAAAAATAAATACAACACCATCAAAAATTGTTAATGTTATTATTGACCTTGATATTGACATATAAATTCACCCTTCAAGGTCATCAAATAACTTCTATCGGTTTATCATATCAATAGTATAGCAGATAAGGTAACCTAGTGTGCTTTTTATGATAAAAGCATGTTGTAGAACATATCCTAAGGGTCATTTTAAGATGTGGAGGTAAACTGGATCTGACATCCGATGACCTCTAGAGGTCATTGACATCGAAAGCTCAAAATATACACTGAAAAAAAAAGTGGTGAAAACTGTGTTTTACAATCTTTATAAAATGTTTTTGTATTCCAGAATTGTGCCGAATACTCTAAAAGACTGTCAGTGATCATAAGTATAACACCAAGGTCATATCAAGGTAATTACAAGGTCAAAATTGCAAAAATAGTGAAAATATTTATTTCAACACTGTTAGTGATGCAGTTATATATTATTATTATATATTGAAAAATTATACATCAGATATATTTTCCACATTAATTTAAGATATTGAGTGCAGTACATGTATGAACCTTGGGAGGGGGTGATATATCCCAGGTATTCCGCTTATTACGCTCCTTTCTAAATTATAATTTTGCAGCAATGTGAAACATTCTGGGCTCACATGGCAAAATATTGATACATAATTGGCTGGCAAAATCATAAAAAATATACTTTTTATTACATGCAACCCAGGTGAAACTTTGAAAGGATCTTAACGTGACCTTGCAAGGTAACCTTAGGGAAGGGTGCCCTCAGTGTATGTCGACAGTAGCTCTCTTGTACATAGATGGGTTCACATTAAAGTGAGACGTTATCCACTTTTGATTAATTTCAACACTATTAATGGTTAGTTATGTTAGTGGTGATGTTTTTTATTCATAGCTAAATTAGTACCCAATCAAGCACGTGCCCTGAGTGTCATTTTGAGATGTGGAGGTAACCGACCTCATTGCTGACCCCATCGTTCTTGAAACACTACAATTTTGACTCAGAAACAAATATGTATAAAATGTAGAGATTTTTTATATTATTCACAGCAAATTTAGAACACGATCTAGCATCATACACTGAATCATTTTGTGAGATGGAAGTCAGCTGGATTTAACCTTCTTAAAGGTCAGTGACCTCGGAATACTACAATTTTGACTCGCGAAACCATTTATTTACGTATTTATAAAAAAATGTAGGAAATACGTTTATTCACATCAGCTATAGCACACATCAAACACAGTCCAATATTACCTGAATGCACATAAACATTTATTATTGTAGCAAACATTACAAAGATCTACTCGTATTTAACAGCGCTGTGGTCGACTAAACAAACACGTGTAGTTTTGTTTATGTGGAGTGTTTGTGTGATATGTTTTGTACAGAACACTAAAATTTATGTCAAAACTTTCCGTATCGATCCTTACTCAGAACTTTAATAGTCCCGACTGTTGCCGCCACTGCAGCATCAATGATGGCTCTTGTATCAATGAATTGCTAATCTGCACTGATTTTCATGTAAGGATTTCCCATCTCCGCCAGTAGTGCCACGAACATTTTCGCCTGATTTAAGAAGGTTGATTTCGCAATTTTGTTGTTCATGGTCACAGTGTGCACAGTTTGGTCCACTGGTGTGTGGTTTTATACATGTAACCTGGTCCCTAAATTCTGAGACAGTCAGAATGATCCGGGATTGTCTCTCAGCCTAATAGCTTCATCAGACCGTTCCAGTGTATGACCGGGTTCACACAATTTCTTTGAAGATAGGTAAAGCGGTTGTGACTATCCATTGATTTCTGGAGGAGAGACCACAGATTGTTATTGCCCAGTCGATTAAATTTGTTTGGCTACCCGTCAAACGTGAATGATTTAGATGATACCTTTACATACAACAATATTAACTTAAAGACAGGTGACACGTTTGCCTACCTAGTAATCGCTGAGTCGACAAGCACAAAACGCCATCTCAGCACTGTATATGATTAAGAAGGGACTTCTAAAGAATCGAGATTTCGCGTATCTCCACAGTTTCAAATGATATATGATAACAGGTTTACGTGGAAAATGTAGTCAATCCTATAAAAAACATGGTCGACCTGCATTAGAACCACAAATGATGGTTGGTGAAATGCTTGGCAAATCGAGTAAAATTTGCTAAATATTGAGCAGTTTAGACATAACAGGGACTGATCAATCAACTAAATCAACGTACACATTATAAAAAACACAATCCCATGTCAACCGTCATAACCCAATTGTGTATCAGGGTTGATACCGTCCCCAATCTCCCAATAATATCCGACCAATATCAAAACCAGTTCCTTGATGACTGCTCCACTACCAGTATTAAAATAGATAACAAGTGGATATTTTAACTATTTTTGTCACTTTGACCGTTAAATGTCCCTGGTACGACCTTGCAATGACCTTGGTGCTAGATTTATGATTAACAACAGTACCTTCGATAATTAGCTACACTTGTGAAATAAAAAAAACACTTTCTAGGCACTCTAATACACACTTTCAACTGCACATGTGGATATATTCACCTTTCGAGGTCAATGACCTCTAGAGGTCACCAGGGGTCAAATCTAGCTTATCTCCACATATTAAAATAAACCTCAGGGTATGTACTAATAATGGTAGAAGATTCATGCTTTTATAAAATGCACAATTGCTTCATTGTGGCAAGTCCTGCAAGAAATGACAAAAAATCATACAAATCGGTCAAGTAGGCCTATGTAGAGAGGTAGACACTTTTATCACACTGAATATCCCCACTGACACCAAAAAAGGGCGTGGCCCAAAAATACCCCTCCCCCCAACGAGTTGAGCTTAAGAATTTTTTTCGGTGTTACAATAGACCTTATAGAGGACCTTGGTTTAAAAAACGGCTGCCCTCTCGTAGCTCCAGGTCAAGTACACTAATGCCTGGGCTATATGTGTGATATAGTACATTCAGCCTGTAAATGTCTAAACTCATATCTATTCGGATGAGACTAAAATAATGGTTTGATCCATTTGTGCGCATGTATGTCACGATCGCCACATGTAGCAAGCGTAATACACGGTTGACGTACAATTGACATACGATATGAGCCGGTGTCGACCTATTTGGGACCCTACTCCAGGAGGACACACGTGCCTCTCGTGCGACACCCCCCAAGCTTAGACATCAAAGCTAATCACAACGCGCCGGTGTCACGCCATATTAAGCATCCTCTCGATATTAGGCTTCCCTTCCGGTTCTGCGCAAGAAGGCACCTAATGTGGTCATAGTGAGACAGCTGTGTGTCTCATGGTAAATGATCAGCAGATGTATATATTATATATTTAATTGCTAGTTGAAGAAAAGGTCTACATGGCTTCTGCAATTGCAATATTGCAATACCACATTATTATATTAGACTACTGTAATTCAAACCATATTATGTGTTATTTATATTATAAAGCCTTGGCAACAAAAAATATAATTAATATATGTTATAATAAATATAAGATATAATTAGATTAGGCATCCCTTCGCCATAGTGTAGTGTGGCGTGTTCAGTGAGAGTGCACACAGAGCGGTGCTTGATTTTGCTGACTAGTGCAAGCACGCCAACACCCTGGCAAGACCTTGGCAAGCCGTTGTCAAATTAGACATCCCCTTAGTCACAGTGTGGTGACAGTCCTGGTTGGGGAGATTAATATATCTGGCTTGGCAAGTCGCTTCTAAATTTAACATCACATAGAATAATAAAGTTTAACCGAAACTATTAGCAAATATAAAAACACAAAATTATTAAAATTCAGCGGGCGTAATTATACACATATTTCAGCAATATATCATGTCGATTTTTATTTGATTTTAATGAAGCATACGTCTACATAGACTACCCGTCATCAATAAATATCTATCTATATTTATTCTACCTATATTTGACATTCCAAATAGAAATATCGCATTGTTACAGCAATATGGTGCACTAATGTGATACAAACATGTTAATAATGTTATCATGGCTTGACACTAAATAGATAAATAAAAGAAGATAATTAACGCGTACTTGTGTGTTATTAAGCATCATAATCAGCGCTGTTCGCATGGTTATACATGTATTTTAAGCCTGTTTTAATTCTGACTTTACATGTTTTTTAAAAAATAAATACAAGTATTTAATAACATGTTTAGTCCCCGACATCACAAAGGTTTGCTATTTTTAGTCACCTCCCCCCCCCCTCCCAGCTCACGAGGTGTTGTTTTTTTTTCATTCTCCACACATAGATGTCGCTCAGGTCAACCCCGCTCTCTCTCTGTAACCACACGCCATGTTTCGACAAAAACTGCTCATTTTGAGCAGTTTTGTTGATATAACAGCTGTAGGCTTATAAACACGCTTGAGTGTCCTGAATATATATGGCAAATATAAAACACCACTACTCCGCCACATATGAGTTTATATTCACATAGAAATAGAAAACATTCAATGGATTACTTTTTCTGCCTACGCGCTGCTGTGAGAAGGTCCATGTTTACGTTTTTCTGACAGAATTTACAATCGGCTTCAAAACACTGGCAAATATAAATTACTGAATGACATGCGAATTGTGCTGGTTCAATTTATCCACTACTAAACAGAATAAATAGCCCTTACCTGTAACAAACTCTAAAATCAAATTAAATATTGAAAAAAGGATAGGTAATGAGTTGAAGTAAACACCAAAATAGTTCCGTGGTTATAGGAATGGTTATAAAATCACGTGGTAACGCTCACTAACGGCTGATATATCTGGTCAATCGCCATGCGTGCATACGGCGAAATGAGCGTGTGTTATCAGAGATATAATCTCTGAGGTCAGAATGGTTTTTTTTGGCATTGCCAAAGAACAAAGAGTGTACCTCGCCGTTATGCAACAAGGCGTTATAATGTCCTTATCTAAACGATTAACCCTAGGCGACCAAGTGGATGAAAATGTATGGCTAAAAAGTATAAAGTATAAAAAAAAGTGTAGAAAAGTATAAAAGTTAAAAGTGCAACGATATTAGACAAATGGCTATGATTTTCATGTTATTAAATTATTGAATATAACATTTGCATAGGCCTAATATTAGCTATCAACGGACAGTTGTCAAATTAAATTGACATGATCCCAAGTGTTTTATCTGCTTGCATTATTAAAGTGATGGCATTTTCAGAGTTGTCAGTCATGGCACCTTCGGTGGAAACAATCGCACTTGCGAACCGTTGACAGCTCACATATGTGACTATTATATCTGGCACTCACGAGCCGTTGACATCTCACATTTCGCTGGCGTAACAAAAAGATATTTCTACTTTTACTTTTTCAAACCCACAAAATATTGCATAATAGAAATTGTGTACATGTTGGCCTTATAGGGTTAATTTTCTAAAATCGAATCACCATATACTTGACATATAATACAATATCATGACATATAATAGCATGACATGGCTTCACCATGATAAATATTTTTAATTGTATATAATTATATACATTATAATTATTTATATTTAAATAATATATTTTAAATTCTACTTCCAATGTATGCCAGCCGCCCTAATGAATATATTTTACTTTTAAAAATCTGCAAGTCAACATGCAATTTGATATGGCATCAATCTATGTATTTAATGTATTTGTAAAGCTTCAAAGTTTATTAAAAATAAACAAAATAAAAGATTATCCACTCCGTAATAAATTTGGTGGTGAACGCTTATAATCTTCTGTCTAGCTCTAAATCTACTGCAAACATAACACTCCTGAGACGCAATGTTCGCACCTTTGGCTTCCACAGCTACTGCACCCTCTCATGTTGATCAAACAAAGAACGAGGTGTAATAACACCCCTCCTTAATTGAAACTTCGCCATAATTAACACTTGTGAGCCCATGACTGTAAATTAACGCGTATTGTCAATAATGTATCCACGGGTACCATGCGTACAGCAGATAACAGTAATTAAATACGGGAATACATTTAATTATCTGAAAACTACAAATATTTTCCAACATGATGTTGATATCGAATTTTATAATTACAATTATGAGTTTTTTTGTGTCAGTTTTATTGATTGTCTCTGGCAACTAAAGGGTGACTCAATGTGGTCCTCGGCGGTATATGCTATGTATGATCAGTTAACAATTATGTATCTTAAATAGGAACTTTATTTATTAGGAAGATTATGCCTGGCTACTAAAACCCAGCAAGCACGATACATAGATCCAATGCTGGGCTGATGTCGTAGACGTTGGGCCAACATTGGTCCAGCATTGGGTCTACGGGTCGTGTTTGTTGTGAACCAGTCTATGTGTGTACAAATTTGAAGAACTTTCATTAAGTTATAACAAACCTATCTGAAAATGCGCTTTTTTTGTATTTTCATATTACTTTTTTTTCTAAAATTATAACTAATTATAATTTATATCTATTGCAACCTTAGTAGCAATTTTTATATAGACAATCGATAATTCAGGTGGAATATAAAAAGACATGACAAAATATTTTTTATATTACTTTTTTCTTCTAAAATTATAACTAATTTTAATTTATATCTATCGCAACCATAGTAGCAATTTTTATATAGACAATCGATAATGAATAACAAGTGAAAGTAAATTGTTTGCCATGGTATTAGTTTGTTCATATAAGCCAGCTTGCACGAGACGAGGGGGAAGTCTAATTTTGCAACGACTTGCCAAGGTCTTGCCAGGGTGTCGGCGTGCTTGTACTTGTCAGCAAAATTAAGCACCCCTCTGCATGCGCTCTCACTGAATGGCCAACTCTTCTACACTGTGGCGAAGGGGATGCCTAATATAACTATGTACTATACTTATTAACCTTGTAAAGCATTCCCTGTATAAAGATCGTTAAGATATAATCCAAGAATATATAAATATATGTCAATGTGAAAATTATCGTTTTTATTCTAATAGGCTAGAAAACATGGCGGGGGAATCTAATTTTCCACCATCTGTCTTGTTCATCTTATTGCAATATTAAGCATCCCCGAATTTGTCTAGAAATGGATAGTATTCTAGCGATCACCAGCTGGGATATGGATTATACTTTCTAACACATTGGTTAAATTAATTCACTTCAAGTGTGTGTAAAACTATGTTTGCTACTAATAAAACTAAGTATTATAACTAAGTCATTTTAACATAGAATAATATGTACGTGTGGTGGATTGATCAAGACACCTCTGTGTGACTTCCGCTGCGTAGACACTCTCTGCGCATGCCCACACAGTCACGTGACTTTTTGACATGCCAGGGATGCCTAATATATGGGGATGCTTAATATTCGTTGACACCGGCAATCAGACGGCACTGTCTGGCCTGGGAACATCAAGCCGAGTGACAGTACACGCGAAGCCATGCGAGAACTTGGCCAACGCTGTTCCAACGTTGTGACAGCATCGATGATAATGGCCCAGCGTTGAGGCAGCACCGTGTCCTTGCGAAATGTTATTTGTACAGCCTATCACACAATTATAGTGTGTACAACTGGATTATACAGTCAAATATTGCCATCTCTGATTACAAATTGAATAATTAGACCCTAAAACGGGGGATTACATAAGCTAATATATCAAAACCAGTTTAAACAGTGGCTAAACTCTTATTCTTGTGATTTTGTGTCGATATAATCCCCCTAATTATCTACTTATGAACGAAAACGCACGCAAAATATGTGGTTCCATTTTGAAAAAAATACGTAATTTCCAGATGTGCTCATATAAAGTCAAGAAAATAATTCAGAACGTTATATGTGTCTATATTTATGGTAAAATATGTATGCTATGACATACTTGAATTAGAAATGTATGGGTAACATATTTATTGCAATAAAAGCTATATTTGTTCTACATCTACCACTTTCATAATTTTGGGCAGAGTTTGAAATTTAGGGGAGGGGCCGACAGTTGGGAGTCGCGTGGAGAGGGGTGCTCAAATAGGTGGAAAAGGCCTCATCGCATTCAGGGGTAGAGTGAGAACGAATACAACTGAAGTCTCTACAGGGTGCCAGACTCTGACGACTAAAGTCGATCCCTGCACTGTAAGAGTAACAATATTTCTAACATGTCTAATGGCCGTAGACCCATAACATAGGTATTAAAATGAGTCGCAAAGAGCTGACTAAGACATTTATGATGATTTCAAATCGAAAAAAATCATTTGGTTGCGATGTTTTTTTACAAAGTAATTCAGCGCTTCAAGGGTTAAATGAGTCATTATTATGGCTGATTTCACAAAAATGGTCACATAAATAGAGAGTTTAATAACAGAAACACGATTAAATTACTATATCTTTTAAAAAGGTCATGTACGGCCCAGACACCAAAGTCACCATGATAGTGAGTGCAATCATCTGTGATACTTGACCCTTTAACCGCCGGTGCCGCATATATGAGGTTTTTCATTTTTTATTAGCACATTAAGTACCTCATTTTAAAGATGTTACAGATAAAATGTGACATCAACCAGCAAGATTTGAAAAGAGTTGAACTCCATTTGTCAAATCTGAATAATTTTCACTCACTTGAAGTTGTGGATCGCGTCAGCGAGACACAACTTCAAGTAGGTGAAAATTCAAATTGAATAATTTGGCGGTTAAAGGGTTAAAAAAATAAAATAATACCGGAATATCAGATTTTAGAGGGAATGCTCTCCCTGTGAATTTATATTATGTTTTTTTTCAGGGTATTTACAATGTTTACAATCACATCCAATGGAGTGACAAATGAGGTCATGAAGTATAATTACGGCAGAGAAAAAAGATTCTTCACGTTACTTTAGGTCTATGCGTTAATTTCATTTAACCATAGGATTTTTGTGACTTTTGACCACATATTGAGGTCCTCTCCTGTTTATTATGTCCAGGCAGTATTAAAATTTTGAAATCATGCCTAATGAGCTTCGACAGTCCCACTAAACCTGAGCTAGCTCCTGCAGTAATATAGTAGTAGATACGAAATGATGGAATGATTCCTATTATTTATTTTAAAATTTGCATTTTGGCGTCCATTTTAATCAGACATCTTGGTTTTCACAAATGATATTTTGACTGTGGGGTGTGTGAAGTACACAAAGTACCATATTAGACCCAAAACAAGTGACAATGCATCAAAATGAGTTAGTTCGGATGATTAATGGGCAAATAATTGGAATTTTAAGGATTTGGCGGTCATCTTGGACGCCATCTTGAAAATAATACTTTTTGCATGTTATTAAGCACACCTGATACTACAATAAACCGTTGAGAAACCTTTTGTGGCATTTTTTTCAGGGTGAGGTCGGTTTTTTCATATATGCAGCCGACTATAAGAGGCTCACGCTCATATAAGCGATATTCAAAGTATAAACTACATCATTTCCATAGTGTTAACGACACAGATGTTTTCCAAATAATTTCGTCTCTCCATTCTGAAAACAGTTCGGGAGATGATGGTATTTCTACAAACGTATTAAAACTAATAAAAAAAAGAATACACAAAGCCCATAACTTTAATTATGTCAATGCTTAAAAAAGGGTATTTTTCTGAACATCTAACATTATCTAAGGTATTTCCTTTTTTAAAAAGATAACAAAAGAAATAAAATCTGTGATATAATTGTGGCTTATTAATATGACCATATGATGACTTAGACTGCGAACCATGTCCACAGGCTAGAACTGCAAAAGTTTTTTATATATTTTGTGCTGCGCATTTACCAATTAGGCTAGATATAGAGACGAAATAATTCCGTATTTCTTATTTTTGACATGGTTGTCCAAAATTAGAAATCAGGAATTTCGTCTCTATATCTAGCCTAACTGGTAAATGCGCAGCACAAAAACTATTATATTAACCCATAGCAGTCTCGCCGTTTTGACATTGGTCTGTGTGGTCTGGCCATTTTTGTGATTTTGAGACATATTCTGATACTCCAAATATAAATTTAGAATGATAGGATATATATTTTCCATACATTACAGGAGCACACATACAATATATAACCAGAATACACTTGATTTAATTGGTCAATGTGATGTTGCCATGGTAACCAGGTAACCGACAGCCATTTTTAATATGCTAATTAGGTAGTAAAATTTTCTGATTTTTTTTAAGAAAAGTATTTTTTAGATCCACAAAGATTCAACAGTACACCATTATATCAATTCACATAAAATATAATAAAATACATCACAGACGGTTCGAAGAAGCATTCCATAGGTCTACACACACAAATTAATAGGCTAAATAAGTTATTATCCTGGGATATAGTAATCTTTCTAAATTCCCTGAGGGGCATACCAGATTTCATATTTTGAGATGACATTCTCAACTCCTCTAGGAAATACCGAAAGCCTCATATCCATCTGAGCCTGGGGTACTATTTTTAGATCAGAAGCGGTTGTGACGCAGATAAATCAACTATTTATGTTCTAGGTTCCCAATGCTGTGTTCATAGTTGCGCAAGTGATTAAGCATTAAAGCCGTGTCCGAGCTGGGCTCGGACTTAGATTGCAGCGTCATAAATTCCAGGTCCGAGCTGGGTACGGACTTAGACTGCTATGAGTTAATGATGTCCTGCATCTATGTATAAATATAATTAAAAGCAAAGATAGATTAAACATTTTTGCTAGAATATTTTATTATCCTACACATAGTTAACTAATAAATAAAACATAACAATAAGAGAGTTATTCGATGTCGCTAGCAGTTTTCAAATTTGTGTTGGCTTTTGTGTATGCCTGACGACTTATTTATTCGTGACTTGAAACGTGTGCATTCAGGTAGAGTATTCCAGATCCCAGGGGCCATGTATATAAGCAAATGCATTTAGACCATGCTTTTTATTGATTCAAATAAGGGCAGGTAAAATTTTAATTTTGTATTGGTGTTATTGGTTCTTTCAAATAGGAGCCAGATTGTTTTATTTTGTATGTCTGAATCGCTCTGTTTCTTTCCCTCTCCAATTCGCACGCTTGGCATCTGGGATTTAAAAGGAGAAACCATACGCTGAAGGCTAGTCACCGTGAACATAGCACAATGAAGTTTTTCAATCTTTTTAGTGTTCCCCACTCCACAATGCTGCAGAACTGGAAACATTTCCATTCTGTGGTCGACACTGATGGCAAGAGTCCTATTGAGGCATTTAAATGGCTACCAGCTTTTTTACAGATATTTTGTATATGTTTATCGTAATTTAGATTTTTATCCTGATTGACTGCAAGGAGCTGAGCATTTTATTTACCAACTAATGTCATCCATTTCGAATTTAAATTCCATATATGTGGATGCCAGAAAAATTGCCTGAAATTCATATAATTTATGTATACAATCATTTTTATTATACAAATATAATCTGCGATGTTAAATAAGGTATTAGTTTACATTGTTATTATTTTGTAACAAATTGTGTTATATCGTATTGTTGGTGTATCATATACTAAATACAACAGTTAATAGTATGTGTGTATTTGTATGTATGGTATTTGTGTATATGTATGCATTTATGTAGGTATGTTTTGTTTTGTTTTGTATATACTGAGCACAAATTCCTAGTTTGGAAGACTAACGGCTCAGGGTGCTATCGCAGACGAGCAATCTAATTTACGTGGCTCTCTGAGCCCCACGACACGACATCGCTGTACGCAACATGTCCTAGTGTATACGGCACTTGGCAGTCCCAGGCGGTCACCCATCCAATTATGAACCGGGCTCGACGTTGCTTGACTTCAGTGATAGAGCCAACACCGATGAGCGAACGCCGTATTCCGTATATATATGTATGTCAATTCGCTATGATAATCTATATATTTTATTACAAATTTTCGGTGGCTCTCTTAGCGAGGGTCTCCCACCCATGTAATTTGGTAAAATAAACGTGTTTTGTTTAAAACATACTTCTTACAATGTTGTTATCCCTGATTAAATCAAATCAATTTATTAGGCGACTTATTAAAAGCATTATGAAATATATGATTGTTCGTGTGGTCCGATGGAAGATGCAATGAAGAAATGTTGTACATTTTTTCCAGAGCTAAACAGACTGAGTGACTTTGAAAATCTGCATCTCCCCTCCAGCAGAGTAAACACAATGGTTGATAGCTAAGAGATGTAGTGTCAATGGCTTTTCTAATTATTGTTATTGAATGGCTCCTGTGGCCAGTAGAGACTATGTATTAAGCGGAATTTATTATTCCGTTTTGAACCCCACACCGATGTGCGAAAAACAATGTGGCTTGTCAACAATCCCAGCAAACACGACGTTGACCCAATGCTGGTCCAATGCTGGCCCACAGTTTGCGACACTGGCCCAGCATCAAACCAGCACTGGTGCAGCACCTCGTGTTTGCTGGGAGCTGCGTCCAATAGCACGCTGGTCTGGTAGTGCTTACTGCTGGCAGTGAGTACAAACCGACACCGACCCAATGTCTGTTAAATGTTGGGCCAGCGTCGCTGGTTCCGGAAAGTATTCATTCCGCCCTAGTCAGTACTTCAGTTTTTTTTAACACATGTGACATTTGGGACATTTGTGACACATGGGACATTTGTGACACATTGGACATTTGGGACACATGGGGCATTCGGGACAAATAGGAAACTTGGGACACATGGGACATTTGGGACACATGGGACATTTGGGGCATTTGGGACACATGAGACATTTGGGACACATGGGCATTTGAGACACATGGGACACATGAGACATTTGGAACACATCGGACGTTTGGGACACTTGGGAAATATGGACCATTTGAGACACATGGGACATTTGGGACATATGGGCCATTTGAGACATTTGTGACTCTGGGATATTTGGGACACTTGGGATATATATGAGACACTTGGGACACATGAAACACTTGGGACACTTGGGATATAAATAAGACACTTGGGACACATGAAACACTTGGGACACTTGGGATATAAATAAGACACTTGGGACACATGAAACACTTGGGACACTTGGGATATAAATAAGACACTTGGGACACACGAAACACTTGGGACACTTGGGATATGTATGAGACACTTGCGACATTACAAATTACAAATGTTATATATTTGTAAAAATATTATGTACATAATGTTGGTTCAAGCTAACAATGATCCCAATATGCGGGTCATCTGAAATTAAGCAACTATGCGGGCTGGGGTGGGGGAACAAAAAGTACTTTTTCAGAATAAATGTAAGTTCATTTGTGCAAAAATGGTGGGTTGATGAAAATAACTCGCTTGACAATAAATTGTGCAGCGTGAGCCTGTTTCTCCATGTATTGCTATGGCGGAAGGCGGTTTGGCTACGGCTCAAATTGCCAGAGGACAGGCTAGCAATACTGATATTTAACACCAGATTTCAAGACACCAAATGACCTCTGATAGGCCACAATAGGAAAGATATGGACAAATAATGCACTGAAGATCCCAGTGTGGTAAAACACGTGTGTTTCTGTACGCATTGAGGCCAATCGGCCACAAATACAAGTAAGTGACATCAGTCAACATCAAATCAAATCCAGGGCCCTTGCTGGCACTCGTAAAAATCGCAAATTGCGAATATTTCATGTTATTGGAACACAAATAAGTGTTTAGCGAATGTTTTTGCGAATCTATATTGCCGTCGTCTTTAATGATAGCGATAGGCCTACACACTGTTACAAACTACCAGGGGTGACCACGCTGACACTTTTCTAAATGCAGTGATCCCGGGCAGTATGCTTCGGTAAAATCACTGTTGTGTGACGTCTTAGAAAGTCGCAGCTCAGTAAGTTAATGCATGGTCGCTGCGGCCGTGTGTGGCATGTCTTCCGCATGCGCCGTCATCAGCCTCACGTGGTCATTGTTTCTTGAAGGATATGAAATATTTTGAACAGTATATCCATAAAGTGGTGTTGCGTTCCTGTTTTGTTAAGTAGGCCTATAATGTATTTTACCTTTCTAATTGAAACAGTGGTGAAAGGGTCAGGTCAGTGAGACGCCTGCCCATGGCAGCAAACACAAAACACGCGTACAACATTTCTTCAACGTCGGCCCAACATCTTCGACGTTGGCCCAACACTGCACAAATGCCACACAAGTGCTTTGTGCTCGCTGGGTACTGAGTGGACCCGTATCAACGGCCAGTGCCCAGCAAACACGACACAGTCAGTACGTGCACATAGTATACAATGCCCCAATGCCGTTTAAATGTTGGCCAGCATCGTACACAATGGCCCGGTATCGGATTAATGCACGTTGCGCCGACACATTGCCTGGTCAATGATGGGCTTGCGTAGCATATACCGACACATGGTTTAAACCAAAGCTGGGTTAATGTTGGCCCGCCGTCTGTGACGCTGGTCCATATTCAGCGTGGCGTCAAACACAACACGGTAACCTAATACTGGACTAATGTTTGCTCAGCTTCACAGACGTTGGGCCAACAATAGCCCGGCATTGGGTCAATGTCTCGTGCTTGACCGCCTGCATGATAGACTGAGAGAACGCACAGACAAAGAAACTGATGAGACTAACAAATGAGAGGTGAGAGGTAAAGCAATATATCTCCCCTCTATAGAGGGGAGACATAATAATGTAGAATTGCTCCAGCTGAGACAGAATGTTCTAATGTTTCCACAAATACAGTTTAAATGTTTTTCATGTATAGGTGTTAGTATCATATCAGCAAGGAATACAATTATAATAAGTCTATATAGACCACCTGACACTTGCATAGAAAATTTTAAAGAAATAATTGAAGATCATCTAAATAATAATAATCAACAGATTCAAGTATGTGGGGATTTCAACATAGATTTAATAAATATAAACAACATGATCAGACAAATACATTTGTCAATACAATATTTTCATTGGGATATAAACCACTCATTATTAAACCCACTATAATTACTGCTTACTTAACATAGAATATTTTCACAAATGCACTTGATTTTAAGCAAAAAAAGTGTTTTTTGTTATTACTTACATCAGTGATCGCCTCTCGATAATCACCATCGGTATATCTATCAATAATTTACACAATAACTCGTTTAGGTCACACAAGCACAATATGCTACATAAGGATACATTTATAGCGGTGAAAAAAATACCGATTGGGCTTTTAAAGCTAATTGGTGTCTCAATGCATTAGACACACACTGTCCATATGAATACAAGCTGATACAGATACAACGTAATAATGAACCATGGCTTAGTAAACACCTTATTATTATATTACACAGTTTGCAAGAAAAAGATTTTTTTTATATACAAACAGTCAAAACAGAAAAAACATATAAAAAATATAAGAATATGTTAACATGTAGGCTATCTTCAAAAAGGCTGAAAAACATATTGTGATGAATTGACCTCAAAATAAATTTAATATTAAAAACGTGGGATACAATAAATATTATTATCAAAGACATTCTCACTCAGCAGCGCAGCTATCCGGTTTTTTTTTGTTTTAATACAATACATAGGGATAGAAAGGTTATAGCTAATGAATTTAAAGTTTTGTCAATGTAGGACAACAATTGGCTAAATATATTGAAAAAACCCAGAAGAATACTTTTTTGATATATGCATAACCCTAAAAAATTGTTTCCTTGGAACCAGGTACTATACATAAAGTGTTAAAAATTGTCAATTCAAGTCCAGATAAGACATCCATGAAGCACTGTGATATTACTTTACTTTGTTAAAAGAGCGCATTTTTCAGTTATATAGCTGACCATTCTTGAGAATTATCCCCGAACGAATGACAATTGCTATAGTAATTCCTATTTTTAAATCAGGAAAAAAAATATTTACAAATAATAGGACAGTTTCTTTTCTACCACAGTTTTCAAAAATATTGTTTTTTTATGATATGTTCGATAAGTTTCTGGAGATGAATGGTGCACTATCTAATAGCCAATATGGTTTTAGATATAATTGTACAACGTGTCATGCCCTCCTAGATTTACATGAACAGCTCACCAAGTCGATGGATAAAAAATTATGTACAATTAGTGTTTTGTTTATTTACAAAAGATCTTGATACAATGGATTATTCACCATTGTTGTTCCAGAAACTAAATAAATATGGTATTATAGGTACAGTTAATTTGTGGTTGAGCAGTTATTTAAAAGAAAAATCACAATATGTATGTTATAGCAGTGAAAAGTCATAAATATATGTTGTGGTGTTCCACAGGGTAGTATCAGTGGACCCAATTTGTCTATTTTATATATAAATTATATGGTAAATGTATCATTTTTTTTTAATTTATAATATTTTCAGATGATACAAATCTATTTTGTACAAGTAAAGGCATTGGGAGTGCTTGAGTATAACTATTGGTAATGAAGTTGGAAAAGTGGTTTACCTTAAATACATTATCATTAAGCATCACCAAAACAAATTATACGATTTTATGTAAGAGTAAATCCAAGAAAAACTTTCAAATTAGTTTTATAAAGAAATTGATTAAAAAAGTGAGTGAAACTAAATTACTGGGTGGTATAATTAATGATCAATTAAACTGAGGATGACAATTTTTATGGTCAATGCTTTTCATAGCCTTTTTCCGGTTGACATACAAAATAGTTATATGATCAAGTTGGAGAAAAAAACATTTTTTCCATAAACTATTCTCGCACAAATATTTCAAACACATACTTTTGTGTATTTCCGAAATATCGCTGGGCAGATAACCAGTGATATAACATGTGTTCCGGAACGGCTTCACGTCATTGTGATGAAATAGAATGACAACTATGGGAAAGTTCATGTAAAGATTTTATTAAAATAATAAACCAAATAAATGGGTCGATGCGAAATTTGATATCCACGTACTTAAGGACATTGCAAAGTAGCTTGTATTTCCTACAGCCGCCATGCAAGTGTGACGAATGTATATCTATAGTACTGTTTCCAATAATTAGAGTATTGACATAAGCATATATGTTTTTTTTTCAATTTGTGTCCATGATAAAAAACAATATTTACCTAAAAAGATAAAACATAGAAAAACAACACATATTTACAGGCCAGGCATATGTGAACAAATATAAACAATAATATTTATTTTTCAAGCCCATCAAATTAAATGTCAAACTAGTAGCTAAGTATAACCTGAATAGAACCTCGGTGAAGTTAGGAATAACTAACTTACATGTAATAACACCTACTGAGTAAGGCTTGTTGGAAACAAGGTTATTATTTTGTTGTATTTTTTTGAGGGATGTGTATACCTTTAAAGCTACAATTATATGAGTGCAAATACATGCATTATCCACAATATATATAATACAATGCAAAATATTCAAACTCACTGTTATACCACACCACCCTATTGAACATAGTCTATCATAGACAGGTTGGGTTTGTTCTCCTAGGCGTATGGCTATGTATGTTACATACGCTACTATGATCACGATCCAAATGGAGCCCGTAGCTGTTGGAGTCCATTTTAACCAAGTACACTGGTGTTTGAAAGGATATATAATTTTGAGAGACACAAATCCAACCAGCCACGTTTTAAATACAATTGTAGTTTCGAGTGAAATGAAAAGTATAGCATGTAAGAAAACGCATAAAATACCTTGAGTAAATATCAGATAATTAACATTAATTGCATCAGTTATAGAAATTGCTGTCATATATAATGCGCTTGACATACTTGACACAGATTGGCTCATCATTATGAGTAAATGGGGGCTATTTTGACCTAAATGTGTACCGGAATACATACGAAAACTTTGTTTAATAAATACTATCGTCGTCATGCTAACGCAAAGCAGAGACAAGCAATAGAAACTAATCTTTGCTGGATATGTTTCAAGAAGTCCATTGCATTGTATATGGGTTTCCGTTGTTACACAATCGATATCTGTGGGAATGTTACAACATAGCAGATGATCCGAAACTTTGATAATCAGTTTCTGAGACATACTGGGATCAATTAAAATAGACAAGCCATAATAATAAGATATATTCTGTAGGTCTAGCAATACTAATTTACTGGGATATATCAGACCTAAATCAATTTCTTTTAAACTGTTTCCTCTCAAATATAAAACAGAGAGATATGTTGACATTAAACCTGCCGCGTATCTGATGGCAGATAATAAATTAAAGGATAAATCTATACACATTATGTTTTGAAAAATGGAAAATTGAAGAAAATAAATAGATCTTATATAATTATGACTAAAATCTGCTATCAATATGCGAATCACAGTTGTGGTTTTGATATCCGAGACAACTAAATGGCTGAGCTCGCAATATGATATATTTAAAAACAATAGACTACTGAAATTTAATTTGTTTAAATATATTACACTTTGTGTACCTTTTACCACAAGTCCTTTGACATATAATACTTTTTGACTATACGTATTTTCAATAGAGTTGTTTAAAAAGCATGAGATAACATATCCGTTGCAACTACAGCCATCCAGGCATATATCACAGTTTAATTCATCATCCATGGAATACCGACAATGAACATGTAGATCACATATTTCCTTTATACCCACGCATCTTTCTTCTCCACGACATTTCAGAAATCCAGGACATTTTAACTTTGAGCAAGACTGTTCATCCTCACCTCGTTTACAATCATATTTTTTATCACACATAGATGAAAGTGGTATACAATAACTGGTGTGACACTTGAACATACCAGGACATGCAAGAGGCCCACAGATCAGACGTGCGTGGTTTGAATAGCATCTCGTGTCATCTAAATTAACTTCACAAATAGTGTTAATATCGCTACAATAATCGGATGCTTCATAATTAATTTGTAAACTAGTACGTGTATTGATTGAATTTGTGGCATTATCCCCATTGTTGGTTGATGTACTACATGTATATGCTTCTTTGACACGCCTGATAAATAACCCAGCTAAATCTGTAGAGTTAAAAATAACGTCTTTTGTTGCTCTCCATATACGATTCTTAATAATTGGCTTTAAAATATGAACATCTTGAGACACACATACCATGTTTTCTTTTACAATTAAGTTTGAATCTAGACCATCACATAATTCATGAACATACACTTTGCAAGTCATGGTGGTGCTACATTGACGTATCGTTGAACAAGGCATGTTTACAAACTGGTCGATCAAATGTAAACTTGTATTGTCAGAAAAACAGTTATTCTCGTCACTGCCATCAAAACAGTCCACTACGGAATCGCATTTATATATCAACAATATGCAGGTTTTATCATGGCATTTGAAGTGGTTATTTTGACATTGTATTATGTTTCTTCTGCTTGGTTTTTCACATAATATACCTGATACATTGATCAGTCTAGAGCACGGTACACAGCTCACACCCCATCCACGTGTTACCTGTGATTTATCTTCATAATAATAATAATGTATCCGCGAAAATTCTAAAATCACACATAAGTTGTTTAAATATGCAAAGAATTTCATCTGCTGCGGTCGATCAATAGCCCACCAGAGTACGCTGAGAAACAAATTATTCAATGAGCTTGTGCTCAGATTTTCACCAAATAAAAAATATTGCCAGTCACGTATTGGCATGTCAGGGGATAGGACATGAGGGTATGTGGTTTTAGAAATATATAATAATCCAGTTGCCAAATACTTCTTTATCCTCTGGTTAATCTCTGCAGAGAAAGCAGGTGGTGATGTGGTGACTTTAAAAATCGACGCGTTGTGTGAAGAACAAATATTTTGGTTACCATGAAATGATAGTTCAATCTCCTTGCTCATTACATAGAAACAGGTCTCTGATCCTTGAAAAGTCAGCCAGTTCTTATCACATGTTCTATCCATTAGAATTGTCCCCCGTACTTCACGTTGTGTTTGGTTGGGCTTACATATATAAGTGGCTTCATATATCTCATCACATCGAATTGTTATCCATGAAAAAGTTTCAAAATATGCCTCTGTCGTTAAAGCAGCACAGTTTTGATCGTCTGAAGATTCTGGCTGAATGTCTGCGTATTTAACTCCCGATTTTCTCAAAGTCTTAATATAATGACCATTCGTAAAAACATGAGAAGATTGATTGATAAAATAAGTGTGTGTAGGATCATACCAAGCAGTCTGTAATACCGGTGATCTGTCCAGCCAATGAGGGAACTCGTCCTGCAATATCATCAAATAAAAATAGACATAAACATTCAAATATAACGGCCTTTTTATTAATACGCAGTCCTTTTTTCTTATTATTTTACAGTCGATTAGCATATCCATGACCCTCAATAATTAGCATTGTCTCACCATGTACACACACACGACTATCATATGTACATCCCATAATATGATGTATGTTTTACATAACCTACATTAAGCGAGATATACATCATCACCTTATATCAAATGATCGTATCAGCAAATTATTATATTAAAAAACTTGTAGCTGGTTTATTCTCAAATTGAAGTACATTTCCCGTCCATGTACATTAGTCCATAGTATACCTAGTCAAATTGAAAAAAACAATCAGTACATTATATCAGAGGCATATATATATATATCTTAGTAACCTGTTTGTGTTTCCTTAATCCCAAAAATATTACTTCACCAAATTCTTGTGCCATACTATAATGCGTATAGCGGATTGTAGAATCTATGGTAGCTTCATCATATTGTAATAAACTCATATTATGTGACTCGCAATCCGCCTGAGCATCTAGCCATGTGACACTTCTAAAACACAGAATAAGATGTTGCTTGTCTATGAATCATTATTAATGCTTTTGACATTAATTGTTCGGCTTATTTATATAAAACTAGGAAATAATAAATCTGTAATCACCTTTTATTACGAAATAAATGCCGAAATATCTGAGTATCTTCCCTGTATTTATATGCACCAATTGTGTCCCTTGGTTTGTGTATGTATAATGAAAAATCACATTTATATTGATCTGAAGCTGAACACGTTGCTTCGGGTAAGACAATTGATACCCGAAAACCCAAATGATAATATCCTGTAAATACCCCATGACCCACTTGTCTGGTCAACTCGATAATACTTTTCTCATCGACTGATCTCACAAAAACAGTGTAATTCATGTTTCCACATTGTTTAGGACATGTCTCACTAATTGATACCGAAACTAGATGTCCTGTAGTGATCTCATCATTGCCTTTATATATAAAATGATACTCATTGGCTTGTACGATGAGGCTATTAATAAATAAATTTGAATTTAAACACAAATCTGAAAGTGTATGATGGACTTTTGAGTCACGATAACCATATATTCCGAATGTACATGAAGATATCTTGACAGAGACTGATGTTTGCTTCCTGGGTGACTGATTATAACACACGATATATAATGTAATATTTGCCATTTGTAGAAAGTCATAATTGTGAAAAGATGTGGGCGTTATATCATACATGTTTTCATGAATGTCAGTGTTGTTAATTAGTCCGAAGGGCCAATTGTCGGTATATTTTGCTTTCAGCTTGTATTTCAAACGTTTCAGTGAATTAACATTCACAAAGCGTGGATCACATGGCTCTAGTGTATCGTCTACATATACTTGTATACGCGTGGTTCCCACAGACGCAGGACCGAGCTGGATTGTACAAATAATCTGTGTATCGGCTTGTAATGGAGGACAAATAATAACGTGACAACCATATGATGTATCAACTCTTGTCAGAATATCGTTCTGGTATACTTTATGTGGTGGGTAGCGCTCAGCGTAGATCCTACGACAAAAAACTGTTTGATAATTTCCTAAGAAAGATCCTCGCGAATATCCGGTATACCAAACCAAGGAGACATACAACATGCTAGTTTCAGAGTATATGGTAAAATCTGTTAAGTCTTCACAATATTCAAATTCCCTTCCATCACGATCAAACGTCACACTGAGTCCGCCGTATTGACACTGGTAAGCAGATATATCTGCTAGCATTGTGGGGCCAGAAAATGAGAAGTTTTTCACAAATAAAGCCATATTTGAAGAGCTTAATATAAAATATTCGACACAAACTGTGTTTGCAAATTTACTGGACGTTTCTGAAAACAAATAGTTATGCGAACAAGTCGCTTTTAAAAAATGACTCCTAATTTTTATTTCGATCATTGTCACTGATCTATTATTGTCGCCAAGAAAAAAATCAACAAATGCACAGTATGCTGAACTCATGATCAGTTTATTACTGGATGCAGTTGTGTTGCTAAGCATGAGTAATCTCTTGGACAAAGTTCCTGGACCATCGTGTACAATCACATGTCCATTCTTTGAGCCTGAAGTTGTCACATGTAACAACATATATTTGTGATGATTTGTCATAACGTAATATTGCATTGAGATTATACTCTTACCAAATACAAGTAATGGAACTTGATCATAAGGTATATAAACAGCACGTACAACGATGGTGCGTCCAAGTCCAACCCAGGACGTTTTAAAACTACTATAGAATACTGACAGTTCGTGGGCTATATATGCTGTAATTGCCAGTTGTAGTGATGCTTGCTGTGATGATATAAGCATTGTCCATGGAACACGGCGACCACAGTAAATTTCACTTGTATTTCTCTCGTGAAAGACCATTAAACCATGATCAACACATGATATGCGTCTATGCATGTCAAAATTAAACTTCAATACCTCCATGTATGTAACGTGTCTTTTTCTAACGTCTATAAATAATTGTAATTTAAATGAAAATAAATTCCTTCCCTTTATGGAAAATGCTGCACAAAATGTGTATGCAGTAGGCGAAGTAGTTTTTACTATCAAATATGCTGGAAGATTTCTCAAAAGACATCTAGACAAATGCTCATTTATGCAGATAAATTGTGTACGGTGATAGTCGATCAATGAGAAATGATGTACACTGACGGTACATTTACCAATATCCAGTAACACTAGCTTGTTATGCTCTGCATGGTTTCCTATGGTACCAGTTGTGTAATTAGTACAGGCTGGTACTATGAGGAAAATAAAGATGATACTTGAAGTGACCGCCATCACATGTGACATCTAAATGCCTGCATTACATGTAAAATAAGCATCAGAAAAGTTCAAATGACAAGTAATTGGTGTAAAAGTAGAAAGTTTGAATATACATTTACAACCATTTATGATCGAGCAAAATAGCATTGGACAATAAAATCCAAAACACCTATATGACATAACACTGATTAAATTTTGGTTGGAAACCACACAATTTAATAAATTGAATGTAAATACGTAAAGATAAATAAATCATGTTGATAAATAACGAATGATTTTCTCAGGTTGTGCGATGTTTTCAACTTAGTCCATACTACCACCTTTTGAAATGACGATCTATCGTTATCTGATCAAATCATATTACACACCTATATATTAACAGCGTAATTATTATAAGTTCCAATTAGTTTCTAATTAGTATTCATAGCACAAGTAGAGCGCCGAGGCGCAACTTTGATTAAATAGGGTTTATTTTACATCATGATCATATGAACAACCACATTGCCGATCCTGTGACATTAACAAGCAATTAACAGTAGAACGTTGAGAATAAATTTGTGCATGTGATTCGATATATGTACATTGAATGGTTACATGTAACATAATTAGATAATATAATTTTAAATGTAATTAAAAACAATGAATAATGATATTTAATTATATTTCAAATAAAATAAACTGATTATTTTACTCGTTTTAAAATATTAATTGTACGATTCTAAATGCAGTCCTCACACAGTTTGGTTACTATTTTATTAATCAACACAAGGCCCTCAGTATGAAATACAATAGTTGTGTTTACGAAGATTTATGCATACATTATTCTTCAGCATTCGTTTGAGGGGTCAAATAAGGAACAGATCACCGGTTTATGGCTGTAGGGATTTCAAATTAATGCTATTATTTGTTATTTATTAATATATACCTATAGAAACGTAGCGATATCAAAGATCTGTACAATAAGATGGTCGACTTCCGAATTTCACAATCTTTTTATGAATGTGTATACTAGTAATGCATTACATTACATTATACATAATAGGTGGTGCCACCTTTTGACAAAGTGGAATAGTACAAATTTGAGGTGAATCACCGCGTAAAAACAATTTACCATTTTACTCCAGTTAGGTCTATATATTTACAATATATATTTTTTGTGCAAATAGACTAGACACATTTTTGGAAAAGTAGCTCATATAAAATCCTAGGAGCATTTTTGAGCAGAAGTTGGGAACCTGACATTTTAACATAACCGAGGGGTGCCGAACACGATTAGCCCGGCTCCCAAGCAGAATTTTGGGTTTTAGGTTGTCTAATTAGCATATACAAAATGACGATTTCAGGCATTTTGTGAGGAGATACATATCATATAACGTAAAATAGAGACAGTTATTGGGTAAGTTTACCAAAAATGATGAGTGAGTTTTTAATTTTGTGAAATGTATGTGAAATTAAATTAGCATTCCTGAATTTCAGGTTAAGTTATCCAATTAGATAAATAAAATGGCAAACGCTGACAATTTTTGTAATTTTTTATATACAGGTGATGCATGCTTTGTCTTACATTTACATTATGTTCATCTATTATTTTCCACTGGGTACAGACACAAATCACAGATAATTATAATTTGTAAAACAAAATACCAAATAATATTATTGATATATATAATATATTAAATATATATGCCAATTAGCAATCGCCATCACCATGATTACAATAATATTTAATTTAAGATTTGACTTTGCTGTTACGCACATTAAATTATATGACAAAAAAGGATCTACGTCTAACTGTATACAGGTATAGGATTTTAGTAAAATAGACGATTAATCAATCTGTATTTGAAATACTTTATCAATTATATTCAATGAAGACAAGATAACCTGTCGCTCACCATGCTATCTCTAGAGTTATTTTGTCGTCCTTTAACGTTCCTCCGTCGTTATTTATCCTTTCCCCGTCACCCATTAATGGCTCTCCACCAGCTTTAAACAGTATCCTTTAACGATTCTCTACGTTTTAGCGCAGCTCTGTTGCTGTTCAACGCCCCTCACGCATTTGACATTTGTCACCTCTTTGTAACCCTTAACGCGTTTTATCTGCATTTTAGGACCCCCTATCGCTTTTCAATATTTCCTTGCCGCCTTTTAATTCCTATCCGTGGAACTTTTGGGCCTTTCTGTCTTCCTTTGACAGTTTCCTCTGACTTTTAACGCATCTTCGTCACCCTTTAACAATATCCCGTATATGTGATCGTGTTTTTATCGCCTTTTGATGCAGATATCTCTGCCATACAGTGGTAGACGTCACATTCAACCTCGCACAGGGCAAGGATGAGGCGGTGTTAAACGCGATGGAGAGGCAATAATCGGCAAAAGAGAAACGTTATATGGAAGCTGAAACGAGCAGAAAGGAAACAGAAAGACGCTAAAGGGAGACGGGGAGGCGTAAGAGTGCAATAAAAAAAAGTGCAAGCTGCCAAGCTCATTGGGAATTACTAAAGTCCGACATGACTTTATAAAGCGACGGAAATGCGACGTAAATGACAACGAAGAATCGTTAATGGGCAATGGAGGTATGGTAAATAGAACGGGGAACTGTTGAAGAGGAACAGGGAGGCATTAAAGAGAGACATACATACATTAATGGGCATAGGGGAGACGTTAGTGAGTGAGTGAATATTACGCTTTCTGCACAATCATGACAATATCGCGACAGACGGAAGCCCGAAGTCGGGACTATGCCCTATTCTTATCGAATGACTTCAAGGGTTTTGAGCATTGTAGAGATAAAGCTATAGACCCCTCTATGTATGTTTCTGGTCTTAGTTGTACCCCAGTTGTCTCTGTAAGCCTGATACTTTCTGGGTACAGAAATGTCTCAGAGTTCGTACACAGTGGACTACTCCTTTCGGCAGTAATGGTCATTTTTAAAGTGACATTGTAATATGATAAAACAGTGCAGTCCATTGATAAGACTAATGATGTAAAGATGATGATGTGAGGGTGGGGTGATAGGGCATTATTGAGAGTGCTTTCCTCGTCAATAACCTTGATAAGGGGTTCTGGGGATTTACCCCAGACATACCCAGACGGTCGGAGACTTGGGTTCCGCTATACAAAACACAGCTCTGCTATCCTCGGGTCGGATTATCCCGAGAGTAACAATAGCTGAGTGTGACTGCACTGATACTTAACATCCTGTTGCGGTTGAGGAAACAGGGTAGGCCGCTGGCAATCCGCCTGAAGATTATAGCCAGATACGTGGGGGCTGCGGCTTCCCCTATTGGATGCCAAAAATAGTAGAATTTGATATATTACGCTATCGTAGTTTAGTCTTTTATAATGCTTGACGGCCATCTTGGCCCAATTCTAAAAAAAACATTCCATTGGAATGTGTCATCCCCAAAATAGTAGAATTTGGTATATTATGCATCTCCATAAGATCACTCCAAATTTATCAGATTTTATGTTTTTCAAAATGGGATAGGGCGGCCATCTTGGATTTAGAAGTCAAGATGTTTAAAAAGCGAAAAATAGCCATTTCATTGGTTTTGCCACTCATAAAATAGTGGAATTTAGTATATTATATCTGCATCTTTATACGTATGTCTGGCTTAGTTCTAAAGCTATCGTATTTTATGTTTTTCAAAATGGAGATGGGCGGCCATCTTGAATTTCGAGGTCAATATGTTTCATAATCTAGAAAAAACTTTTTATTGATTTTGTCACCCCAAAAATAGTGGAATTTAGTATATTAAATCTGCATCTTTATGCGCATATCTTGCTTGGTTCCAAAAATGTTATCGTTTTTTTTCTAAATTGCGATGGCGGCCATATTGAATTTAGAGGTCAAGATGATCACCAATTTAAAAAATTACAATTTCATTGGATTTGTCATCGCAAAAATAGTAGAATTAGATACATTATGCATCTTCATGGCTTGCTTAGTTCCAGAGTTATCAAAATTAAAGTTTTTCAAAATGGCGATTGGTAGCCATTGTGTTATGTCAATTAGATAATAAAAAACTCATTTTTTTTCTTGGGAACAGTGTGTTCAGCATACCTTAATTATGTTAAAAAGTCAGGTTCCCAACTTTTGCTCAAAAATGCCACTAGGATTCACCTTTACTGAAAATTCGTCTAGTCTAAAACAAGGCCGTTAATACAGCTGACGAGCCACTTTATAATAAAATAAAATTGCAGATACTAAAATGTAATAGATATGTGCCCAAACTATGCACATATCTAGGTAAAGAACACAGGGGGTTATAACCACTACATGTCGTCAAGCATGAGTGACCTCGGAGAGGCTTTGGGGGGGGGGGTGTAAATGAATTTCTTCACATTAGATTTACATTCATACTTTTATATCTCAGATGATTCTAAATAGTATACAAGTGCTTTGTTTTACAAAGGATTATACATAGTCTACTAAATCCGTGATGCAGTTCTATGCATAGGCACGAGCTGTGTCCAATTAACAAAACTGAAATCAGCTAAGAATTCAGGGGGGGGGGGAGAATTAGGTAATAAGATAATTATTAATTAAAATTTCTGAAATCCGTGAGGATGTTCTATCCACAGGCATCAGAATTGAGAAAGGAGAAGCATTTATTGTGAATTGTGGACAGTATGAAAGACGACAAACGACGGACGACAGACGGCAAACGACAGTCGACACACGATGGCATATAAGCTTAAAGGCCGGATGAGCTAATAATAAAATGTCAGATTTCGTGGTTATTCGAAGTCATCCTTGTGAGAATTGAAGCCGGTTTATTGGCTTCGCTCCAAAACTTCAATTATCACAAACACTATATTGTTATATCTTTCATTGCATAAACAGGGGAAAATAATCCTGTTTGCAATATTGAATGGTCTCATCAAACGAAATTCTACAATTATCTGATAATTTCAGAGAGATTATGTATGTTCAGTCAATGAACCATTATGAATTAACAAGCGCCCATCACAGTTTACATGTCTTAAATGTGACTAAGCTACTGTGAACTTATTGAACAGAAAAGGTAATCCTTGCGCAGCATTACCAAGCTCCACATGACCTCGTTACCAAACAATTTGTAGACAAAGACAAGACAACAATGCTTCTAAATGCTTAGTGAATTTTGGAATAAGAGTTTCCACAAATAGATAAAGAATTTTCTGTAACGAAACCAAACCTATGTTTAATAATGCGTATCTTGCTGTATCGAATAAAATGCACATCATGACATTGTAGCCTCGGGTAAATGTGATTTTGCACGTAAACAGGAGTCCCAACTAAATAGTTCCATTTTGGTCACTGTGTGGCGTGTTAGTATTAAAAAGGGTGTATTGTTTTTTACTTCTTTTAAAACGTCAGGGCATTTAAAAATTTAATGGATTTTAAACCTGGAATTGACGATATATGTCGATATTGACAGGCACCATGGTTATAATGATTATAATGATTAAATAGAACTCCGAGGCCCGGCTTTAGTCTGTTTGAGTGCTATAGACAAAAATTCGGGTTAATATTTCGTATATCTATAACTATATTGGTCTAACTCATGGGACAGAATCCTAAATATCCAGGAGATACTTAAGGAATGAAACAAGGAGATAAGTTTAAATATCTAGTTTAAAAATTTACCTTAAAAATCTTCACCGTGTATTCCTTCCACCACCATCGCCGCTGCTGGCCAACATCTATTCAATACTTGTATTGCCAGTGAATGCCGCATGTCTCTACACACGTACACACAATGTAGGCCTACCCACCCAATTCCGGTTCAATGTAGGGCCAACATCGCAGCCTATTCCTGGTTCACTGCCGGTCAATCGTCTACGATGCTGGCCCAACACGAATCCAACACTGGGTCTGCTGTATACTTTTTGCCAGAACATCAGTAAACACATGCTATTCACCCAATGCTGTTTCAATGTTGAACTACAGCCTTTGACGCTGGCCGAACAGTGAAATAGCATTGAGTGATTGTACCGCGTTTGCTGGGGTAATGCCGCATAGCAATGCGGGTGACGGTTTCTTACCCTGACGCCAGAAAGGCCACTTCCCAGATAACACGATACATTTGCCCAATGCTGATGTAATAATTGGCCACCGTCTTCGACGCTGGGCCAACATTATCCCAACCAAAACCCTTTAAGCACCAATATAATCAGAAATATAATTGTGAATATTATTTTTTCTTAACACTTTTTAAAAACGCAACTGTTTGATCTAGCGAACTCAAACGTTATATTCGACATGTTAATAAGGACTGGTGTACAAAAATGTCAACCGTTTCCCATACACAGCACTCCTCTTCCTTCTAATTGCGACACAAACGCAAAATAAACTTGATAGGCTCCTGGCCTACGGCCGAGCCTAATAAATACCAAAACATTGCACAAAAATACAAAACAATCATGTCAAGGAAAATTGATGTACACCACTCTTCTATTCCACCCATACTAGTGGTGGGTGAATAGTTCGTGTTGGCTGGGCTAATGTAATGTTGCTTACTTTCTTCTCTTTACTTTACGTTAGTGTTAGCTTACGTGGTACATGTGGTTGATTATTAAAATAATGAAAAAAAATAGTCGTGATGGCAAAATTTGCGTACTATAACTACACAATGGAAGCACATAATTGCGATGGTTATGGATAAATGCTACTCTCTCAATTACTTTATGGCATGGTCCAAATATAATTATAAGAAATACATAAGCCTACAATACAATGGGTCTTTAATAGTTTTATGTTTGAGCACCGTCCACGATGTTAGCCCAACATCAAACCAAAATAAATAGAGACGCAATAGACCAGACGTGGCTGAGGGTAAGGTGTTACTCTGGACATGCTCTAGAACTATTGTTGACTTAAGACAAACCCATTTGGAATAAAAATTGGGAGTCATGTGAACATATTACACACTTTTTTGGTTAGATGTAAATTCTGCTAGGTATTATTCGTGTTTGGGAAATTTACCATCTCTCTCATTTTTCCCAATGAGTAGACAAATTAAAAAAAATGTACCAGCGGGTTGATATCAGTTGAAAGCCACTATCGAAGGTTTTAACATGGATGGATAATAACATTTTTCTGTTAAATACGAAATGATTAACAAATCGTTAAGTTTGTATTTTATCCCTCGATTTGGGGCAATTTCTCACAATTTGTTGATTAAAAGTAACAACACATTTCTCAGAGCTTATATTTACATGATATAATTTTTTATAATTATGATGAGTTAAATAAACATAATTATAATACACGTTTGGTTTACGTATGTCTTTTGAAAATCCACCTTATCTCATTTTAAAATGTTTTTTTTTATTTCGGTACAAATAAGTTTGTGTTTGATTATTACCTATAATGTTTAGAATGGTATAAAAACATTAACTTTGAATTTTCCACAAAAGAAAACAAGTTGAAGAAACTTTATAACAACTTTCTTTGTTTTGTGGAAATGTCTACGACAAATTGTTTTTAGATCCACAAAGATTCAACAGTACAACATTATATCAATTCACATAAAATATAATAAAATACATCACAGACGGTTCGAAGAAGCATTCGATAGGTCTACACACACAAATTAAAAGGCTAAATAAGTTATTATCCTGGGATATAGTAATCTTTCTAAATTCCCTGAGGGGCATACCAGATTTCATATTTTGAGATGACATTCTCAACTCCTCTAGGAAATACCGAAAGCCTCATATCCATTTGAGCCTGGGGTACTATTTTTAGATCAGAAGCGGTTGTGACGCAGATAAATCAACTATTTATGTTCTAGGTTCCCAATGCTGTGTTCATAGTTGCGCAAGTGATTAAGCATTAAAGCCGTGTCCGAGCTGGGCTCGGACTTAGATTGCAGCGTCATAAATTCCAGGTCCGAGCTGGGCTCGGACTTAGACTGCTATGAGTTAATGACGTCCTGCATCTATGTATAGATATAATTAAAAGCAAAGATAGATTAAACAATTTTGCTAGAATATTTTAATATCCTACACATAGTTAACTAATAAATAAAACATAACAATAAGAGAGTTATTCGATGTCGCTAGCAGTTTTCACATTTGTGTTGGCTTCTGTGTATGCCTGACGACTTATTTATTCGTGACTTGAAACGTGTGCATTCAGGTAGAGTATTCCAGATCCCAGGGGCCATGCATATAAGCAAATGCATTTAGACCATGCTTTTTATTGATTCAAATAAGGGCAGGTAAAATTTTAATTTTGTATTGGTGTTATTGGTTCTTTCAAATAGGAGCCAGATTGTTTTATTTTGTATGTCTGAATCGCTCTGTTTCTTTCCCTCTCCAATTTGCACGCTTGGCATTTGGGATTTAAAAGGAGAAACCATACGCTGAAGGCTAGTCACCGTAAACATAACACAATGAAGTTTTTCAATCTTTTTAGTGTTCCCCACTCCACAATGCTGCAGAACTGGAAACATTTCCATGCTGTGGTCGACACTGATGGCAAGAGTCCTATTAAGGCATTTAAATGGTTACCAGCTTTTTTACAGATATTTTGTATATGTTTATCTTAATTTAGATTTTTATCCAGATTGACTGCAAGGAGCTGAGCATTTTATTTACCAACTAATGTGATGTCATCCATTTCGAATATAAATTCCATATCTGTGGATGCCAGAAAAATTGCCTGAAATTCATATAATTTATGTATACAATCATTTTTCTTATACAAATATAATCTGCGATGTTAAATAATGTATTAGTTTACATTGTTATTATTTTGTAACAAATTGTTTTATATTGCATTGTTGGTGTATCATATACTAAATACAACAGTTAATAGTATGTGTGTATTTGTATGTATGGTATTTGTGTATATGTATGCATTTATGTAGGTATGTTTTGTTTTGTTTTGTATATACTGAGCACAAATTCCTAGTTTGGAAGACTAACGGCTCAGGGTGCTATCGCAGACGAGCAATCTTATTTACGTGGTTCTCTGAGCCTCACGACACGACATCGCTGTACGCAACATGTCCTAGTGTATACGGCACCTGGCAGTCCCAGGCGGTCACCCATCCAATTATGAACCGGGCTCGACGTTGCTTGACTTCAGTGATAGAGCCAACACCGATGAGCGAACGCCGTATTCCGTATATATATGTATGTCAATTCGCTATGATAATCTATATATTTTATTACAAATTTTCGGTGGCTCTCTTAGCGAGGGTCTCCCACCCATGTAATTTGGTAAAATAAACGTGTTTTGTTTAAAACATACATCTTACAATGTTGTTATTCCTGATTAAATCAAATCAATTTATTAGGCGACTTGTTAAAATCATCATGAAATATATGATTGTTCGTGTGGTCCGATGGAAGATGCAATGAAGAAATGTTGTATATTTTTTCCAGAGCTAAACAGACTGAGTGACTTTGAAAATCTGCATCTCCCCTCCAGCAGAATAAACACAATGGTTGATAGCTAAGAGATGTAGTGTCAATGGCTTTTCTAATTATTGTTATTGAATGGCTCCTGTGGCCAGTAGAGACTATGTATTAAGCGGAATTTATTATTCCGTTTTGAGCCCCACACCGATGTGCGAAAAAAAATGTGGCTTGTCAACAATCCCAGCAAACACGACGTTGACCCAATGCTGGTCCAATGCTGGCCCACAGTCTGCGACACTGGCCCAGCATCAAACCAGCACTGGTGCAGCAGCTCGTGTTTGCTGGGAGCTGCGTCCAATAGCACGCTGGTCTGGTAGTGCTTACTGCTGGCAGTGAGTACAAATCGACACCGACCCAATGTCTGTTAAATGTTGGGCCAGCGTCGCTGGTTCCGGAAAGTATTCATTCAGCCCTAGTCAGTACTTCAGTTTTTTTTAACACATGTGACATTTGGGACATTTGTGACACATGGGACATTTGTGACACATTGGACATTTGGGACACATGGGGCATTCGGGACAAATGGGAAACTTGGGACACATGGGACATTTGGGACACATGGGACATTTGGGACACATGGGACACATGAGACATTTGGGACACATGGGACACATGGGCATTTGAGACTCATGGGACACATGAGACATTTGGAACACATCGGACGTTTGGGACACTTGGGAAATATTGACCATTTGAGACACATGGGACATTTGGGACATATGGGCCATTTGAGACATTTGTGACTCTGGGATATTTGGGACAATTGGGATATATATGAGACACTTGGGACACATGAAACACTTGGGACACTTGGGATATAAATAAGACACTTGGGACACATGAAACACTTGGGACACTTGGGATATAAATAAGACACTTGGGCACATGAACCACTTGGGACACTTGGGGTATAAATAAGACACTTGGGACACACGAAACACTTGGGACACTTGGGATATGTATGAGACACTTGCGACATTACAAATTACAAATGTTATATATTTGTAAAAATATTATGTACATAATGTTGGTTCAAGCTAACAATGATCCCAATATGCGGGTCATCTGAAATAAAGCAACTATGCGGGCTGGGGTGGGGAACAAAAAGTACTTTTTCAGAATAAATGTAAGTTCATTTGTGCAAAAATGGTGGGTTGATGAAAATGACTCGCTTGACAATAAATTGTGCAGCGTGAGCCTGTTTCTCCATGTATTGCTATGGCGGAAGGCGGTTTGGCTACGGCTCAAATTGCCAGAGGACAGGCTAGCAATACTGATATTTAACACCAGATTTCAAGACACTAAATGACCTCTGATATGCCACAATAGGAAAGATATGGACAAATAATGCACTGAAGATCCCAGTGTGGTAAGACACGTGTGTTTCTGTACGCATTGAGGCCAATCGGCCACAAATACAAGTAAGTGACATCAGTCAACATCAAATCAAATCCAGGGCCCTTGCTGGCACTCGTAAAATTCGCAAATTGCGAATATTTCATGTTATTGGAACACAAATAAGTGTTTAGCGAATGTTTTTGCGAATCTATATTGCCGTCGTCTTTAATGATAGCGATAGGCCTACACACTGTTACAAACTACGAGGGGTGACCACGCTGACACTTTTCTAAATGCAGTGATCCCGGGCCGTATGCTTCGGTAACATCACTGTTGTGTCACGTCTCAAAAAGTCGCAGCTCAGTAAGTTAATGCATGGTCGCTGCGGCCGTGTGTGGCATGTCTTCCGCATGCGCCGTCATCAGCCTCACGTGGTCATTGTTTCTTCAAGGATATGAAATATTTTGAACAGTATATCCATAAAGTGGTGTTGCGTTCCTGTTTTGTTAAGTAGGCCTATAATGTATTTTACCTTTCTAATTTAAACAGTGGTGAAAGGGTCAGGTCAGTGAAACGCCTGCCCATGGCAGCAAACACAAAACACGCGTACAACATTTCTTCAACGTCGGCCCAACGTCTTCGACGTTGGCCCAACACTGCACAAATGCCACCCAAGTGCTTTGTGCTCGCTGGGTACTGAGTGGACCCGTATCAACGGCCAGTGCCCAGCAAACACGACACAGTCAGTACGTGCACATAGTATACAATGCCCCAATGCCGTTTAAATGTTGGCCAGCATCGTACACAATGGCCCGGTATCGGATTAATGCACGTTACGCCGACACATTGCCTGGTCAATGATGGGCTTACGTAGCATATACCGACACATGGTTTGAACCAAAGCTGGGTTAATGTTGGCCCGCCGTCTGTGACGCTGGTCCATATTCAGCGTGGCGTCAAACACAACACGGTAACCTAATACTGGGCTAATGTTTGATCAGCTTCACAGACGGTGGGCCAACAATAGCCCGGCATTGGGTCAATGTCTCATGCTTGACCGCCTGCATGATAGACTGAGAGAACGCACAGACAAAGAAACTGATGAGACTAACAAATGAGAGGTGAGAGGTAAAGCAATATATCTCCCCTCTATAGAGGGGAGACATAATAATGTAGAATTGCTCCAGCTGAGACAGAATGTTCTAATGTTTCCACAAATACAGTTTAAAAGTTTTTCATGTATAGGTGTTAGTATCATATCAGCAAGGAATACAATTATAATAAGTCTATATAGACCACCTGACACTTGCATAGAAAATTTTACAGAAATAATTGAAGATCATCTAAATAATAATAATCAACAGATTCAAGTATGTGGGGATTTCAACATAGATTTAATAAATATAAACAACATGATCAGACAAATACATTTGTCAATAAAATATTTTCATTGGGATATAAACCACTCATTATTAAACCCACTATAATTACTGCTTACTTAACATAGAATATTTTCACAAATGCACTTGATTTTAAGCAAAAAAGTGCTTTTTGTTATTACTTACATCAGTGATCGCCTCTCGATAATCACCATCGGTATATCTATCAATAATTTACACAATAACTCGTTTAGATCACACAAGCACAATATGCTACATAAGGATACATTTATAGCGGTGAAAAAAATACCGATTGGGCTTTTAAAGCAAATTGGTGTCTCAATGCATTAGACACACACTGTCCATATGAATACAAGCTGATACAGATACAACGTAATAATGAACCATGGCTTAGTAAACACCTTATTATTATATTACACAGTTTGCAAGAAAAATATTTTTTTTATATACAAACAGTCAAAACAGAAAAAAACATTTAAAAAATATAAGAATATGTTAACATGTAGGCTATCTTCAGAAAGGCTGAAAAACATATTGTGATGAATTGACCTCAAAATAAATTTAATATTTAAAACGTGGGATACAATAAATATTATTATCAATGACATTCTCACTCAGCAGCGCAGCTATCCGGTTTTTTTTGTTTTAATACAATACATAGGGATAGAAAGGTTATAGCTAATGAATTTAAAGTTTTGTCAATGTAGGACAACAATTGGCAAAATATATTGAAAAAACCCAGAAGAATACTTTTTTGATATATGCATAACCCTAAAAAATTGTTTCCTTGGAACAAGGTACTATACATAAAGTGTTAAAAATTGTGAATTCAAGTCCAGATAAGACATCCATGAATCACTCTGATATTACTTTACTTTGTTAAAAGGGCGCATTTTCCAGTTAGGCCTATATAGCTGACCATTCTTGAGAATTATCCCCGAACGAATGAAAATTGCTATAGTAATTCCTATTTTTAAATCAGGAAAAAAAAATATTTATAAATAGTAGGACAGTTTCTTTTCTACCACAGTTTTCAAAAATATTATTTTTTTATGATATGTTCGATAAGTTTCTGGAGATGAATGGTGCACTATCTAATAGCCAATATGGTTTTAAATATAATTGTACAACGTGTCATGCCCTCCTAGATTTACATGAACAGCTCACCAAGTCGATGGATAAAAAATTATGTACAATTAGTGTTTTGTTTATTTACAAAAGATCTTGATACAATGGATTATTCACCATTGTTGTTCCAGAAACTAAATAAATATGGTATTATAGGTACAGCTAATTTGTGGTTGAGCAGTTATTTAAAAGAAAAATCACAATATGTATGTTATAGCAGTGAAAAGTCTGATCAAATAAATATATGTTGTGGTGTTCCACAGGGTAGTATCAGTCGACCCAATTTGTCTATTTTATATATAAATTATATGGTAAATGTATCAAAATTTTTTAATTTATAATATTTTCAGATGATACAAATCTATTTTGTACAAGTAAAGGCATTGGGAGTGCTTGAGTATAACTATTAGTAATGAAGTTGGAAAAGTGGTTTACCTTAAATACATTATCATTAAGCATCACCAAAACAAATTATACGATTTTATGTAAGAGTAAATCCAAGAGAAACTTTCAAATTAGTTTTATAAAGAAATTGATTAAAAAAGAGAGTGAAACTAAATTACTGGGTGGTATAATTATTGATCAATTAAACTGAGTATGACAATTTTTATGGTCAATGCTTTTCATAGCCTTTTTCCGGTTGACATACAAAATAGTTATATGATCAAGTAGGAGAAAAAAAACATTTTTTCCATAAACTATTCTCGCACAAATATTTCAAACACATACTTTTGTGTATTTCCGAAATATCGCTGGGCAGATAACCAGTGATATAACATGTGTTCCGGAACGGCTTCACGTCATTGTGATGAAATAGGATGACAACTATGGGAAAGTTCATGTAAAGATTTTATTAAAATAATAAACCAAATAAATGGGTCGATGCGAAATTTGATATCCACGTACTTAAGGACATTGCAAAGTAGCTTGTATTTCCTACAGCCGCCATGCAAGTGTGACGAATGTATATCTATAGTACTGTTTCCAATAATTAGAGTATTGACATAAGCATATATGTTTTTTTTCAATTTGTGTCCATGATAAAAAACAATATTTACCTAAAAAGATAAAACATAGAAAAACAACACATATTTACAGGCCAGGCATATGTGAACAAATATAAACAATAATATTTATTTTTCAAGCCCATCAAATTAAATGTCAAACTAGTAGCTAAGTATAACCTGAATAGAACCTCGGTGACGTTAGGAATAACTAACTTACATGTAATAACACCTACTGAGTAAGGCTTGTTGGAAACAAGGTTATTATTTTGTTGTATTTTTTTGAGGGATGTGTATACCTTTAAAGCTGCAATTGTATGAGTGCAAATACATGCATTATCCACAATATATATAATACAATGCAAAATATTCAAACTCACTGTTATACCACACCACCCTATTGAACATAGTCTATCATAGACAGGTTGGGTTTGTTGTCCTAGGCGTATGGCTATGTATGTTACATACGCTACTATGATCACGATCCATATGGAGCCCGTAGCTGTTGGAGTCCATTTTAACCAAGTACACTGGTGTTTGAAAGGATATATAATTTTGTAAGACACAAATCCAACCAGCCACGTTTTAAATACAATTGTAGTTTCGAGTGAAATGAAAAGTATAGCATGTAAGAAAACGCATATAATACCTTGAGTAAATAACAGATAATTAACATTAATTGCATCAGTTATAGAAATTGCTGTCATATATAATGCGCTTGACATACTTGACACAGATTGGCTCATCATTATCAGTAAATGGGGGCTATTTTGACCTAAATGTGTACCGGAATACATACGAAAACTTTGTTTAATAAATACTATCGTCGTCATGCTAACGCAAAGCAGAGACAAGCAATAGAAACTAATCTTTGCTGGATATGTTTCAAGAAGTCCATTGCATTGTATATGGGTTTCCGTTGTTACACAGTCGATATATGTGGGAATGTTACAACATAGCAGATGATCCGAAACTTTGATAATCAGTTTCTGAAACACACTGGGATCAATTAAAATAGACAAGCCATAATAATAAGATATATTCTGTAGGTCTAGCAATACTAATTTACTGGGATATATCAGACCTAAATCAATTTCTTTTAAACTGTTTCCTCTCAAATATAAAACAGAGAGATATGTTGACATTAAACCTGCCGCGTATCTGATGGCAGATAATAAATTAAATGATAAATCTATACACATTATGTTTTGAAAAATGGAAAATTGAAGAAAATAAATAGATCTTATATAATTATGACTAAAATCTGCTATCAATATGCGAATCACAGTTGTGGTTTTGATATCCGAGACAACTAAATGGCTGAGCTCGCAATATGATATATTTAAAAACAATAGACTACTGAAATTTAATTTGTTTAAATATATTACACTTTGTGTACCTTTTACCACAAGTCCTTTGACATATAATACTTTTTGACTATACGTATTTTCAATAGAGTTGTTTAAAAAGCATGAGATAACATATCCGTTGCAACTACAGCCATCCAGGCATATATCACAGTTTAATTCATCATCCATGGAATACCGACAATGAACATGTAGATCACATATTTCCTTTATACCCACGCATCTTTCTTCTCCACGACATTTCAGAAATCCAGGACATTTTAACTTTGAGCAAGACTGTTCATCCTCACCTCGTTTACAATCATATCTTTTATCACACATAGATGAAAGTGGTATACAATAACTGGTGTGACACTTGAACATACCAGGACATGCAAGAGGCCCACAGATCAGACGTGCGTGGTTTGAATAGCATCTCGTGTCATCTAAATTAACTTCACAAATAGTGTTAATATCGATACAATAATCGGATGCTTCATAATTAATTTGTAAACTAGTACGTGTATTGATTGAATTTGTGGCATTATCCCCATTGCTGGTTGATGTACTACATATGCTTCTTTGACACGCCTGATAAATAACCCAGCTAAATCTGTAGAGTTCAAAATAACGTCTTTTGTTGCTCTCCATATACGATTCTTAATAATTGGCTTCAAAATATGAACATTTTGAGACACACATACCATGTTTTCTTTTACAATTAAGTTTGAATCTAGACCATCACATAATTCATGAACATACACTTTGCAAGTCATGGTGGTGCTACATTGACGTATCGTTGAACAAGGCATGTTTACAAACTGGTCGATCAAATGTAAACTTGCATTGTCAGAAAAACAGTTATTCTCGTCACTGCCATCAAAACAGTCCACTACGGAATCGCATTTATATATCAACAATATGCAGGTTTTATCATGGCATTTGAAGTGGTTATTTTGACATTGTATTATGTTTCTTCTGCTTGGTTTTTCACATATTATACCTGATACATTGATCAGTCTAGAGCACGGTACACAGCTCACACCCCATCCACGTGTTACCTGTGATTTATCTTCATAATAATAATAATGTATCCGCGAAAATTCTAAAATCACACATAAGTTGTTTAAATATGCAAATAATTTCATCTGCTGCGGTCGATCAATAGCCCACGAGAGTACGCTGAGAAGCAAATTATTCAATGAGCTTGTGCTCAGATTTTCACAAAATAAAAAATATTGCCAGTCACGTATTGGCATGTCAGGGGATAGGACATGAGGGTATGTGGTTTTAGAAATATATAATAATCCAGTTGCCAAATACTTCTTTATCCTCTGGTTAATCTCTGCAGAGAAAGCAGGTGGTGATGTGGTGACTTTAAAAATCGACGCGTTGTGTGAAAAACAAATATTTTGGTTACCATGAAATGATAGTTCAATCTCCTTGCTCATTACATAGAAACAGGTCTCTGATCCTTGAAAAGTCAGCCAGTTCTTATCACATGTTCTATCCGTTAGAATTGTCCCCCGTACTTCACGTTGTGTTTGGTTGGGCTTACATATATAAGTGGCATCATATATCTCATCACATCGAATTGTTATCCATGAAAAAGTTTCAAAATATGCCTCTGTCGTTAAAGCAACACAGTTTTGATCGTCTGAAGATTCTGGCTGAATGTCTGCGTATTTAACTCCCGATTTTCTCAAAGTCTTAATATAATGACCATTCGTAAAAACATGAGAAGATTGATTGATAAAATAAGTGTGTGTAGGATCATACCAAGCAGTCTCTAATACCGGTGATCTGTCCAGCCAATGAGGGAACTCGTCCTGCGATATCATCAAATAAAAATAGACATAAACTCATTCAAATATAACGGCCTTTTTATTAATACGCAGTCCTTTTTTCTTATTATTTTACAGTCGATTAGCATATCCATGACCCTCAATAATTAGCATTGTATCACCATGTACACACACACGACTATCATATGTACATCCCATAATATGATGTATGTCTTACATAACCTACATTGAGCGAGATATACATCATCACCTTATATCAAATGATCGTATCAGCAAATTATTATATTAAAAAACTGGTAGCTGGTTTATTCTCAAATTGAAGTACATTTCCCGTCCATGTACATTAGTCCATAGTATACCTAGTCAAATTGAAAAAAAACAATCAGTACATTATATCAGAGGCATATATATATATATCTTAGTAACCTGTTTGTGTTTCCTTAATCCCAAAAATATTACTTCACCAAATTCTTGTGCCATACTATAATGCGTATAGCGGATTGTAGAATCTATGGTAGCTTCATCATATTGTAATAAACTCATATTATGTGACTCGCAATCCGCCTGAGCATCTAGCCATGTGACACTTCTAAAACACAGAATAAGATGTTGTTTGTCAGTGAATCATAATTAATGCTTTTGACATTAATTGTTCGGCTTATTTATATAAAACTAGGAAATAATAAATCTGTAATCACCTTTTATTACAAAATAAATGCCGCAATATCTGAGTATCTTCTTTGTATTTATATGCACCAATTGTGCCCCTTGGTTTGTGTATGTATAATGAAAAATCACATTTATATTGATCTGAAGCTGAACACGTTGCTTCGGGTAAGACAATTGATACCCGAAAACCCAAATGCTAATATCCTGTAAATACCCCATGACCCACTTGTCTGGTCAACTCGATAATACTTTTCTCATCTCACAAAAACAGTGTAGTTCATGTTTCCACATTGTTTAGGACATGTCTCACTAATTGATACCGAAACTAGATGTCCTGTAGTGATCTCATCATTGCCTTTATATATAAAATGATACTCATTGGCTTGTACGATGAGGCTATTAATAAATAAATTTGAATTTAAACACAAATCTGAAAGTGTATGATGGACTTTTGAGTCACGATAACCATATATTCCGAATGTACATGATGATATCTTGACAGAGACTGATGTTTGCTTCCTGGGTGACTGATTATAACACACGATATATAATGTAATATTTGCCATTTGTAGAAAGTCATAATTGTGAAAAGATGTGGGCGTTATATCATACATGTTTTCATGAATGTCAGTGTTGTTAATTAGTCCGAAGAGCCAATTGTCGGTAAATTTTGCTTTCAGCTTGTATTTCAAACGTTTCAGTGAATTAACATTCACAAAGCGTGGATCACATGGCTCTAGTGTATCGTCTACATATACTTGTATACGCGTGGTTCCCACAGACGCAGGACCGAGCTGGATTGTACAAATAATCTGTGTATCGGCTTGTAATGGAGGACAAATAATAACGTGACAACCATATGATGTATCAACTCTTGTCAGAATATCGTTCTGGTATACTTTATGTGGTGGGTAGCGCTCAGCGTAGATCCTACGACAAAAAACTGTTTGATAATTTCCTAAGAAAGATCCTCGCGAATATCCGGTATACCAAACCAAGGAGACATACAACATGCTAGTTTCAGAGTATATGGTAAAATCTGTTAAGTCTTCACAATATTCAAATTCCCTTCCATCACGATCAAACGTCACACTGAGTCCGCCGTATTGACACTGGTAAGCTGATATATCTGCTAGCATTGTGGGGCCAGAAAATGAGAAGTTTTTCACAAATAAAGCCTTATTTGAAGAGCTTAATATAAAATATTCGACACAAACTGTGTTTGCAAATTTACTGGACGTTTCTGAAAACAAATAGTTATGCGAACAAGTCGCTTTTAAAAAATGACTCCTAATTTTTATGTCGATCATTGTCACTGATCTATTATTGTCGCCAAGAAAAAAATCAACAAATGCACAGTATGCTGAACTCATGATCAGTTTATTACTGGATGCAGTTGTGTTGCTAAGCATGAGTAATCTCTTGGACAAAGTTCCTGGACCATCGTGTACAATCACATGTCCATTCTTTGAGCCTGAAGTTGTCACATGTAACAACAGATATTTGTGATGATTTGTCATAACGTAATATTGCATTGAGATTATACTCTTACCAAATACAAGTAATGGAACTTGATCATAAGGTATATAAACAGCACGTACAACGATGGTGCGTCCAAGTCCAACCCAGGACGTTTTAAAACTACTATAGAATACTGACAGTTCGTGGGCTATATATGCTGTAATTGCCAGTTGTAGTGATGCTTGCTGTGATGATATAAACATTGTCCATGGAACACGGCGACCACAGTAAATTTCACTTGTTTTTCTCTCGTGAAAGACCATTAAACCATGATCAACACATGATATGCGTCTATGCATAAACACAAATCTGAAAGTGTATGATGGACTTTTGAGTCACGATAACCATATATTCCGAATGTACATGATGATATCTTGACAGAGACTGATGTTTGCTTCCTGGGTGACTGATTATAACACACGATATATAATGTAATATTTGCCATTTGTAGAAAGTCATAATTGTGAAAAGATGTGGGCGTTATATCATACATGTTTTCATGAATGTCAGTGTTGTTAATTAGTCCGAAGAGCCAATTGTCGGTAAATTTTGCTTTCAGCTTGTATTTCAAACGTTTCAGTGAATTAACATTCACAAAGCGTGGATCACATGGCTCTAGTGTATCGTCTACATATACTTGTATACGCGTGGTTCCCACAGACGCAGGACCGAGCTGGATTGTACAAATAATCTGTGTATCGGCTTGTAATGGAGGACAAATAATAACGTGACAACCATATGATGTATCAACTCTTGTCAGAATATCGTTCTGGTATACTTTATGTGGTGGGTAGCGCTCAGCGTAGATCCTACGACAAAAAACTGTTTGATAATTTCCTAAGAAAGATCCTCGCGAATATCCGGTATACCAAACCAAGGAGACATACAACATGCTAGTTTCAGAGTATATGGTAAAATCTGTTAAGTCTTCACAATATTCAAATTCCCTTCCATCACGATCAAACGTCACACTGAGTCCGCCGTATTGACACTGGTAAGCTGATATATCTGCTAGCATTGTGGGGCCAGAAAATGAGAAGTTTTTCACAAATAAAGCCTTATTTGAAGAGCTTAATATAAAATATTCGACACAAACTGTGTTTGCAAATTTACTGGACGTTTCTGAAAACAAATAGTTATGCGAACAAGTCGCTTTTAAAAAATGACTCCTAATTTTTATGTCGATCATTGTCACTGATCTATTATTGTCGCCAAGAAAAAAATCAACAAATGCACAGTATGCTGAACTCATGATCAGTTTATTACTGGATGCAGTTGTGTTGCTAAGCATGAGTAATCTCTTGGACAAAGTTCCTGGACCATCGTGTACAATCACATGTCCATTCTTTGAGCCTGAAGTTGTCACATGTAACAACAGATATTTGTGATGATTTGTCATAACGTAATATTGCATTGAGATTATACTCTTACCAAATACAAGTAATGGAACTTGATCATAAGGTATATAAACAGCACGTACAACGATGGTGCGTCCAAGTCCAACCCAGGACGTTTTAAAACTACTATAGAATACTGACAGTTCGTGGGCTATATATGCTGTAATTGCCAGTTGTAGTGATGCTTGCTGTGATGATATAAACATTGTCCATGGAACACGGCGACCACAGTAAATTTCACTTGTATTTCTCTCGTGAAAGACCATTAAACCATGATCAACACATGATATGCGTCTATGCATGTCAAAATTAAACTTCAATACCTCCATGTATGTAACGTGTCTTTTTCTAACGTCTATAAATAATTGTAATTTAAATGAAAATAAATTCCTTCCCTTTATGGAAAATGCTGCACAAAATGTGTATGCAGTAGGCGAAGTAGTTTTTACTATCAAATATGCTGGAAGATTTCTCAAAAGACATCTAGACAAATGCTCATTTATGCAGATAAATTGTGTACGGTGATAGTCGATCAATGAGGAATGATGTACACTGACGGTACATTTACCAATATCCAGTAACACTAGCTTGTTATGCTCTGCATGGTTTCCTATGGTACCAGTTGTGTAATTAGTACAGGCTGGTACTATGAGGAAAATAAAGATGATACTTGAAGTGACCGCCATCACATGTGACATCTAAATGCCTGCATTACATGTAAAATAAGCATGAGAAAAGTTCAAATGACAAGTAATTGGTGTAAAAGTAGAAAGTTTGAATATACATTTACAACCATTTATGATCGAGCAAAATGGCATTGGACAATAAAATCCAAAACACCTATATGACATAACACTGATTAAATTTTGGTTGGAAACCACACAATTTAATAAATTGAATGTAAATACGTAAAGATACATAAATCATGTTGATAAATAACGAATGATTTTCTCAGGTTGTGCGATGTTTTCAACTTAGTCCATACTACCACCTTTTGAAATGACGATCTATCGTTATCTGATCAAATCATATTACACACCTATATATTAACAGCGTAATTATTATAAGTTCCAATTAGTTTCTAATTAGTATTCATAGCACAAATAGAGCGCCGAGGCGTAACTTTGATTAAATAGGGTTTATTTTACATCATGATCATATGAAATGAAATGAATCGAACCCCGGACTCTGGCGTGAAAGGCAGCGGTGCTAACCACTACCCTAGGGCCCCCGCCCATCATGATCATATGAACAACCACATTGCCGATCCTGTGACATTAACAAGCAATTAACAGTAGAACGTTGAGAATAAATTTGTGCATGTGATTCGATATATGTACATTGAATGGTTACATGTAACATAATTAAATAATATAATTTTAAATGTAATTAAAAACAATGAATAATGATATTTAATTATATTACAAATAAAATAAACTGATTATTTTACTCGTTTTAAAATATTAATTGTACGATTCTAAATGCAGTCCTCACACAGTTTGGTTACTATTTTATTAATCAACACAAGGCCCTCAGTATGAAATACAATAGTTGTGTTTACGAAGATTTATGCATACATTATTCTTCAGCATTCGTTTGAGGGGTCAAATAAGGAACAGATCACCGGTTTATGGCTGTAGGGATTTCAAATTAATGATATTATTTGTTATTTATTAATATATACCTATAGAAACGTAGTGATATCAAAGATCTGTACAATAAGATGGTCGACTTCCGAATTTCACAATCTTTTTATGAATGTGTATACTAGTAATGCATTACATTACATTATACATAATAGGTGGTGCCACCTTTTGACAAAGTGGAATAGTACAAATTTGAGGTGAATCACCGCGTAAAAACAATTTACCATTTTACTCCAGTTAGGTCTATATATTTACAATATATATTTTTTGTGCAAATAGACTAGACACATTTTTGGAAAAGTAGGTCATATAAAATCCTAGGAGCATTTTTGAGCAGAAGTTGGGAACCTGACTTTTTAACATAACCAAGGTGTGCCGAACACGATTAGCCCGGCTCCCAAGCAGAATTTTGGGTTTTAGGTTGTCTAATTAGCATATACAAAATGACAGCCAATTTGACGATTTCAGGCATTTTGTGAGGAGATACATCATATAACGTAAAATAGAGACAGTTATTGGGTAGGTCTATCAAAAATGATGAGTGAGTTTTTAACTTTGTGAAATGTATGTGAAATTAAATTAGCATTCCTCAATTTCAGGTTAAGTTATCCAATTAGATGAATAAAATGGCAAACGCTGACAATTTTTGTAACTTTTTATATACAGGTGATGCATGCTTTGTCTTACATTTACATTATGTTCATCTATTATTTTCCACTGGGTACAGACACAAATCACAGATAATTATAATTTGTAAAACAAAATACCAAATAATATTATTGATATATATAATATATTAAATATATATGCCAATTAGCAATCGCCATCACCATGATTACAATAATATTTAATTTAAGCTGTTACGCACATTAAATTATATGACAAAAAAGGATCTATGTCTAACTGTATACAGGTATAGGATTTTAGTAAAATAGACGATTAATCAATCTGTATTTGAAATACTTTATCAATTATATTCAATAAAGACAAGATAACCTGTCGCTCACCATGCCATGTTATTTTGTCGTCCTTTAACGTTCCTCCGTCGTTATTTATCCTTTCCCCGTCACCCATTAATGGCTCTCCACCAGCTTTAAACAGTATCCTTTAACGATTCTCTACGTTTTAGCGCAGCTCTGTTGCTGTTCAACGCCCCTCACGCATTTCACATTTGTCACCTCTTTGTAACCCTTAGCGCATTTTATCTGCATTTTAGGACCCCCTATCGCTTTTCAATATTTCCTCGCCGCCTTTTAATTCCTATCCGTGGAAATTTTGGGCCTTTCTGTCTTCCTTTGACAGTTTCCTCTGACTTTTAACCCATCTTCGTCACCCTTTAACGATATCCCGCATATATGATCGTGTTTTTATCGCCTTTTGATGCAGATATCTCTGCCATATAGTGGTAGACGTCACATTCAACCTCGCACAGGGCAAGGATGAGGAGGCGTTAAACGCGATGGAGAGGCAATAATCGGCAAAAGAGAAACGTTATATGGCAACTGAAACGAGCAGAAAGGAAACAGAAAGACGCTAAAGGGAGACGGGGAGGCGTAAGAATGCAATGAAAAAAAGTGCAAGCTGCCAAGCTCATTGGGAATTACTAAAGTCCGACATGACTTTATAAAGCGACGAAAATGCGACGTAAATGACAACGAAGAATCGTTAATGGGCAATGGAGGTATGGTAAATAGAACGGGGAACTGTTGAAGAGCAACAGGGAGGCATTAAAGAGAGACATACATACATTAATGGGCATAGGGGAGACGTTAGTGAGTGAGTGAATATTACGCTTTCTGCACAATCATGACAATATCGCGACAGACGGAAGCCCGAAGTCGGGACTATGCCCTATTCTTATCGAATGACTTCAAGGGTTTTGAGCATTGTAGAGATAAAGCTATAGACCCCTCTATGTATGTTTCTGGTCTTAGTTGTACCCCAGTTGTCTCTGTAAGCCTGATACTTTCTGGGTACAGAAATGTCTCAGAGTTCGTACACAGTGGACTACTCCTTTCGGCAGTAATGGTCATTTTTAAAGTGACATTGTAATATGATAAAACAGTGCAGTCCATTGATAAGACTAATGATGTAAAGATGATGATGTGAAGGTGGGGTGATAGGGCATTATTGAGAGTGCTTTCCTCGTCAATAACCTTGATAAGGGGTTCTGGGGATTTACCCCAGACATACCCAGACGGTCGGAGACTTGGGTTCCGCTATACAAAACACAGCTCTGCTATCCTCGGGTCGGATTATCCCAAGAGTAACAATAGCTGAGTGTGACTGCACTGATACTTAACATCCTGTTGCGGTTGAGGAAACAGGGTAGGCCGCTGGCAATCCGCCTGAAGATTATAGCCAGATACGTGGGGGCTGCGGCTTCCCCTATTGGATGCCAAAAATAGTAGAATTTGATATATTACGCTGTCGAAGTTCAGTCTTTTATAATGCTTGGCGGCCATCTTGGCCCAATTCCATTGGAATGTGTCATCCCCAAAATAGTAGAATTTGGTATATTATGCATCTCCATAAGATAACTCCAAATTTATCAGATTTTATGTTTTTCAAAATGGGATAGGGCGGCCATCTTGGATTTAGAGGTCAAGATGTTTAAAAATCGAAAAATAGCCATTTCATTGGTTTTGCCACTCATAAAATAGTGGAATTTAGTATATTATATCTGCATCTTTATACGTATGTCTGGCTTAGTTCTAAAGCTATCGTATTTTATGTTTTTCAAAATGGAGATGGGCGGCCATCTTGAATTTCGAGGTCAATATGTTTCATAATCTAGAAAAAACATTTTATTGGTTTTGTCACCCCAAAAATAGTGGGATTTAGTATATTAAATCTGCATCTTTATGCGCATATCTTGCTTAGTTCCAAAAATGTTATCGTTTTTTTTTTCTAAATTGCGATGGCGGCCATATTGAATTTAGAGGTCAAGATGATCACCAATTTAAAAAATTACAATTTCATTGGATTTGTCATCGCAAAAATAGTAGAATTAGATACACTATGCATCTTCATGGATTGTTTAGTTCCAGAGTTATCAAAATTAAAGTTTTTCAAAATGGCGATTGGTAGCCATTGTGTTATGTCAATTACATAATAAAAAACTCATTTTTTTTCTTGGGAACAGTGTGTTCAGCATACCTTAATTATGTTAAAAAGTCAGGTTCCCAACTTTTGCTCAAAAATGCCACTAGGATTCACCTTTACTGAAAATTCGTCTAGTCTAAAACAAGGCCGTTAATACAGCTGACGAGCCACTTTATAATAAAATAAAATTGCAGATACTAAAATGTTATAGATATGTGCCCAAACTATGCACATATCTAGGTAAAGAACACAGGGGGTTATAACCACTACATGTCGTCAAGCATGAGTGACCTCGGAGAGGCTTTGGGGGGGGGGGGGTGTAAATGAATTACTTCACATTAGATTTACATTCATACTTTTATATATCTCAGATGATTCTAAATAGTATACAAGTGCTTTGTTTTACAAAGGATTATACATAGTCTACTAAATCCGTGAGGAAGTTCTATGCATAGGTACGAGCTGTGTCCAATTAACAAAACTGAAATCGGCTAAGAATTCAGGGGGGGGGGGAGAATTAGGTAATAAGATAATTATTAATTAAAATTTCTGAAATCCGTGGGGATGTTCTATCCACAGGCATCAGAATTGAGAAAGGAGAAGCATTTATTGTGTATTGTGGACAGTATGAAAGACGACAAACGACGGACGACAGACGGCAAACGACAGTCGACACACGATGGCATATAAGCTTAAAGGCCGGATGAGCTAATAATAAAATGTCAGATTTCGTGGTTATTCGAAGTCATCCTTGTGAGAATTGAAGCCGGTTTATTGGCTTCGCTTCAAAACTTCAATTATCACAAACACTATATTGTTATATCTTTCATTGCATAAACAGGGGAAAATAATCCTGTTTGCAATATTGAATGGTCTCATCAAACGAAATTCTACAATTATCTGATAATTTCAGAGAGATTATGTATGTTCAGTCAATGAACCATTATGAATTAACAAGCGCCCATCACAGTTTACATGTCTTAAATGTGACTAAGCTACTGTGAACTTATTGAACAGAAAAGGTAATCCTTGCGCAGCATTACCAAGTTCCACATGACCTCGTTACCAAACAATTTGTAGACAAAGACAAGACAACAATGCTTCTAAATGCTTAGTGAATTTTGGAATAAGAGTTTCCACAAAAAAATAAAGAATTTTCTGTAACGAAACCAAACCTATGTTTAATAATGCGTATCTTGCTGTATCGAATAAAATGCACATCATGACATTGTAGCCTCGGGTAAATGTGGCAATACATTCTTTGTACGATTTTGCACGTAAACAGGAGTCCCAACTAAATAGTTCCATTTTGGTCACTGTGTGGCATGTTGGTATTGAAAAGGGTGTATTGTTTTTTACTTCTTTTAAAACGTCAGGGCATTTTATAATTTGATGGATTTCAAACCTGGAATTGACGATAAATGTCAATATTGACAGGCACCATGGTTATAATGATTATAATGATTAAATAGAACTCCGAGGCCCGGCTTTAGTCTGTTTGAGTGCTATATACAAAAATTCGGGTTATTATTTTGTATTTTATATAACTATATTGGTCTAACTCATGGGACAGAATCCTAAGTATCCAGGAGATACTTAAGGAATGAAACAAGGAGATAAGTTTAAATATCTAGTTTAAAAATATATAGCTTAAAAATCTTCACCGTTTATTCCTTCCACCACCATCGCCGCTGCTGGCCAACATCTATTCAATACTTGCATTGCCAGTGAATGCCACATGTCTCTATGTAGGCTTACCCACCTAATTCCGGTTCAATGTAGGGCCAACATCGCAGCCTATTCCTGGTTCACTGCCGGTCAATCGTCTACGATGCTGGCCCAACACGAATCCAACACTGAGTCTGCTGTATACTTTTTGCCAGAACATCAGTAAACACGTGCTATTCACCCAATGCTGTTTCAATGTTGAACTACAGCCTTTGACGCTAGCCCAACATTGAAAAAGCATCGGGTGATTGTACCGCGTTTGCTGGGGTAATGCCGCATAGCAATGCGGGTGACGGTTTCTTACCCTGACGCCAGAAAAGCCACTTCCCGGATAACACGATACATTTGCCCAATGCTGATGCAATAATTGGCCACCGTCTTCGACGCTGGGCCAACATTATCCCAACCAAAACCCTTTAAGCTCTAATATAATCAGAAATATAATTGTGAATATTATTTTTTCCTAACACTTTTTAAAAACGCAACTGTTTGATCTAGCGAACTCAAACGTTATATTCGACATGTTCATAAGGACTGGTGTACAGAAATGTCAACCGTGTCCCATACACAGCACTCCTCTTCCCTCTAATTGCGACACAAACGCAAAATAAACTTGATAGGCTCCTGGCCTACGGCCGAGCCTAATAAATACCAAAACATTGCACAAAAATACAAAACAATCATGTCAAGGAAAATTGATGTACACCACTCTTCTATTCCACCCATACTAGTGGTGGGTGAATAGTTCGTGTTGGCTGGGCTAATGTAATGTTGCTTACTTTCTTCTCTTTACTTTACTTTAGTGTTAGTTTACGTGGTACATGCGGTTGATTATTAAAATAATGAAAAAAATAGTCGTGATGTCAAAATTTGCGTACTATAACTACACAATGGAAGCACATAATTGCGATGGTTATGGATAAATGCTACTCTCTCAATTACATTATGGCATGGTCCAAATATAATTATAAGAAATACATAAGCCTACAATACAATGGGTCTTTAATAGTTTTATGTTTGAGCACCGTCCACGATGTTAGCCCAACATCAAACCAAAATAAATAGAGACGCAATAGACCAGACGTGGCTGAGGGTAAGGTGTTACTCTGGACATGCTCTAGAACTATTGTTGACTTAAGACAAACCCATTTGGAATAAAAATTGGGAGTTATGTGAACATATTACACACTTTTTTATTAAAAAATTAAAATTTTTCCCAATGAGTAGACAAATTTAAAAAAATGTACCAGCGGGTTGATATCAGTTGAAAGCCACTATCGAAGGTTTTAACATGGATGGATAATAACATTTTTCTGTTAAATACGAAATGATTAACAAAGCGTTAAGTTTGTATTTTATCCCTCGATTTGGGGCAATTTCTCACAATTTGTTGATTAAAAGTAACAACACATTTCTCAGAGCTTATATTTACATGATATAATTTTTTATAATTATGATGAGTTAAATAAACATAATTATAATACACGTTTGGTTTACGTATGTCTTTTGAAAATCCACCTTATCTCATTTTAAAATGTTTTTTTTTATTTCGGTACAAATTAGTTTGTGTTTGATTATTACCTATAATGTTTAGAATGGTATAATAACATTAACTTTGAATTTTCCACAAAAGAAAACAAGTTGAAGAAACTTTATAACAACTTTCTTTGTTTTGTGGAAATGTCTACGACAAATTGTTTTTAGATCCACAAAGATTCAACAGTACAACATTATATCAATTCACATAAAATATAATAAAATACATCACAGACGGTTCGAAGAAGCATTCGATAGGTCTACACACACAAATTAATAGGCTAAATAAGTTATTATCCTGGGATATAGTAATCTTTCTAAATTCCCTGAGGGGCATACCAGATTTCATATTTTGAGATGACATTCTCAACTCCTCTAGGAAATACCGAAAGCCTCATATCCATCTGAGCCTGGGGTACTATTTTTAGATCAGAAGTGGTTGTGACGCAGATAAATCAACTATTTATGTTCTAGGTTCCCAATGCTGTGTTCATAGTTGCGCAAGTGATTAAGCATTAAAGCCGTGTCCGAGCTGGGCTCGGACTTAGATTGCAGCGTCATAAATTCCAGGTCCGAGCTGGGCTCGGACTTAGACTGCTATGAGTTAATGACGTCCTGCATCTATGTATAAATATAATTAAAAGCAAAGATGGATTAAACAATTTTGCTAGAATATTTTAATATCCTACACATAGGTAACTAATAAATAAAACATAACAATAAGAGAGTTATTCGATGTCGCTAGCAGTTTTCACATTTGTGTTGGCTTCTGTGTATGCATGACGACTTATTTATTCGTGACTTGAAACGTGTGCATTCAGGTAGAGTATTCCAGATCCCAGGGGCCATGCATATAAGCAAATGCATTTAGACCATGCTTTTTATTGATTCAAATAAGGGCAGGTAAAATTTTAATTTTGTATTGGTGTTATTAGTTCTTTCAAATAGGAGCCAGATTGTTTTATTTTGTATGTCTGAATCGCTCTGTTTCTTTCCCTCTCTAATTTGCACGCTTGGCATTTGGGATTTAAAAGGAGAAACCATACGCTGAAGGCTAGTCACCGTAAACATAACACAATGAAGTTTTTCAATCTTTTTAGTGTTCCCCACTCCACAATGCTGCAGAACTGGAAACATTTCCATGCTGTGGTCGACACTGATGGCAAGAGTCCTATTAAGGCATTTAAATGGTTACCAGCTTTTTTACAGATGTTTTGTATATGTTTATCTTAATTTAGATTTTTATCCAGATTGACTGCAAGGAGCTGAGCATTTTATTTACCAACTAATGTGATGTCATCCATTTCGAATATAAATTCCATATCTGTGGATGCCAGAAAAATTGCCTGAAATTCATATAATTTATGTATACAATCATTTTTCTTATACAAATATAATCTGCGATGTTAAATAATGTATTAGTTTACATTGTTATTATTTTGTAGCAAATTGTTTTATATTGTATTGTTGGTGTATCATATATTAAAAACAACAGCTAATAGTATGTGTGTATTTGTATGTATGGTATTTGTGTATATGTATGCATTTATGTAGGTATGTTTTGTTTTGTTTTGTATATACTGAGCACAAATTCCTAGTTTGGAAGACTAACGGCTCAGGGTGCTATCGCAGACGAGCAATCTTATTTACGTGGTTCTCTGAGCCCCACGACACGACATCGCTGTACGCAACATGTCCTAGTGTATACGGCACCTGGCAGTCCCAGGCGGTCACCCATCCAATTATGAACCGGGCTCGACGTTGCTTGACTTCAGTGATAGAGCCAACACCGATGAGCGAACGCCGTATTCCGTATATATATGTACGTCAATTCGCTATGATAATCTATATATTTTATTACAAATTTTCGGTGGCTCTCTTAGCGAGGGTCTCCCACCCATGTAATTTGGTAAAATAAACGTGTTTTGTTTAAAACATACATCTTACAATGTTGTTATTCCTGATTAAATCAAATCAATTTATTAGGCGACTTGTTAAAAGCATCATGAAATATATGATTGTTCGTGTGGTCCGATGGAAGATGCAATGAAGAAATGTTGTATATTTTTTCCAGAGCTAAACAGACTGAGTGACTTTGAAAATCTGCATCTCGCCTCCAGCAGAATAAACACAATGGTTGATAGCTAAGAGATGTAGTGTCAATAAATGATAGCGATAGGCCTACACACTGTTACAAACTACGAGGGGTGACCACGCTGACACTTTTCTAAATGCAGTGATCCCGGGCCGTATGCTTCGGTAAAATCACTGTTGTGTGACGTCTCAAAAAGTCGCAGCTCAGTAAGTTAATGCATGGTGGCTGCGGCCGTGTGTGGCATGTCTTCCGCATGCGCCGTCAACAGCCTCACGTGGTCATTGTTTCTTGAAGGATATGAAATATTTTGAACAGTATATCCATAAAGTGGTGTTGCATTCCTGTTTTGTTAAGTAGGCCTATAATGTATTTTACCTTTCTAATTTAAACAGTGGTGAAAGGGTCAGGTCAGTGAGACGCCTGCCCATGGCAGAAAACACAAAACACGCGTACAACATTTCTTCAACGTCGGCCCAACGTCTTCGACGTTGGCCCAACACTGCACAAATGCCACACAAGTGCTTTGTGCTCGCTGGGTACTGAGTGGACCCGTATCAACGGCCAGTGCCCAGCAAACACGACACAGTCAGTACGTGCACATAGTATACAATGCCCCAATGCCGTTTAAATGTTGGCCAGCATCGTACACGATGGCCCGGTATCGGATTAATGCACGTTAACCAAAGCTGGGTTAATGTTGGCCCGCCGTCTGTGACGCTGGTACATATTCAGCGTGGCGTCAAACACAAAACGGTAACCTAATACTGGGCTAATGTTTGCTCAGCTTCACAGCTGGTGGGCCAACAATAGCCCGGCATTGGGTCAATGTCTCGTGCTTGACCGCCTGCATGATAGACTGAGAGAACGCACAGACAAAGAAACTGATGAGACTAACAAATGAGATGTGAGAGGTAAAGCAATATATCTCCCCTCTATAGAGGGGAGACATAATAATGTAGAATTGCTCCAGCTGAGACAGAATGTTCTAATGTTTCCACAAATACAGTTTAAATGTTTTTCATGTATAGGTGTTAGTATCATATCTGCAAGGAATACAATTATAATAAGTCTATATAGACCACCTGACACTTGCATAGAAAATTTTACAGAAATAATTGAAGATCATCTAAATAATAATAATCAACAGATTCAAGTATGTGGGGATTTCAACATAGATTTAATAAATATAAACAACATGATCAGACAAATACATTTGTCAATAAAATATTTTCATTGGGATATAAACCACTCATTATTAAACCCACTATAATTACTGCTTACTTAACATAGAATATTTTCACAAATGCACTTGATTTTAAGCAAAAAAGTGTTTTTTTGTTATTACTTACATCAGTGATCGCCTCTCGATAATCACCATCGGTATATCTATCAATAATTTACACAATAACTCGTTTAGATCACACAAGCACAATATGCTACATAAGGATACATTTATAGCGGTGAAAAAAATACTGATTGGGCTTTTAAAGCAAATTGGCGTCTCAATGCATTAGACACACACTGTCCATATGAATACAAGCTGATACAGATACAACGTAATAATGAACCATGGCTTAGTAAACACCTTATTATTATATTACACAGTTTGCAAGAAAAAGATTTTTTTTATATACAAACAGTCAAAACAGAAAAAACATATAAAAAATATAAGAATATGTTAACATGTAGGCTATCTTCAGAAAGGCTGAAAAACATATTGTGATGAATTGACCTCAAAATAAATTTAATATTAAAAACGTGGGATACAATAAATATTATTATCAAAGACATTCTCACTCAGCAGCGCAGCTATCCTGTTTTTTTTTGTTTTAATACAATACATAGGGATAGAAAGGTTATAGCTAATGAATTTAAAGTTTTGTCAATGTAGGACAACAATTGGCTAAATATATTGAAAAAACCCAGAAGAATACTTTTTTGATATATGCATAACCCTAAAAAATTGTTTCCTTGGAACCAGGTACTATACATAAAGTGTTAAAAATTGTCAATTCAAGTCCAGATAAGACATTCATGAATCACTCTGATATTACTTTACTTTGTTAAAAGAGCACATTTTTCAGTTATATAGCTGACCATTCTTGAGAATTATCCCCGAGCGAATGAAAATTGCTATAGTAATTCCTATTTTTAAATCAGGAAAAAAAAAATATTTACAAATAATAGGACAGTTTCTTTTCTACCACAGTTTTCAAAAATATTGTTTTTTTATGATATGTTCGATAAGTTTCTGGAGATGAATGGTGCACTATCTAATAGCCAATATGGTTTTAAATATAATTGTACAACGTGTCATGCCCTCCTAGATTCACATGAACAGCTCACCAAGTCGATGGATACAAAATTATGTACAATTAGTGTTTTGTTTATTTACAAAAGATCTTGATACAATGGATTATTCACCATTGTTGTTCCAGAAACTAAGTAAATATGGTATTATAGGTACAGCTAATTTGTGGTTGAGCAGTTATTTAAAAGAAAAATCACAATATGTATGTTATAGCAGTGAAAAGTCTGATCAAATAAATATATGTTGTGGTGTTCCACAGGGTAGTATCAGTGAACCCAATTTGTCTATTTTATATATAAATTATATGGTAAATGTATCAAATTTTTTTAATTTATAATATTTTCAGATGATACAAATCTATTTTGTACAAGTAAAGGCATTGGGAGTGCTTGAGTATAACTATTAGTAATGAAGTTGGAAAAGTGGTTTACCTTAAATACATTATCATTAAGCATCACAAAAACAAATTATACGATTTTATGTAAGAGTAAATCCAAGAAAAACTTTCAAATTAGTTTTATAAAGAAATTGATTAAAAAAGTGAGTGAAACTAAAGTACTGGGTGGTATAATTAATGACCAATTAAACTGAGTATGACAATTTTTATGGTTAATGCTTTTCATAGCCTTTTTCCGGTTGACATACAAAATAGTTATATGATCAAGTAGGAGAAAAAAAACATTTTTTCCATAAACTATTCTCGCACAAATATTTCAAACACATACTTTTGTGTATTTCCGAAATATCGCTGGGCAGATAACCAGTGATATAACATGTGTTCCGGAACGGCTTCACGTCATTGTGATGAAATAGGATGACAACTATGGGAAAGTTCATGTAAAGATTTTATTAAAATAATAAACCAAATAAATGGGTCGATGCAAAATTTGATATCCACGTACTTAAGGACATTGCAAAGTAGCTTGTATTTCCTACAGCCGCCATGCAAGTGTGACAAATGTATATCTATAGTACTGTTTCCAATAATTAGAGTATTGACATAAGCATATATGTTTTTTTTTCAATTTGTGTCCATGATAAAAAACAATATTTACCTAAAAAGATAAAACATAGAAAAACAACACATATTTACAGGCCAGGCATATGTGAACAAATATAAACAATAATATTTATTTTTCAAGCCCATCAAATTAAATGTCAAACTAGTAGCTAAGTATAACCTGAATAGAACCTCGGTGAAGTTAGGAATAACTAACTTACATGTAATAACACCTACTGAGTAAGGCTTGTTGGAAACAAGGTTATTATTTTGCTGTATTTTTTTGAGGGATGTGTATACCTTTAAAGCTACAATTATATGAGTGCAAATACATGCATTATCCACAATATATATAATACAATGCAAAATATTTAAACTCACTGTTATACCACACCACCCTATTGAACATAGTCTATCATAGACAGGTTGGGTTTGTTCTCCTAGGCGTATGGCTATGTATGTTACATACGCTACTATGATCACGATCCATATGGAGCCCGTAGCTGTTGGAGTCCATTTTAACCAAGTACACTGGTGTTTGAAAGGATATATAATTTTGAGAGACACAAATCCAACCAGCCACGTTTTAAATACAATTGTAGTTTCGAGTGAAATGAAAAGTATAGCATGTAAGAAAACGCATAAAATACCTTGAGTAAATATCAGATAATTAACATTAATTGCATCAGTTATAAAAATTGCTGTCATATATAATGCGCTTGACATACTTGACACAGATTGGCTCATCATTATCAGTAAATGGGGGCTATTTTGACCTAAATGTGTACCGGAATACATACGAAAACTTTGTTTAATAAATACTATCGTCGTCATGCTAACGCAAAGCAGAGACAAGCAATAGAAACTAATCTTTGCTGGATATGTTTCAAGAAGTCCATTGCATTGTATATGGGTTTCCGTTGTTACACAGTCGATATCTGTGGGAATGTTACAACATAGGAGATGATCCGAAACTTTGATAATCAGTTTCTGAGACATACTGGGATCAATTAAAATAGACAAGCCATAATAATAAGATATATTCTGTAGGTCTAGCAATACTAATTTACTGGGATATATCAGACCTAAATCAATTTCTTTTAAACTGTTTCCTCTCAAATATAAAACAGAGAGATATGTTGACATTAAACCTGCCGCGTATCTGATGGCAGATAATAAATTAAATGATAAATTTATACACATTATGTTTTGAAAAATGGAAAATTGAAGAAAATAAATAGATCTTATATAATTATGACTAAAATCTGCTATCAATATGCGAATCACAGTTGTGGTTTTGATATCCGAGACAACTAAATGGCTGAGCTCGCAATATGATATATTTAGAAACAATAGACTACTGAAATTTAATTTGTTTAAATATATTACACTTTGTGTACCTTTTACCACAAGTCCTTTGACATATAATACTTTTTGACTATACGTATTTTCAATAGAGTTGTTTTAAAAGCATGAGATAACATATCCGTTGCAACTACAGCCATCCAGGCATATATCACAGTTTAATTCATCATCCATGGAATACCGACAATGAACATGTAGATCACATATTTCCTTTATACCCACGCATCTTTCTTCTCCACGACATTTCAGAAATCCAGGACATTTTAACTTTGAGCAAGACTGTTCATCCTCACCTCGTTTACAATCATATTTTTTATCACACATAGATGAAAGTGGTATACAATAACTGGTGTGACACTTGAACATACCAGGACATGCAAGAGGCCCACAGATCAGACCTGCGTGGTTTGAATAGCATCTCGTGTCATCTAAATTAACAAATAGTGTTAATATCGCTACAATAATCGGATGCTTCATAATTAATTTGTAAACTAGTACGTGTATTGATTGAATTTGTGGCATTATCCCCATTGTTGGTTGATGTACTACATGTATATGCTTCTTTGACACGCCTGATAAATAACCCAGCTAAATCTGTAGAGTTAAAAATAACGTCTTTTGTTGCTCTCCATATACGATTCTTAATAATTGGCTTCAAAATATGAACATTTTGAGACACACATACCATGTTTTCTTTTACAATTAAGTTTGAATCTAGACCATCACATAATTCATGAACATACACTTTGCAAGTCATGGTGGTGCTACATTGACGTATCGTTGAACAAGGCATGTTTACAAACTGGTCGATCAAATGTAAACTTGTATTGTCCGAAAAACAGTTATTCTCGTCACTGCCATCAAAACAGTCCACTACGGAATCGCATTTATATATCAACAATATGCAGGTTTTATCATGGCATTTGAAGTGGTTATTTTGACATTGTATTATGTTTCTTCTGCTTGGTTTTTCACATATTATACCTGATACATTGATCAGTCTAGAGCACGGTACACAGCTCACACCCCATCCACGTGTTACCTGTGATTTATCTTCATAATAATAATAATGTATCCGCGAAAATTATAAAATCACACATAAGTTGTTTAAATATGCAAAGAATTTCATCTGCTGCGGTCGATCAATAGCCCACCAGAGTACGCTGAGAAACAAATTATTCAATGAGCTTGTGCTCAGATTTTCACCAAATAAAAAATATTGCCAGTCACGTATTGGCATGTCAGGGGATAGGACATGAGGGTATGTGGTTTTAGAAATATATAATAATCCAGTTGCCAAATACTTCTTTATCCTCTGGTTAATCTCTGCAGAGAAAGCAGGTGGTGATGTGGTGACTTTAAAAATCGACGCGTTGTGTGAAGAACAAATATTTTGGTTACCATGAAATGATAGTTCAATCTCCTTGCTCATTACATAGAAACAGGTCTCTGATCCTTGAAAAGTCAGCCAGTTCTTATCACATGTTCTATCCATTAGAATTGTCCCCCGTACTTCACGTTGTGTTTGGTTGGGCTTACATATATAAGTGGCTTCATATATCTCATCACATCGAATTGTTATCCATGAAAAAGTTTCAAAATATGCCTCTGTCGTTAAAGCAGCACAGTTTTGATCGTCTGAAGATTCTGGCTGAATGTCTGCGTATTTAACTCCCGATTTTCTCAAAGTCTTAATGTAATGACCATTCGTAAAAACATGGGAAGATTGATTGATAAAATAAGTGTGTGTAGGATCATACCAAGCAGTCTGTAATACCGGTGATCTGTCCAGCCAATGAGGGAACTCGTCCTGCAATATCATCAAATAAAAATAGACATAAACTCATACAAATATAACGGCCTTTTTTATTAATACGCAGTCCTTTTTTCTTATTATTTTACAGTCGATTAGCATATCCATGACCCTCAATAATTAGCATTGTATCACCATGTACACACACACGACTATCATATGTACATCCCATAATATGATGTATGTTTTACATAACCTACATTGAGCGAGATATACATCATCACCTTATATCAAATGATCGTATCAGCAAATTATTATATTAAAAAACTGGTAGCTGGTTTATTCTCAAATTGAAGTACATTTCCCGTCCATGTACATTAGTCCATAGTATACCTAGTCAAATTGAAAAAAACAATCAGTACATTATATCAGAGGCATATATATATATATCTTAGTAACCTGTTTGTGTTTCCTTAATCCCAAAAATATTACTTCACCAAATTCTTGTGCCATACTATAATGCGTATAGCGGATTGTAGAATCTATGGTAGCTTCATCATATTGTAATAAACTCATATTATGTGACTCGCAATCCGCCTGAGCATCTAGCCATGTGACACTTCTAAAACACAGAATAAGATGTTGTTTGTCAGTGAATCATTATTAATGCTTTTGACATTAATTGTTCGGCTTATTTATATAAAACTAGGAAATAATAAATCTGTAATCACCTTTTATTACGAAATAAATGCCGAAATATCTGAGTATCTTCTTTGTATTTATATGCACCAATTGTGTCCCTTGGTTTGCGTATGTATAATGAAAAATCACATTTATATTGATCTGAAGCTGAACACGTTGCTTCGGGTAAGACAATTGATACCCGAAAACCCAAATGATAATATCCTGTAAATACCCCATGACCCACTTGTCTGGTCAACTCGATAATACTTTTCTCATCTCACAAAAACAGTGTAGTTCATGTTTCCACATTGTTTAGGACATGTCTCACTAATTGATACCGAAACTAGATGTCCTGTAGTGATCTCATCATTGCCTTTATATATAAAATGATACTCATTGGCTTGTACGATGAGGCTATTAATAAATAAATTTGAATTTAAACACAAATCTGAAAGTGTATGATGGACTTTTGAGTCACGATAACCATATATTCCGAATGTACATGAAGATATCTTGACAGAGACTGATGTTTGCTTCCTGGGTGACTGATTATAACACACGATATATAATGTAATATTTGCCATTTGTAGAAAGTCATAATTGTGAAAAGATGTGGGCGTTATATCATACATGTTTTCATGAATGTCAGTGTTGTTAATTAGTCCGAAGGGCCAATTGTCGGTAAATTTTGCTTTCAGCTTGTATTTCAAACGTTTCAGTGAATTAACATTCACAAAGCGTGGATCACATGGCTCTAGTGTATCGTCTACATATACTTGTATACGCGTGGTTCCCACAGACGCAGGACCGAGCTGGATTGTACAAATAATCTGTGTATCGGCTTGTAATGGAGGACAAATAATAACGTGACAACCATATGATGTATCAACTCTTGTCAGAATATCGTTCTGGTATACTTTATGTGGTGGGTAGCGCTCAGCGTAGATCCTACGACAAAAAACTGTTTGATAATTTCCTAAGAAAGATCCTCGCGAATATCCGGTATACCAAACCAAGGAGACATACAACATGCTAGTCTCAGAGTATATGGTAAAATCTGTTAAGTCTTCACAATATTCAAATTCCCTTCCATCACGATCAAACGTCACACTGAGTCCGCCGTATTGACACTGGTAAGCTGATATATCTGCTAGCATTGTGGGGCCAGAAAATGAGAAGTTTCTCACAAATAAAGCCATATTTGAAGAGCTTAATATAAAATATTCGACACAAACTGTGTTTGCAAATTTACTGGACGTTTCTGAAAACAAATAGTTATGCGAACAAGTCGCTTTTAAAAAATGACTCCTAATTTTTATGTCGATCATTGTCACTGATCTATTATTGTCGCCAAGAAAAAAATCAACAAATGCACAGTATGCTGAACTCATGATCAGTTTATTACTGGATGCAGTTGTGTTGCTAAGCATGAGTAATCTCTTGGACAAAGTTCCTGGACCATCGTGTACAATCACATGTCCATTCTTTGAGCCTGAAGTTGTCACATGTAACAACAGATATTTGTGATGATTTGTCATAACGTAATATTGCATTGAGATTATACTCTTACCAAATACAAGTAATGGAACTTGATCATAAGGTATATAAACAGCACGTACAACGATGGTGCGTCCAAGTCCAACCCAGGAGGTTTTAAAACTACTATAGAATACTGACAGTTCGTGGGCTATATATGCTGTAGTTGCCAGTTGTAGTGATGCTTGCTGTGATGATATAAGCATTGTCCATGGAACACGGCGACCACAGTAAATTTCACTTGTATTTCTCTCGTGAAAGACTATTAAACCATGATCAACACATGATATGCGTCTATGCATGTCAAAATTAAACTTCAATACCTCCATGTATGTAACGTGTCTTTTTCTAACGTCTATAAATAATTGTAATTTAAATGAAAATAAATTCCTTCCCTTTATGGAAAATGCTGCACAAAATGTGTATGCAGTAGGCGAAGTAGTTTTTACTATCAAATATGCTGGAAGATTTATCAAAAGACATCTAGACAAATGCTCATTTATGCAGATAAATTGTGTACGGTGATAGTCGATCAATGAGAAATGATGTACACTGACGGTACATTTACCAATATCCAGTAACACTAGCTTGTTATGCTCTGCATGGTTTCCTATGGTACCAGTTGTGTAATTAGTACAGGCTGGTACTATGAGGAAAATAAAGATGATACTTGAAGTGACCGCCATCACATGTGACATCTAAATGCCTGCATTACATGTAAAATAAGCATGAGAAAAGTTTAAATGACAAGTAATTGGTGTAAAAGTAGAAAGTTTGAATATACATTTACAACCATTTATGATCGAGCAAAATGGCATTGGACAATAAAATCCAAAACACCTATATGACATAACACTGATTAAATTCTGGTTGGAAACCACACAATTTAATAAATTGAATGTAAATACGTAAAGATACATAAATCATGTTGATAAATAACGAATGATTTTCTCAGGTTGTGCGATGTTTTCAACTTAGTCCATATTACCACCTTTTGAAATGACGATCTATCGTTATCTGATCAAATCATATTACACACCTATATATTAACAGCGTAATTATTATAAGTTCCAATTAGTTTCTAATAATTATTCATAGCACAAGTAGAGCGCCGAGGCGTAACTTTGATTAAATAGGGTTTATTTTACATCATGATCATATGAACAACCACATTGCCGATCCTGTGACATTAACAAGCAATTAACAGTAGAACGTTGAGAATAAATTTGTGCATGTGATTCGATATATGTACATTGAATGGTTACATGAAACATAATTAGATAATATAATTTTAAATGTAATTAAAAACAATGAATAATGATATTTAATTATATCACAAATAAAATAAACTTATTATTTTACTCGTTTTAAAATATTAATTGTACGATTCTAAATGCAGTCCTCACACAGTTTGGTTACTATTTTATTAATCAACACAAGGCCCTCAGTATGAAATACAATAGTTGTGTTTACGAAGATTTATGCATACATTATTCTTCAGCATTCGTTTGAGGGGTCAAATAAGGAAGAGATCACCGGTTTATGGCTGTAGGGATTTCAAATTAATGCTATTATTTGTTTTTTATTAATATATACCTATAGAAACGTAGTGATATCAAAGATCTGTACAATAAGATGGTCGACTTCCGAATTTCACAATCTTTTTATGAATGTGTATACTAGTAATGCATTACATTACATTATACATAATAGGTGGTGCCACCTTTTGACAAAGTGGAATAGTACAAATTTGAGGTGAATCACCGCGTAAAAACAATTTACCATTTTACTCCAGTTAGGTCTATATATTTACAATATATATTTTTCGTGCAAATAGACTAGACACATTTTTGGAAAAGTAGCTCATATAAAATCCTAGGAGCATTTTTGAGCAGAAGTTGGGAACCTGACTTTTTAACATAACCAAGGTGTGCCGAACACGATTAGCCCGGCTCCCAAGCAGAGTTTTGGGTTTTAGGTTGTCTAATTAGCATATACAAAATGACAGCCAATTTGACGATTTCAGGCATTTTGTGAGGAGATACATATCATATAACGTAAAATAGAGACAGTTATTGGGTAAGTCTATCAAAAATGATGAGTGAGTTTTTAACTTTGTGAAATGTATGTGAAATTAAATTAGCATTCCTCAATTTCAGGTTAAGTTATCCAATTAGATAAATAAAATGGCAAACGCTGACAATTTTTGTAACTTTTTATATACAGGTGATGCATGCTTTGTCTTACATTTACATTATGTTCATCTATTATTTTCCACTGGGTACAGACACAAATCACAGATAATTATAATTTGTAAAACAAAATACCAAATAATATTATTGATATATATAATATATTAAATATATATGCCAATTAGCAATCGCCATCACCATGATTACAATAATATTTAATTTAAGATTTGACTTTGCTGTTACGCACATTAGATTATATGACAAAGAGGATCTATGTCTAACTGTATACAGGTATAGGATTTTAGTAAAATAGATGATTAATCAATCTGTATTTGAAATACTTTATCAATTATATTCAATAAAGACAAGATAACCTGTCGCTCACCATGCTATCTCTAGAGTTATTTTGTCGTCCTTTAACGTTCCTCCGTCGTTATTTATCCTTTCCCCGTCACCCATTAATGGCTCTCCACCAGCTTTAAACAGTATCCTTTAACGATTCTCTACGTTTTAGCGCAGCTCTGTTGCTGTTCAACGCCCCTCACGCATTTGACACTTGTCACCTCTTTGTAACCCTTAACGCATTTTATCTGCATTTTAGGACCCCCTATCGCTTTTCAATATTTCCTCGCCGCCTTTTAATTCCTATCCGAGGAACTTTTGGGCCTTTCTGTCTTCCTTTGACAGTTTCCTCTGACTTTTAACGCATCTTCGTCACCCTTTAACAATATCCCGTATATGTGATCGTGTTTTTATCGCCTTTTGATGCAGATATCTCCGCCATATAGTGGTAGACGTCACATTCAACCTCGCACAGGGCAAGGATGAGGAGGCGTTAAACGCGATGGAGAGGCAATAATCGGCAAAAGAGAAACGTTATATGGCAACTGAAACGAGCAGAAAGGAAACAGAAAGACGCTAAAGGGAGACGGGGAAGAGTAAGAGTGCAATGAAAAAAAGTGCAAGCTGCCAAGCTCATTGGGAATTACTAAAGTCCGACATGACTTTATAAAGCGACGGAAATGCGACGTAAATGACAACGAAGAATCGTTAATGGGCAATGGAGGTATGGTAAATAGAACGGGGAACTGTTGAAGAGCAACAGGGGGGCATTAAAGAGAGACATACATACATTAATGGGCATAGGGGAGACGTTAGTGAGTGAGTGAATATTACGCTTTCTGCACAATCATGACAATACCGCGACAGACGGAAGCCCGAAGTCGGGACTATGCCCTATTCTTATCGAATGACTTCAAGGGTTTTGAGCATTGTAGAGATAAAGCTATAGACCCCTCTATGTATGTTTCTGGTCTTAGTTGTACCCCAGTTGTCTCTGTAAGCCTGATACTTTCTGGGTACAGAAATGTCTCAGAGTTCGTACACAGTGGACTACTCCTTTCGGCAGTAATGGTCATTTTTAAAGTGACATTGTAATATGATAAAACAGTGCAGTCCATTGATAAGACTAATGATGTAAAGATGATGATGTGAGGGTGGGGTGATAGGGCATTATTGAGAGTGCTTTCCTCGTCAATAACCTTGATAAGGGGTTCTGGGGATTTACCCCAGACATACCCAGACGGTCGGAGACTTGGGTTCCGCTATACAAAACACAGCTCTGCTATCCTCGGGTCGGATTATCCCCAGAGTAACAATAGCTGAGTGTGACTGCACTGATACTTAACATCCTGTTGCGGTTGAGGAAACAGGGTAGGCCGCTGGCAATCCGCCTGAAGATTATAGCCAGATACGTGGGGGCTGCGGCTTCCCCTATTGGATGCCAAAAATAGTAGAATTTGATATATTACGCTATCGTAGTTCAGTCTTTTATAATGCTTGGCGGCCATCTTGGCCCAATTTTAAAAAAAACATTCCATTGGAATGTGTCATCCCCAAAATAGTAGAATTTGGTATATTATGCATCTCCATAAGATAACCCCAAATTGATCAGATTTTATGTTTTTCAAAATGGGATAGGGCGGCCATCTTGGATTTAGAGGTCAATATGTTTAAAAATCGAAAAATAGCCATTTCATTGGTTTTGTCACTCATAAAATAGTGGAATTTAGTATATTATATCTGTATCTTTATACGTATGTCTGGCTTAGTTCTAAAGCTATCGTATTTTATGTTTTTCAAAATGAAGATGGGCGGCCATCTTGAATTTCGAGGTCAATATGTTTCATAATCTAGAAAAAACATTTTATTGGTTTTGTCACCCCAAAAATAGTGGAATTTAGTATATTAAATCTGCATCTTTATGCGCATATCTTGCTTAGTTCCAAAAATGTTATCGTTTTTTTTTCTAAATTGCGATGGCGGCCATATTGAATTTAGAGGTCAAGATGATCACCAATTTAAAAAATTACAATTTCATTGGATTTGTCATCGCGAAAAAAGTAGAATTAGATACATTATGCATCTTCATGGCTTGTTTAGTTCCAGAGTTATCAAAATAAAGTTTTTCAAAATGGCGATTGCTAGCCATTGTGTTATGTCAATTAGATAATAAAAAACTCATTTTTTTTCTTGGGAACAGTGTGTTCAGCATACCTTAATTATGTTAAAAAGTCAGGTTCCCAACTTTTGCTCAAAAATGCCACTAGGATTCACCTTTACTGAAAATTCGTCTAGTCGAAAACAAGGCCGTTAATACAGCTGACGAGCCACGTTATAATAAAATAAAATTGCAGATACTAAAATGTAATAGATATGTGCCCAAACTATGCACATATCTAGGTAAAGAACACATGGGGTTATAACCACTACATGTCGTCAAGCATGAGTGACCTCGGAGAGGCTTTGGGGGGGGGGGGTGTAAATGAATTACTTTTATATATCTCAGATGATTCTAAATAGTATACAAGTGCTTTGTTTTACAAAGGATTATACATAGTCTACTAAATCCGTGAGGCAGTTCTATGCATAGGCACGAGCTGTGTTCAATTAACAAAACTGAAATCAGCTAAGAATTCAGGGGGGGGGGGGGAGAATTAGGTAATAAGATAATTATTAATTAAAATTTCTGAATCCGTGAGGATGTTCTATCCACAGGCATCAGAATTGAGAAAGGAGAAGCATTTATTGTGAATTGTGGACAGTATGAAAGACGACAAACGACGGACGACAGACGGCAAACGACAGTCGACACACGATGGCATATAAGCTTAAAGGCCGGATGAGCTAATAATAAAATGTCAGATTTCGTGGTTATTCGAAGTCATCCTTGTGCGAATTGAAGCCGGTTTATTGGCTTCGCTTCAAAACTTCAATTATCACAAACACTATATTGTTATATCTTTCATTGCATAAACAGGGGAAAATAATCCTGTTTGCAATATTGAATGGTCTCATCAAACGAAATTCTACAATTATCTGATAATTCAGAGAGATCATGTATGTTCAGTCAATGAACCATTATGAATTAACAAGCGCTCATCACAGCTTACATGTCTTAAAACTAAATGTGACTAAGCTACTGTGAACTTATTGAACAGAAAAGGTAATCCTTGCGCAGCATTACCAAGTTCCACATGACCTCGTTACCAAACAATTTGTAGACAAAGACAAGACAACAATGCTTCTAAATGCTTAGGGAATTTTGGAATAAGAGTTTCCACAAATAATTAAAGAATTTTCTTTAACGAAACCAAAACTATGTTTAATAATGCGTATCTTGCTGTATCGAATAAAATGCACATCATGACATTGTAGCCACGGGTAAATGTGGCAATACACTCTTTGTACGATTTTGCACGTAAACAGGTGTCCCAGCTAAATAGTTCCATTTTGGTCACTGTGTGGCGTGTTGGTATTGAAAAGGGTGTATTGTTTTTCACTTCTGTGGGACAGAATCCTAAATATCCAGGAGATACTTAAGGAATGAAACAAGGAGATAAGTTTAAATATCTAGTTTAAAAATATATAGCTTAAAAATCTTCACCGTGTATTCCTTCCACCACCATCGCCGCTGCTGGCCAACATCTATTCAATACTTGTATTGCCAGTGAATGCCGCATGTCTCTACACACGTACACACGATGTAGGCCTACCCACCCAATTCCGGTTCAATGTAGGGCCAACATCGCAGCCTATTCCTGGTTCCCATTCCCATTCCTATTCCTGCCGGTCAATCGTCTACGATGCTGGCCCAACACGAATCCAACACTGGGTCTGCTGTATACTTTTTGCCAGAACATCAGTAAACACATGCTATTCACCCAATGCTGTTTCAATGTTGAACTATAGCCTTTGACGCTGGCCCAACAGTGAAATAGCATTGGGTGATTGTACAGCGATTGCTGGGGTAATGCCGCATAGCAATGCGGGTGACGGTTTCTTTCCCTGACGCCAGAAAGGCCACTTCCCAGATAACACGATACATTTGCCCAATGCTGATGTAATAATTGGCCACCGTCTTCGACGCTGGGCCAACATTATCCCAACCAAAACCCTTTAAGCTCTAATATAATCAGAAATATAATTGTGAATATGTTTTCTTCTTAACACTTTTTAAAAACGCAACTGTTTGATCTAGCGAATACAAACGTTATATTCGACATGTTCATAAGGACTGGTGTACAGAAATGTCAACTGTTTCCCATACACAGCACTCCTCTTCCCTCTAATTGCGACACAAATGCAAACTAAACTTGATAGGCTCCTGGCCTACGGCCGAGCCTAATAAATACCAAAACATTGCACAAAAATACAAAACAATCATGTCAAGGAAAATTGATGTACACCACTCTTCTATTCCACTCATACTAGTGGTGGGTGAATAGTTCGTGTTGGCTGGGCTAATGTAATGTTGCTTACTTTCTTCTCTTTACTTTACTTTAGTGTTAGTTTACGTGGTACATGTGGTTGATTATTAAAATAATGAAAAAAATAGTCGTGATGGCAAAATTTGCGTACTATAACTACACAATGGAAGCACATAATTGCGATGGTTATGGATGAATGCTACTCTCTCAATTACTTTATGGCATGGTCCAAATATAATTATAAGAAATACATAAGCCTACAATACAATGGGTCTTTAATAGTTTTATGTTTGAGCACCGTCCACGATGTTAGCCCAACATCAAACCAAAATAAATAGAGACGCAATAGACCAGACGTGGCTGAGGGTAAGGTGTTACTCGGAAGCGGAATTTAAGCCACTATAATTTTCACACAGCTGGACATGCTCTAGAACTATTGTTGACTTAAGACAAACCCATTTGGAATAAAAATTGGGAGTTATGTGAACATATTACACACTTTTTTGGTTAGATGTAAATTCTGCTAGGTATTATTCGTGTTTGGGAAATTTACCATCTCTCTCATTTTTCCCAATGAGTAGACAAATTTAAAAAAATGTACCAGCGGGTTGATATCAGTTGAAAGCCACTATCGAAGGTTTTAACATGGATGGATAATAACATTTTTCTGTTAAATACGAAATGATTAACAAAGCGTTAAGTTTGTATTTTATCCCTCGATTTGGGGCAATTTCTCACAATTTGTTGATTAAAAGTAACAACACATTTCTCAGAGCTTATATTTACATGATATAATTTTTTATAATTATGATGAGTTAAATAAACATAATTATAATACACGTTTGGTTTACGTATGTCTTTTGAAAATCCACCTTATCTCATTTTAAAATGTTTTTTTTTTATTTCGGTACAAATTAGTTTGTGTTTGATTATTACCTATAATGTTTAGAATGGTATAATAACATTAACTTTGAATTTTCCACAAAAGAAAACAAGTTGAAGAAACTTTATAACAACTTTCTTTGTTTTGTGGAAATGTCTACGACAAATTGTTTTTAGATCCACAAAGATTCAACAGTACAACATTATATCAATTCACATAAAATATAATAAAATACATCACAGACGGTTCGAAGAAGCATTCGATAGGTCTACACACACAAATTAATAGGCTAAATAAGTTATTATCCTGGGATATAGTAATCTTTCTAAATTCCCTGAGGGGCATACCAGATTTCATATTTTGAGATGACATTCTCAACTCCTCTAGGAAATACCGAAAGCCTCATATCCATCTGAGCCTGGGGTACTATTTTTAGATCAGAAGCGGTTGTGACGCAGATAAATCAACTATTTATGTTCTAGGTTCCCAATGCTGTGTTCATAGTTGAGCAAGTGATTAAGCATTAAAGCCGTGTCCGAGCTGGGCTCGGACTTAGATTGCAGCGTCATAAATTTCAGGTCCGAGCTGGGCTCGGACTTAGACTGCTATGAGTTAATGACGTCCTGCCTCTATGTATAAATATAATTAAAAGCAAAGATAGATTAAACAATTTTGCTAGAATATTTTAATATCCTACACATAGTTAACTAATAAATAAAACATAACAATAAGAGAGTTATTCGATGTCGCTAGCAGTTTTCACATTTGTGTTGGCTTCTGTGTATGCCTGACGACTTATTTATTCGTGACTTGAAACGTGTGCATTCAGGTAGAGTATTCCAGATCCCAGGGGCCATGCATATAAGCAAATGCATTTAGACCATGCTTTTTATTGATTCAAATAAGGGCAGGTAAAATTTTAATTTTGTATTGGTGTTATTGGTTCTTTCAAATAGGAGCCAGATTGTTTTATTTTGTATGTCTGAATCGCTCTGTTTCTTTCCCTCTCCAATTTGCACGCTTGGCATTTGGGATTTAAAAGGAGAAACCATACGCTGAAGGCTAGTCACCGTAAACATAACACAATGAAGTTTTTCAATCTTTTTAGTGTTCCCCACTCCACAATGCTGCAGAACTGGAAACATTTCCATGCTGTGGTCGACACTGATGGCAAGAGTCCTAATAAGGCATTTAAATGGTTACCAGCTTTTTTACAGATATTTTGTATATGTTTATCTTAATTTAGATTTTTATCCAGATTGACTGCAAGGAGCTGAGCATTTTATTTACCAACTAATGTGATGTCATCCATTTCGAATATAAATTCCATATCTGTGGATGCCAGAAAAATTGCCTGAAATTCATATAATTTATGTATACAATCATTTTTCTTATACAAATATAATCTGCGATGTTTACATTGTTATTATTTTGTAACAAATTGTTTTATATTCTATTGTTGGTGTATCATATACTAAATACAACAGTTAATAGTATGTGTGTATTTGTATGTATGGTATTTGTGTCTATGTATGCATTTATGTAGGTATGTTTTGTTTTGTTTTGTATATACTGAGCACAAATTCCTAGTTTGGAAGACTAACGGCTCAGGGTGCTATCGCAGACGAGCAATCTTATTTACGTGGTTCTCTGAGCCCCACGACACGACATCGCTGTACGCAACATGTCCTAGTGTATACGGCACCTGGCAGTTCCAGGCGGTCACCCATCCAATTATGAACCGGGCTCGACGTTGCTTGACTTCAGTGATAGAGCCAACACCGATGAGCGAACGCCGTATTCCGTATATATATGTATGTCAATTCGCTATGATAATCTATATATTTTATTACAAATATTCGGTGGTTCTCTTAGCGAGGGTCTCCCACCCATGTAATTTGGTGAAATAAACGTGTTTTGTTTAAAACATACATCTTACAATGTTGTTATTCCTGATTAAATCAAATCAATTTATTAGGCGACTTGTTAAAAGCATCATGAAATATATGATTGTTCGTGTGGTCCGATGGAAGATGCAAAGAAGAAATGTTGTATATTTTTTCCAGAGCTAAACAGCCTGAGTGACTTTGAGAATCTGCATCTCGCCTCCAGCAGAATAAACACAATGGTTGATAGCTAAGAGATGTAGTGTCAATGGCTTTTCTAATTATTGTTATTGAATGGCTCCTGTGGCCAGTAGAGACTATGTATTAAGCGGAATTTATTATTCCGTTTTGAGCCCCACACCGCTGTGCGAAAAACAATGTGGCTTGTCAACAATCCCAGCAAACACGACGTTGACCCGATGCTGGTCCAATGCTGGCCCACAGTCTGCGACACTGGCCCAGCATCAAACCAGCACTGGTGCAGCAGCTCGTGTTTGCTGGGAGCTGCGTCCAATAGCACGCTGGTCTGGTAGTGCTTACTGCTGGCAGTGAGTACAAACCGACACCGACCCAATGTCTGTTAAATGTTGGGCCAGCGTCGCTGGTTCCGGAAAGTATTCATTCAGCCCTAGTCAGTACTTCAGTTTTTTTAACACATGTGACATTTGGGACATTTGTGACACATGGGACATTTGTGACACATTGGACATTTCGGACACATGGGGCATTCGGGACAAATGGGAAACTTGGGACACATGGGACATTTGGGACACATGGGACATTTGGGGCATTTGGGACACATGAGACATTTGGGACACATGGGACACATGGGCATTTGAGACACATGGGACACATGAGACATTTGGAACACATCGGACGTTTGGGACACTTGGGAAATATTGACCATTTGAGACACATGGGACATTTGGGACATATGGGCCATTTGAGACATTTGTGACTCTGGGATATTTGGGACACTTGGGATATATATGAGACACTTGGGACACATGAAACACTTGGGACACTTGGGATATAAATAAGACACTTGGGACACATGAAACACTTGGGACACTTGGGATATAAATAAGACACTTGGGCACATGAACCACTTGGGACACTTGGGGTATAAATAAGACACTTGGGAAACACGAAACACTTGGGACACTTGGGATATGTATGAGACACTTGCGACATTACAAATTACAAATGTTATATATTTGTAAAAATATTATGTACATAATGTTGGTTCAAGCTAACAATGATCCCAATATGCGGGTCATCTGAAATAAAGCAACTATGCGGGCTGGGGTGGGGAACAAAAAGTACTTTTTCAGAATAAATGTAAGTTCATTTGTGCAAAAATGGTGGGTTGATGAAAATGACTCGCTTGACAATAAATTGTGCAGCGTGAGCCTGTTTCTCCATGTACTGCTATGGCGGAAGGCGGTTTGGCTACGGCTCAAATTGCCAGAGGACAGGCTAGCAATACTGATATTTAACACCAGATTTCAAGACACCAAATGACCTCTGATAGGCCACAATAGGAAAATATGGACAAATAATGCACTGAAGATCCCAGTGTGGTAAAACACAATCGGCCACAAATACAAGTAAGTGACATCAGTCAACATCAAATCAAATCCAGGGCCCTTGCTGGCACTCGTAAAATTTGCAAATTGCGAATATTTCATGTTATTGGAACACAAATAAGTGTTTAGCGAATGTTTTTGCGAATCTATATTGCCGTCGTCTTTAATGATAGCGATAGGCCTACACACTGTTACAAACTACGAGGGGTGACCACGCTGACACTTTTCTAAATGCAGTGATCCCGGGCCATATGCTTCGGTAAAATCACTGTTGTGTGACGTCTCAAAAAGTCGCAGCTCAGTAAGTTAATGCATGGTCGCTGCGGCCGTGTGTGGCATGTCTTCCGCATGCGCCGTCATCAGCCTCACGTGGTCATTGTTTCTTGAAGGATATGAAATATTTTGAACAGTATATCCATAAAGTGGTGTTGCGTTCCTGTTTTGTTAAGTAGGCCTATAATGTATTTTACCTTTCTAATTTAAACAGTGGTGAAAGGGTCAGGTCAGTGAGACGCCTGCCCATGGCAGCAAACACAAAACACGTGACAACATTTCTTCAACGTCGGCCCAACGTCTTCGACGTTGGCCCAACACTGCACAAATGCCACACAAGTGCTTTGTGCTCGCTGGGTACTGAGTGGACCCGTATCAACGGCCAGTGCCCAGCAAACACGACACAGTCAGTACGTGCACATAGTATACAATGCCCCAATGCCGTTTAAATGTTGGCCAGCATCGTACACAATGGCCCGGTATCGGATTAATGCACGTTACGCCGACACATTGCCTGGTCAATGATGGGCTTGCGTAGCATATACCGACACATGGTTTGAACCAAAGCTGGGTTAATGTTGGCCCGCCGTCTGTGACGCTGGTCCATATTCAGCGTGGCGTCAAACACAACACGGTAACCTAATACTGGGCTAATGTTTGCTCAGCTTCACAGACGGTGGGCCAACAATAGCCCGGCATTGGGTCAATGTCTCGTGCTTGACCGCCTGCATGATAGACTGAGAGAACGCACAGACAAAGAAACTGATGAGACTAACAAATGAGAGGTGAGAGGTAAAGCAATATATCTCCCCTCTATAGAGGGGAGACATAATAATGTAGAATTGCTCCAGCTGAGACAGAATGTTCTAATGTTTCCACAAATACAGTTTAAATGTTTTTCATGTATAGGTGTTAGTATCATATCAGCAAGGAATACAATTATAATAAGTCTTTATAGACCACCTGACACTTGCATAGAAAATTTTACAGAATTAATTGAAGATCATCTAAATAATAATAATCAACAGATTCAAGTATGTGGGGATTTCAACATGGATTTAATAAATATAAACAACATGATCAGACAAATACATTTGTCAATAAAATATTTTCATTGGGATATAAACCACTCATTATTAAACCCACTATAATTACTGCTTACTTAACATAGAATATTTTCACAAATGCACTTGATTTTAAGCAAAAAAGTGTTTCTTGTTATTACTTACATCATTGATCGCCTCTCTATAATCACCATCTGTATATCTATCAATAATTAACACAATAACTCGTTTAGATCACACAAGCACAATATGCTACATAAGGATACATTTAGAGCGGTGAAAAAAATACCGATTGGGCTTTTAAAGCAAATTGGTGTCTCAATGCATTGGACACACACTGTCCATATGAATACAAGCTGATACAGATACAACGTAATAATGAACCATGGCTTAGTAAACACCTTATTATTATATTACACAGTTTGCAAGAAAAATATTTTTTTCATATACAAACAGTCAAAACAGAAAAAACATATAAAAAATATAAGAATATGTTAACATGTAGGCTATCTTCAAAAAGGCTGAAAAACATATTGTGATGAATTGACCTCAAAATAAATTTAATATTAAAAACGTGGGATACAATAAATATTATTATCAAAGACATTCTCACTCAGCAGCGCAGCTATCCGGTTTTTTTTTTGTTTTAATACAATACATAGGGATAGAAAGGTTATAGCTAATGAATTTAAAGTTTTGTCAATGTAGGACAACAATTGGCTAAATATATTGAAAAAACCCAGAAGAATACTTTTTTGATATATGCATAACCCTAAAAAATTGTTTCCTTGGAACCAGGTACTATACATAAAGTGTTAAAAATTGTCAATTCAAGTCCAGATAAGACATCCATGAATCACTCTGCTATTACTTTACTTTGTTAAAAGAGCGCATTTTTCAGTTAGGCCTATATAGCTGACCATTCTTGAGAATCATCCCCGAACGAATGAAAATTGCTATAGTAATTCCTATTTTTAAATCAGGAAAAAAAATATTTATAAATAGTAGGACAGTTTCTTTTCTACCACAGTTTTCAAAAATATTGTTTTTTTATGATATGTTCGATAAGTTTCTGGAGATGAATGGTGCACTATCTAATAGCCAATATGGCTTTAGATATAATTGTACAACGTGTCATGCCCTCCTAGATTTACATGAACAGCTCACCAAGTCGATGGATAAAAAATTATGTACAATTAGTGTTTTGTTTATTTACAAAAGATCTTGATACAATGGATTATTCACCATTGTTGTTCCAGAAACTAAATAAATATGGTATTATAGGTACAGCTAATTTGTGGTTGAGCAGTTATTTAAAAGAAAAATCACAATATGTATGTTATAGCAGTGAAAAGTCTGATCAAATAAATATATGTTGTGGTGTTCCACAGGGTAGTATCAGTGGACCCAATTTGTCTATTTTATATATAAATTATATGGTAAATGTATCAAATTTTTTTAATTTATAATATTTTCAGATGATACAAATCTATTTTGTACAAGTAAAGGCATTGGGAGTGCTTGAGTATAACTATTAGTAATGAAGTTGGAAAAGTGGTTTACCTTAAATACATTATCATTAAGCATCACCAAAACAAATTATACGATTTTATGTAAGAGTAAATCCAAGAAAAACTTTCAAATTAGTTTTATAAAGAAATTGATTAAAAAAGTGAGTGAAACTAAATTACTAGGTGGTATAATTAATGATCAATTAAACTGAGTATGACAATTTTTATGGTCAATGCTTTTCATAGCCTTTTTCCGGTTGACATACAAAATAGTTATATGATCAAGTAGGAGAAAAAAACATTTTTTCCATAAACTATTCTCGCACAAATATTTCAAACACATACTTTTGTGTATTTCCGAAATATCGCTGGGCAGATAACCAGTGATATAACATGTGTTCCGGAACGGCTTCACGTCATCGTGATGAAATAGGATGACAACTATGGGAAAGTTCATGTAAAGATTTTATTAAAATAATAAACCAAATAAATGGGTCGATGCGAAATTTGATATCCACGTACTTAAGGACATTGCAAAGTAGCTTGTATTTCCTACAGCCGCCATGCAAGTGTGACAAATGTATATCTATAATACTGTTTCCAATAATTAGAGTATTGACATAAGCGTATATGTTTTTTTTTCAATTTGTGTCCATGATAAAAAAACAATATTTACCTGAAAAGATAAAACATGGAAAAACAGCACATATTTACAGGCCAGGCATATGTGAACAAAAATAAACAATAATATTTATTTTTCAAGTCCATCAAATTAAATGTCAAACTAGTAGCTAAGTATAACCTGAATAGAACCTCGGTGAAGTTAGGAATAACTAACTCACATGTAATAACACCTACTGAGTAAGGCTTGTTGGAAACAAGGTTATTATTTTGTTGTATTTTTTTGAGGGATGTGTATACCTTTAAAGCTACAATTATATGAGTGCAAATACATGCATTATCCACAATATATATAATACAATGCAAAATATTCAAAATCACTGTTATACCACACCACCCTATTGAACATAGTCTATCATAGACAGGTTGGGTTTGTTCTCCTAGGCGTATGGCTATGTATGTTACATACGCTACTATGATCACGATCCATATGGAGCCCGTAGCTGTTGGAGTCCATTTCAACCAAGTACACTGGTGTTTGAAAGGATATATAATTTCGAGAGACACAAATCCAACCAGCCACGTTTTAAATACCATTGTAGTTTCGAGTGAAATGAAAAGTATAGCATGTAAGAAAACGCATAAAATACCTTGAGTAAATATCAGATAATTAACATTAATTGCATCAGTTATAGAAATTGCTGTCATATATAATGCGCTTGACATACTTGACACAGATTGGCTCATCATTATCAGTAAATGGGGGGCTATTTTGACCTAAATGTGTACCGGAATACATACGAAAACTTTGTTTAGTAAATACTATCGTCGTCATGCTAACGCAAAGCAAAGACAAGCAATAGAAACTAATCTTTGCTTGATATGTTTCAAGAAGTCCATTGCATTGTATATGGGTTTCCGTTGTTACACAGTCGATATATGTGGGAATGTTACAACATAGCAGATGATCCGAAACTTTGATAATCAGTTTCTGAGACATACTGGGATGAATTAAAATAGACAAGCCATAATAATAAGATATATTCTGTAGGTCTAGCAATACTAATTTACTGGGATATATCAGACCTAAATCAATTTCTTTTAAACTGTTTCCTCTCAAATATAAAACAGAGAGATATGTTGACATTAAACCTGCCGCGTATCTGATGGCAGATAATAAATTAAATGATAAATCTATACACATTATGTTTTGAAAAATGGAAAATTGAAGAAAATAAATAGATCTTATATAATTATGACTAAAATCTGCTATCAATATGCGAATCACAGTTGTGGTTTTGATATCCGAGACAACTAAATGGCTGAGCTCGCAATATGATATATTTAAAAACAATAGACTACTGAAATTTAATTTGTTTAAATATATTACACTTTGTGTACCTTTTACCACAAGTCCTTTGACATATAATACTTTTTGACTATACGTATTTTCAATAGAGTTGTTTAAAAAGCATGAGATAACATATCCATTGCAACTACAGCCATCCAGGCATATATCACAGTTTAATTCATCATCCATGGAATACCGACAATGAACATGTAGATCACATAATTTTATTTCCTTTATACCCACGCATCTTTCTTCTCCACGACATTTCAGAAATCCAGGACATTTTAACTTTGAGCAAGACTGTTCATCCTCACCTCGTTTACAATCATATTTTTTATCACACATAGATGAAAGTGGTATACAATAACTGGTGTGACACTTGAACATACCAGGACATGCAAGAGGCCCACAGATCAGACGTGCGTGGTTTGAATAGCATCTCGTGTCATCTAAATTAACTTCACAAATAGTGTTAATATCGCTACAATAATCGGATGCTTCATAATTAATTTGTAAACTAGTACGTGTATTGATTGAATTTGTGGCATTATCCCCATTGTTGTTTGATGTACTACATGTATATGCTTCTTTGACACGCCTGATAAATAACCCAGCTAAATCTGTAGAGTTAAAAATAACGTCTTTTGTTGCTCTCCATATACGATTCTTAATAATTGGCTTCAAAATATGAACATTTTGAGACACACATACCATGTTTTCTTTTACAATTAAGTTTGAATCTAGACCATCACATAATTCATGAACATACACTTTGCAAGTCATGGTGGTGCTCCATTGACGTATCGTTGAACAAGGCATGTTTACAAACTGGTCGATCAAATGTAAACTTGTATTGTCAGAAAAACAGTTATTCTCGTCACTGCCATCAAAACAGTCCACTACGGAATCGCATTTATATATCAACAATATGCAGGTTTTATCATGGCATTTGAAGTGGTTATTTTGACATTGTATTATGTTTCTTCTGCTTGGTTTTTCACATATTATACCTGATACATTGATCAGTCTAGAGCACGGTACACAGCTCACACCCCATCCACGTGTTTCCTGTGATTTATCTTCATAATAATAATAATGTATCCGCGAAAATTCTAAAATCACACATAAGTTGTTTAAATATGCAAAGAATTTCATCTGCTGCGGTCGATCAATAGCCCACCAGAGTACGCTGAGAAACAAATTATTCAATGAGCTTGTGCTCAGATTTTCACCAAATAAAAAATATTGCCAGTCACGTATTGGCATGTCAGGGGATAGGACATGAGGGTATGTGGTTTTAGAAATATATAATAATCCAGTTGCCAAATACTTCTTTATCCTCTGGTTAATCTCTGCAGAGAAAGCAGGTGGTGATGTGGTGACTTTAAAAAACGACGCGTTGTGTGAAGAACAAATATTTTGGTTACCATGAAATGATAGTTCAATCTCCTTGCTCATTACATAGAAACAGGTCTCTGATCCTTGAAAAGTCAGCCAGTTCTTATCACATGTTCTATCCATTAGAATTGTCCCCCGTACTTCACGTTGTGTTTGGTTGGGCTTACATATATAAGTGGCTTCATATATCTCATCACATCGAATTGTTATCCATGAAAAAGTTTCAAAATATGCCTCTGTCGTTAAAGCAACACAGTTTTGATCGTCTGAAGATTCTGGCTGAATGTCTGCGTATTTAACTCCCGATTTTCTCAAAGTCTTAATATAATGACCATTCGTAAAAACATGAGAAGATTGATTGATAAAATAAGTGTGTGTAGGATCATACCAAGCAGTCTCTAATACCGGTGATCTGTCCAGCCAATGAGGGAACTCGTCCTGCAATATCATCAAATAAAAATAGACATAAACTCATTCAAATATAACGGCCTTTTTATTAATACGCAGTCCTTTTTTCTTATTATTTTACAGTCGATTAGCATATCCATGACCCTCAATAATTAGCATTGTATCACCATGTACACACACACGACTATCATATGTACATCCCATATTATGATGTATGTTTTACATAACCTACATTGAGCGAGATATACATCATCACCTTATATCAAATGATCGTATCAGCAAATTATTATATTAAAAAACTGGTAGCTGGTTTATTCTCAAATTGAAGTACATTTCCCGTCCATGTACATTAGTCCATAGTATACCTAGTCAAATTGAAAAAAACAATCAGTACGTTATATCAGAGGCATATATATATATATCTTAGTAACCTGTTTGTGTTTCCTTAATCCCAAAAATATTACTTCACCAAATTCTTGTGCCATACTATAATGCGTATAGCGGATTGTAGAATCTATGGTAGCTTCATCATATTGTAATAAACTCATATTATGTGACTCGCAATCCGCCTGAGCATCTATCCATGTGACACTTCTAAAACAGAGAATAAGATGTTGTTTGTCAGTGAATCATTATTAATGCTTTTGACATTAATTGTTCGGCTTATTTATATAAAACTAGGAAATAATAAATCTGTAATCACCTTTTATTACGAAATAAATGCCGAAATATCTGAGTATCTTCTTTGTATTTATATGCACCAATTGTGTCCCTTGGTTTGTGTATGTATAATGAAAAATCACATTTATATTGATCTGAAGCTGAACACGTTGCTTCGGGTAAGACAATTGATACCCGAAAACCCAAATGATAATATCCTGTAAATACCCCATGACCCACTTGTCTGGTCAACTCGATAATACTTTTCTCATCGACTGATCTCACAAAAACAGTGTAGTTCATGTTTCCACATTGTTTAGGACATGTCTCACTAATTGATACCGAAACTAGATGTCCTGTAGTGATCTCATCATTGCCTTTATATATAAAATGATACTCATTGGCTTGTACGATGAGGCTATTAATAAATAAATTTGAATTTAAACACAAATCTGAAAGTGTATGATGGACTTTTGAGTCACGATAACCATATATTCCGAATGTACATGAAGATATCTTGACAGAGACTGATGTTCGCTTCCTGGGTGACTGATTATAACACACGATATATAATGTAATATTTGCCATTTGTAGAAAGTCATAATTGTGAAAAGATGTGGGCGTTATATCATACATGTTTTCATGAATGTCAGTGTTGTTAATTAGTCCGAAGGGCCAATTGTCGGTAAATTTTGCTTTCAGCTTGTATTTCAAACGTTTCAGTGAATTAACATTCACAAAGCGTGGATCACATGGCTCTAGTGTATCGTCTACATATACTTGTATACGCGTGGTTCCCACAGACGCAGGACCGAGCTGGATTGTACAAATAATCTGTGTATCGGCTTGTAATGGAGGACAAATAATAACGTGACAACCATATGATGTATCAACTCTTGTCAGAATATCGTTCTGGTATACTTTATGTGGTGGGTAGCGCTCAGCGTAGATCCTACGACAAAAAACTGATTGATAATTTCCTAAGAAAGATCCTCGCGAATATCCGGTATACCAAACCAAGGAGACATACAACATGCTAGTTTCAGAGTATATGGTAAAATCTGTTAAGTCTTCACAATATTCAAATTCCCTTCCATCACGATCAAACGTCACACTGAGCCCGCCGTATTGACACTGGTAAGCAGATATATCTGCTAGCATTGTGGGGCCAGAAAATGAGAAGTTTTTCACAAATAAAGCCATATTTGAAGAGCTTAATATAAAATATTCGACACAAACTGTGTTTGCAAATTTACTGGACGTTTCTGAAAACAAATAGTTATGCGAACAAGTCGCTTTTAAAAAATGACTCCTAATTTTTATGTCGATCATTGTCACTGATCTATTATTGTCGCCAAGAAAAAAATCAACAAATGCACAGTATGCTGAACTCATGATCAGTTTATTACTGGATGCAGTTGTGTTGCTAAGCATGAGTAATCTCTTGGACAAAGTTCCTGGACCATCGTGTACAATCACATGTCCATTCTTTGAGCCTGAAGTTGCCACATGTAACAACAGATATTTGTGATGATTTGTCATAATGTAATATTGCATTGAGATTATACTCTTACCAAATACAAGTAATGGAACTTGATCATAAGGTATATAAACAGCACGTACAACGATGGTGCGTCCAAGTCCAACCCAGGACGTTTTAAAACTACTATAGAATACTGACAGTTCGTGGGCTATATATGCTGTAATTGCCAGTTGTAGTGATGCTTGCTGTGATGATATAAGCATTGTCCATGGAACACGGCGACCACAGTAAATTTCACTTGTATTTCTCTCGTGAAAGACCATTAAACCATGATCAACACATGATATGCGTCTATGCATGTCAAAATTAAACTTCAATACCTCCATGTATGTAACGTGTCTTTTTCTAACGTCTATAAATAATTGTAATTTAAATGAAAATAAATTCCTTCCCTTTATGGAAAATGCTGCACAAAATGTGTATGCAGTAGGCGAAGTAGTTTTTACTATCAAATATGCTGGAAAATTTCTCAAAAGACATCTAGACAAATGCTCATTTATGCAGATAAATTGTGTACGGTGATAGTCGATCAATGAGAAATGATGTACACTGACGGTACATTTACCAATATCCAGTAACACTAGCTTGTTATGCTCTGCATGGTTTCCTATGGTACCAGTTGTGTAATTAGTACAGGCTGGTACTATGAGGAAAATAAAGATGATACTTGAAGTGACCGCCATCACATGTGACATCTAAATGCCTGCATTACATGTAAAATAAGCATGAGAAAAGTTCAAATGACAAGTAATTGGTGTAAAAGTAGAAAGTTTGAATATACATTTACAACCATTTATGATCGAGCAAAATGGCATTGGACAATAAAATCCAAAACACCTATATGACATAACACTGATTAAATTTTGGTTGGAAACCACACAATTTAATAAATTGAATGTAAATACGTAAAGATACATAAATCATGTTGATAAATAACGAATGATTTTCTCAGGTTGTGCGATGTTTTCAACTTAGTCCATATTACCACCTTTTGAAATGACGATCTATCGTTATCTGATCAAATCATATTACACACCTATATATTAACAGCGTAATTATTATAAGTTCCAATTAGTTTCTAATTAGTATTCATAGCACTTGTAGAGCGCCGAGGCGTAACTTTGATTAAATAGGGTTTATTTTACATCATGATCATATGAACAACCACATTGCCGATCCTGTGACATTAACAAGCAATTAACAGTAGAACGTTGAGAATAAATTTGTGCATGTGATTCGATATATGTACATTGAATGGTTACATGTAACATAATTAGATAATATAATTTTGAATGTAATTAAAAACAATGAATAATGATATTTAATTATATTACAAATAAAATAAACTGATTATTTTACTCGTTTTAAAATATTAATTGTACGATTCTAAATGCAGTCCTCACACAGTTTGGTTACTATTTTATTAATCAACACAAGGCCCTCAGTAAGAAATACAATAGTTGTGTTTACGAAGATTTATGCATACATTATTCTTCAGCATTCGTTTAAGGGGTCAAATAAAGAACAGATCACCGGTTTATGGCTGTAGGGATTTCAAATTAATGCTATTATTTGTTATTTATTAATATATACCTATAGAAACGTAGTGATATCAAAGATCTGTACAATAAGATGGTCGACTTCCGAATTTCACAATCTTTTTATGAATGTGTATACTAGTAATGCATTACATTACATTATACATAATAGGTGGTGCCACCTTTTGACAAAGTGGAATAGTACAAATTTGAGGTGAATCACCGCGTAAAAACAATTTACCATTTTACTCCAGTTAGGTCTATATATTTACAATATATATTTTTTGTGCAAATAGACTGGACACATTTTTGGAAAAGTAGCTCATATAAAATCCTAGGAGCATTTTTGAGCAGAAGTTGGGAACCTGACTTTTTAACATAACCAAGGTGTGCCGAACACGATTAGCCCGGCTCCCAAGCAGAATTTTGGGTTTTAGCATATACAAAATGACAGCCAATTTGACGATTTCAGGCATTTTGTGAGGAGATACATATCATATAACGTAAAATAGAGACAGTTATTGGGTAAGTCTATCAAAAATGATGAGTGAGTTTTTAACTTTGTGAAATGTATGTGAAATTAAATTAGCATTCCTCAATTTCAGGTTAAGTTATCCAATTAGATAAATAAAATGGCAAACGCTGACAATTTTTGTAACTTTTTATATACAGGTGATGCATGCTTTGTCTTACATTTACATTATGTTCATCTATTATTTTCCACTGGGTACAGACACAAATCACAGATAATTATAATTTGCAAAACAAAATACCAAATAATATTATTGATATATATAATATATTAAATATATATGCCAATTAGCAATCGCCATCACCATGATTACAATAATATTTAATTTAAGATTTGACTTTGCTGTTACGCACATTAAATTATATGACAAAAAAGGATCTATGTCTAACTGTATACAGGTATAGGATTTTAGTAAAATAGACGATTAATCAATCTGTATTTGAAATACTTTATCAATTATATTCAATAAAGACAAGATAACCTGTCGCTCACCATGCTATATCTAGAGTTATTTTGTCGTCCTTTAACGTTCCTCCGTCGTTATTTATCCTTTCCCCGTCACCCATTAATGGCTCTCCACCAGCTTTAAACAGTATCCTTTAACGATTCTCTACGTTTTAGCGCAGCTCTGTTGCTGTTCAACGCCCCTCACGCATTTGACATTTGTCACCTCTTTGTAACCCTTAACGCGTTTTATCTGCATTTTAGGACCCCCATCGCCTTTCAATATTTCCTCGCCGCCTTTTAATTCCTATCCGTGGAACTTTTGGGCCTTTCTGTCTTCCTTTGACAGTTTCCTCTGACTTTTAACGCATCTTCGTCACCCTTTAACAATATCCCGTATATGTGATCGTGTTTTTATCGCCTTTTGATGCAGATATCTCTGCCATATAGTGGTAGACGTCACATTCAACCTCGCACAGGGCAAGGATGAGGAGGCGTTAAACGCGATGGAGAGGCAATAATCTGCAAAAGAGAAACGTTATATGGCAACTGAAACGAGCAGAAAGGAAACAGAAAGACGCTAAAGGGAGACGGGAAGGCGTAAGAGTGCAATGAAAAAAAGTGCAAGCTGCCAAGCTCATTGGGAATTATTAAAGTCCGACATGACTTTATAAAGCGACGGAAATGCGACGTAAATGACAACGAAGAATCGTTAATGGGCAATGGAGGTATGGTAAATAGAACGGGGAACTGTTGAAGAGCAACAGGGAGGCATTAAAGAGAGACATACATACATTAATGGGCATAGGGGAGACGTTAGTGAGTGAGTGAATATTACGCTTTCTGCACAATCATGACAATATCGCGACAGACGGAAGCCCGAAGTCGGGACTATGCCCTATTCTCATCGAATGACTTCAAGGGTTTTGAGCATTGTAGAGATAAAGCTATAGACCCCTCTATGTATGTTTCTGGTCTTAGTTGTACCCCAGTTGTCTCTGTAAGCCTGATACTTTCTGGGTACAGAAATGTCTCAGAGTTCGTACACAGTGGACTACTCCTTTCGGCAGTAATGGTCATTTTTAAAGTGACATTGTAATATGATAAAACAGTGCAGTCCATTGATAAGACTAATGATGTAAAGATGATGATGTGAGGGTGGGGTGATAGGGCATTATTGAGAGTGCTTTCCTCGTCAATAACCTTGATAAGGGGTTCTGGGGATTTACCCCAGACATACCCAGACGGTCGGAGACTTGGGTTCCGCTATACAAAACACAGCTCTGCTATCCTCGGGTCGGATTATCCCCAGAGTAACAATAGCTGAGTGTGACTGCACTGATACTTAACATCCTGTTGCGGTTGAGGAAACAGGGTAGGCCGCTGGCAATCCGCCTGAAGATTATAGCCAGATACGTGGGGGCTGCGGCTTCCCCTATTGGATGCCAAAAATAGTAGAATTTGATATATTACGCTATCGTAGTTCAGTCTTTTATAATGCTTGGCGGCCATCTTGGCCCAATTCTAAAAAAAATATTCCATTGGAATGTGTCATCCCCAAAATAGTAGAATTTGGTATATTATGCATCTCCATAAGATAACTCCAAATTTATCAGATTTTATGTTTTTCAAAATGGGATAGGGCGGCCATCTTGGATTTAGAGGTCAAGATGTTTAAAAATCGAAAAATAGCCATTTCATTGGTTTTGTCACTCATAAAATAGTGGAATTTAGTATATTATATCTGCATCTTTATACGTATGTCTGGCTTAGTTCTAAAGCTATCGTATTTTATGTTTTTCAAAATGGAGATGGGCGGCCATCTTGAATTTCGAGGTCAATATGTTTCATAATCTAGAAAAAACATTTTATTGGTTTTGTCACCCCAAAAATAGTGGAATTTAGTATATTAAATCTGTATCTTTATGCGCGTATCTTGCTTAGTTCCAAAAATGTTATCGTTTTTTTTCTAAATTGCGATGGCGGCCATATTGAATTTAGAGGTCAAGATGATCACCAATTTAAAAAATTACAATTTCATTGGATTTGCCATCGCAAAAATAGTAGAATTAGATACATTATGCATCTTCATGGCTTGTTTAGTTCCAGAGTTATCAAAATTAAAGTTTTTCAAAATGGCGATTGGTAGCCATTCTGTTATGTCAATTAGATAATAAAAAACTCATTTTTTTTCTTGGGAACAGTGTGTTCAGCATACCTTAATTATGTTAAAAAGTCAGGTTCCCAACTTTTGCTCAAAAATGCCACTATAGTGTAGTGGTTAAGCTCCCATAATGAAACAATTGTGCATTTTATGAATAAAGCATGAAACTTCTACCATTATTAGTACATATCCTGGGGTTTATTTTAAGATGAGGAGGTAAGTTAGATTTGACCCCTGGTGACCTCTAGAGGTCATTGACCTCGAAAGGTCAAAATATCCAATTGCGAAGCCAAAAAGTGATGAAAATTGTGTATTACACTATCTATATGATGTTTTTGTATTCCAGAAGTGTGCCAAAAACTCTAAGAGACTCTTGTTAATCATAAAAATAACATCAAGGTCATGTCAAAGTTACTTTAGGGTCATTTAAAGGTCAAAATGGCCACATATAGTGAAAATATCCAATTTTAGTCAATTAAAACAATACTAGTGGTGCAGTCATCTATTACAAAGGATTGGTTTTGACACAGTCCTGGTCAGATATCTTTTCCATGCGCATTTTAGGAGATTTAGGGCAGTATATAACTTGGGGAGGGAAAATACACCCTTAGTATTCCCCTGACTACACCCCTTCCGCAATGTTTAATTGGACGAGCAAAATGACAGTGTGCAGCAGCTGTTAAACATCAGTTTGGGCTCCCATGGCAAACTATTGATACATAAATGGGCTATGAAGTCTGACATGGGTTGGGATTATGTTTTACTGGGGTTCCGTCGAAAAAAACCGTTAAGGTCATATCAAGGTCATTTCAAGGTCAAACTGTCAAAGATCATAAAAGAGATGTTTTTTTATTTTCATACCGGATACCAGAATTAATTTCTAGACTGCATCAATTTTTTCAAAAAGTTCGGCAAAATACTAGGGTCATAGAGTAGTGTTTAAACTACCATAATGAAACAATTGTGCATGTCATGATTAAAGCATGGAAACTTCTACCATTATTAACACAGATCCTGATCTTTATTTTAAATTGTAGAGGTAAGTTAGATTTGACCCCTGGTGACCTATAGGTGTCATTGACATTCATATGAAAACACAGTCCCTTGAAATGATCTTCACTTGACCTTGGACGCCCAATCTCAGGAAGCCGAATGGCGCCCTCTTTGTATGTCAACTGTAGCCTTTTGTACATCAATTGGTTTATACAAGAGTGAGAGGCAACGTTAATCAGAATTTCAAAATATACAGCGATATGATGTTATTCAGTGTTATAGTCCTATACTAGTATATTTTCGTGGTATTGTGACTAGGGCTATACCACACATTTAAACAAATATGTATCTATTTCGCGAACGTTCCGAATTTGTTACCGACGCTTACAAATACTCGGCGAGTGTTGCAAATTGTGAGCGAATTTCAAATATTTTAATTGATAAGCACATTCGCTAGCATATTTGCCTATCTGTGAGAGGGGGGTATATTTTTCACACTTGAGCAATATATTTATTTCAGTTTGTGTGTGGAGATATATATTTACTTCACTTCACTTCCTTATGTATTTTTCTGTCTACAAATTTGGATTCCAAGCTAAGCCTAGCATTCCTCTGGAGGCAAACGATCCGAGCAAAGCGAGGCTTCACAAATTTAAAAGTCATTTAATTATGCCGGATAAATGAGGCTTGATTTTTGGGGGTTATTAAATTATGTTGCTCATACGCTGAAATAATTATTTATTTCAAATTTTAATATTTATTTACAGCATTCAACGATTATTTATTTAACGAAAATTTAGTTTGGAAATATATATTAAAAAAATAGTCCTCCTCCCTTGTAATTGGAGGTGCCCCCCTCCCCCTTATGTAGGATACATGTGAACAAGTAGATTATTACTGTTCATTGTCTTATATGCGTAATGATGTGCTATTAAGTAATAATTATCACGGCGTGTAATGCTCTGAGAGAGGGATTTTCAATAAGAAGAATTAGCAAAAGCATAATAATTTCGGCCATTTGTTGGCAGCCATTTTATTTTTTATTTTTAAGGATAAGAGTTCTACATCCGCCCAGATATCAATACAGGTGTGGGTAATTCAAAGGAAAAAACTGTACCAGCTGAAACAAAATATATTTATGACAATAAGACTTTTTTTATGACAATCAGATTTTTTTCAATTCCTCTTAACGTCTACTAATCCGCTATAACGGTCTAGTAATACCGTTAAAACGGTCTATTATCCCGTTATAACGGTCTAGTATCTCATTATAACTGTCTACTATTCCGTTATAGCGGTCTAGTCTTTCGTTATAACGGTCTACTATTCCGTTATAGCGGTATAGTATTTCGTTATAACGGTCTACTTTCCCGTTATAACGGTATAGTATTTTGTTTCAACGGTCCAGTATCACGCTACAGCGGCTTACAAATCCGTTATAACGGCTTACTAATCCGTTATCACGGTCTACTATTCCGTTATAACGGTCTAGTATTTCGTTATGGAGGTCTACTATTCCGTTATAACGGTCTAGTATTTCATTATAACGGTTTACTATCCCGTTATAACGGTCTACTATTTTGTTATGACGGTCTAGTATCACGTTAAAGCGTTCTACTAATCCATTATAACGGTCTTCTCATCCGTTATAACGGTCTACTAATCCGTTATAACGGTCTACTCATCCGTTATAACGGTCTACTAATCCGTTATAACGGTCTACTAATCCGTTAAAGAGGTCTACTATTTCGTTATAACGGTCAAGTCTTCCGTTATAACGGTCTACTATCCGCTATAACTGTATAGTATTTCGTTATAACGGTCTACTATCTCGTTATAGAGGTCTTGTATTTCTTTATGACTGTTAAGTCTACCGTTATAACGGTCTACTATTCCGCTATAATGATCTAGTATCTCGTTATAGCGGTTTAGTATTTCGTTATAACGGTCTACCAATCCGTTATAACTGTCTACCATCTCGTTACAACGGCCTACTAAGCTGGTATAACGGTCTACTAATCCGTTATACCTACTAATCCGTTATAACGGTCTACTAATCTGCTATAACGGTCTACTAATCCGTAAAAACGGTCTCGTATCTCGTTATAACGGTGATGTATTTCGTTATAGCATTCTGGTATTTCGTTATAACGGTCTAGTAGCTCGTTATAGCAGTGTACTTATCCGTTATAGCAGTCTACTAATTCGTTATAACGGTCTAGTATTTTGTTATAACGGTTATAACTGATTAATAGACCGTTATAACGGAATAGTAAAGCGTTATGAATTCTCAAGGATAAAAGCATCCGCCCAGATAACAGGACAGACATGGATAATTCAAAGAGAAAAATCGATATCAGCCAAAACAAGGTTATCTACGAAAGTGGATTTATTGTTTAATCCGTTATAACGGGCTAGTATTTCGTTATAACGGTCTACCAATTTTTTATAATGTCTACTATCCCATTATAGCGGTCTATTATTTCGTGAATATGGTCTTGTAGGTCGTTATAACGGTCTAGTATTTAGTTATGACCTTGATAACGGTCTAGTATTTCGTTATAACGGTCTACTATTTCGTTATAACGGTTTATAGCAAAAAAGTAGACCGTTATATCGAAATACTAGACCGTTATAAAATGATAGCATACCGCTATACCGGATTAGTAGACCGTTATAATTGATTAATGGACAGCTATAACGGACTAGTAGACCGTTGTAACGGATTAGTAGACCGTTATAACAAAACTCTAGACCGTTATAGCGAAATAATATACCGTTATAAAGAAATAGTATGCCGTTGTAACAAAATACTAGCCATTTATAACGGGAGAATAGAGCGCTATAGTGCAATAATGAACCGTTATAGCGGAATAGTAGACCGTTATAACGGATTAGTATACCGTTATAACAAAATACTAGACCGTTATAACTAAATGCTAGACCGTTATAGCGGGATATTAGACAATTATAACGCAATAGTATTTTGTTTAGTAGACCGTTGTAACGGATTAGTAGACCGTTATAGCGAAACTCTAGGCCGTTAAAGCGAAATAATAGACCGTTATAACGAAATAGTATCCCGTTGTAACGAAATACTAGGCATTTATAACGGAATAATAGACCGCTATAGTGCAATAATGAACCGTTATAGCGGAATAGTAGACTGTTATAACGGATTAGTAGACCGTTATAACGAAATACTAGACCGTTATAACGAAATGCTAGACCGTTATAACGGAATAGTAGACTGTTATGCTGAATTAGTTTGTCGTTATAACAAAGTCGTAGACCGTTATAACGAAATACTAGACCATTATAATGGAACAGTAGATCGCTATAACAGATTGGTAAACCGTTATAACATAATAATATATCGTTATAACGAAATACTGGACCGTTATAACGGAGTGGTAGATGTGCAAAGTAGTTAATATTATATATCCTATTTGATGGCTATGAAAGGTTTAGTCTAGTAATAATGCAATTGTTGCCGACAAGTAGAGGATAAGCGCAATGTCCTAATAGAAAATAATGCAGTATGAATTGAATACAGAACGATGGAATAATCGGTTTTATATATATCATGGTGACAGGGTCTTAATTTACCGAGAAAATTTGGCAGTCATGACATCGATATTTTGCCGAGCTTTCTGAAAAATTGATGTAGCCTAGAAATTAATTATAGTATCCGGTATGTTTAAAATTGTAAAATTTGACTAATTTCTTGCAAAGTTTGAGTTTTTGAATCCACAATAAATTATGAAGTTGATTTGTTGCGGCCATTTTAAAATTCAGTGAACTCTTTTAATAAATCGCCTGTACATCTCCGTATCGTGGGGAATGTGATTGTAAGATTTGGAAAACCCCTTTTCCCTTACGGTCGTGGGATAAAAACCGGCTCACCACTTCTATAAGGATATTAGTGTCACGCTAAGAATATATATACAATTCAACATTCTAGTCGAACAGTTATGATCAGTATAAAAGGCCGTCATCTCGTCTAAATTTATGTGTTCTTCTAACAACGTCCAGCCACCTGGAACATTAGACTAGAGAGACTAGATAGAGATGATGGCATTAACGCCATACCCATGGCTCGCATGGCTTACATCATGAATCTATGCCTATATATAATAATGTGGTCCCGTATTAGAAGACACTGATTTGTCGACCAAACTTATTGAAGGAGACATATGATTGCTACATGGATGCTAGTAAATTTATAACCAATAGACATAAAACCTATTAAATTAAGGGAAATTACAAAAACAAACTGAGCTGTCTTTAAATTATCTCAATGGCTCACCTGCATAAAGTTAGGTTGATGTAGATATATGTGATTCTAGAAAAATTGTATACATGTGCAATCACCAGACTGGAGCTCAGACTCCTTTAAGTGAAGACACGTTCGAAAAAGAAATTGGAACAGCTCTGAAGAAGACATGTGATCATGGTAACCGTTTTTGCCAGTTTGACCTTGAAGTGACCTTGACATGACCTTCAAATTGCTTTCGGATGGTACTCCAGTAAAACACAACCCCACCCTATGTCAAACTTCATAAACCCAATTATTTATCAATATTTAGCTTTGGGAGCCCAGATTAATCTTTAACAATGCTGCATATTTGTAATTTGGCCCGACCAACTAAATATTGAGGAAGGAGCGTAATAAGTGGAAGATAGCCTCCTTCCCAAGGTTGATACTGCCTTTAATGTCATAAAATGTGTGTGGAAAATACATAGGACGAAGAATATGTCAAAACCAGTCCTTTGTAATAAATGACTACACAAACACAGTGTGGAAATTGATAAAAAAGTGGACATTTTAACTATTTTCTGCCGGTTTGACCTTTAAATGACCTTGGTGTGACCTTGACATGACCTTGGTGCTATGTTTATGATTCAGAACAGTCAAGTCGGGTATTTGACACACGTTTGGGACACAGAAACAAATCATAGACATTGTTATATATAATTGTCACTACTTTTTGGCTTTGCCAGTGAATATTTTGACCTTTCGAGGTCAATGACCTCTAGAGGTCATCAGAGGTCAAATCCAGTTTACCTCCACATCTAAAAATGACCCTCAGGATATGTTCCACAAGTGGTGGAAATTTCATGCTTTAATCATAAAATGCACAATAGGTTACCTTATCTACTAAACTACTAGGATTCACTGAAAATTCGTCTAGTCTAAAACAAGGCCGTTAATACAGCTGACGAGCCACTTTATAATAAAATAAAATTGCAGATACTAAAATGTAATAGATATGTGCCCAAACTATGCACATATCTAGGTAAAGAACACAGGGGGTTATAACCACTACATGTCGTCAAGCGTGAGTGACCTCGGAGAGGCTTTGGGGGGGGGGGGAGTAAATGAATTACTTCACATTAGATTTACATTCATACTTTTATATATCTCAGATGATTCTAAATAGTATACGAGTGCTTTGTTTTACAAAGGATTATACATAGTGTACTAAATCCGTGAGGCAGTTATATGCATAGGCACGAGCTGTGTCCAATTAACAAAACTGAAATCAGCTAAGAATTCAGGGGGGGGAGAATTAGGTAATAAGATAATTATTAATTAAAATTTCTGAAATCCGTGAGGATCTTCTATCCACAGGCATCAGAATTGAGAAAGGAAAAGCATTTATTGTGAATTGTGGACAGTATGAAAGACGACAAACGACGGACGACAGACGGCAAACGACAGTCGACACATGATGGCATATAAGCTTAAAGGCCGGATGAGCTAATAATAAAATGTCAGATTTCGTGGTTATTCGAAGTCATCCTTGTGAGAATTGAAGCCGGTTTATTGGCTTCGCTTCAAAACTTCAATTATCACAAACACTATATTGTTATATCTTTCATTGCATAAACAGGGGAAAATAATCCTGTTTGCAATATTGAATGGTCTCATCAAACGAAATTCTACAATTATCTGATAATTTCAGAGAGATTATGTATGTTCAGTCAATGAACCATTATGAATTAACAAGCGCCCATCACAGTTTACATGTCTTAAATGTGACTAAGCTACTGTGAACTTATTGAACAGAAAGGGTAATCCTTGCGCAGCATTACCAAGCTCCACATGACCTCGTTACCAAACAATTTGTAGACAAAGACAAGACAACAATGCTTCTAAATGCTTAGGGAATTTTGGAATAAGAGTTTCCACAAATAAATAAAGAATTTTCTGTAACGAAACCAAACCTATGTTTAATAATGCGTATCTTGCTGTATCGAATAAAATGCACATCATGACATTGTAGCCTCGGGTAAATGTGGCAATACACTCTTTGTACGATTTTGCACGTAAACAGGAGTCCCAACTGAATAGTTCCATTTTGGTCACTGTGTGGCGTGTTAGTATTAAAAAGGGTGTATTGTTTTTTACTTCTTTTAAAACGTCAGGGCATTTAAAAATTTGATGGATTTTAAACCTGGAATTGACGATATATGTCAATATTGACAGGCACCATGGTTATAATGATTATAATGATTAAATAGAACTCCGAGGCCCGGCTTTAGTCTGTTTGAGTGCTATAGTCAAAAATTCGGGTTAATATTTTGTATTTTATATAACTATATTGGTCTAACTCATGGGACAGAATCCTAAATATCCAGGAGATACTTAAGGAATGAAACAAGGAGATAAGTTTAAATATCTAGTTTAAAAATTTACCTTAAAAATCTTCACCGTGTATTCCTTCCACCACCATCGCCGCTGCTGGCCAACATCTATTCAATACTTGTATTGCCAGTGAATGCCGCATGTCTCTACACACGTACACACGATGTAGGCCTACCCATCCAATTCCGGTTCAATGTAGGGCCAACATCGCAGCCTATTCCTGGTTCACTGCCGGTCAATCGTCTACGATGCTGGCCCAACACGAATCCAACACTGGGTCTGCTGTATACTTTTTGCCAGAACATCAGTAAACACATGCTATTCACCCAATGCTGTTTCAATGTTGAACTATAGCCTTTGACGCTGGCCCAACAGTGAAATAGCATTGGGTGATTGTACCGCGTTTGCTGGGGTAATGCCGCATAGCAATGCGGGTGACGGTTTCTTACCCTGACGCCAGAAAGGCCACTTCCCAGATAACACGATACATTTGCCCAATGCTGATGTAATAATTGACCACCGTCTTCGACGCTGGGCCAACATTATCCCAACCAAAACCCTTTAAGCTCTAATATAATCAGAAATATAATTGTGAATATTATTTTTTCTTAACACTTTTTAAAAACGCAACTGTTTGATCTAGCGAACTCAAACGTTGTATTCGACATGTTAATAAGGACTGGTGTACAGAAATGTCAACCGTTTCCCATACACAGCACTCCTCTTCCTTCTAATTGCGACACAAACGCAAAATAAACTTGATAGGCTTCTGGCCTACGGCCGAGCCTAATAAATACCAAAACATTGCACAAAAATACAAAACAATCATGTCAAGGAAAATTGATGTACACCACTCTTCTATTCCACCCATACTAGTGGTGGGTGAATAGTTCGTGTTGGCTGGGCTAATGTAATGTTGCTTACTTTCTTCTCTTTACTTTACTTTAGTGTTAGTTTACGTGGTACATGTGGTTGATTATTAAAATAATGAAAAAAATAGTCGTGATGGCAAAATTTGCGTACTATAACTAAGCAATGGAAGCACATAATTGCGATGGTTATGGATAAATGCTACTCTCTCAATTACTTTATGGCATGGTCCAAATATAATTATAAGAAATACATAAACCTACAATACAATGGGTCTTTAATAGTTTTATGTTTGAGCACCGTCCACGATGTTAGCCCAACATCAAACCAAAATAAATGGAGACGCAATAGACCAGACGTGGCTGAGGGTAAGGTGTTACTCGGAAGGGGAATTTAAGCCACCATAATTTTCACACAGCTGGACATGCTCTAGAACTATTGTTGACTTAAGACAAACCCATTTGGAATAAAAATTGGGAGTTATGTGAACATATTACACACTTTTTTGGTTAGATGTAAATTCTGCTAGGTATTATTCGTGTTTGGGAAATTTACCATCTCTCTCATTTTTCCCAATGAGTAGACAAATTAAAAAAAATGTACCAGCGGGTTGATATCAGTTGAAAGCCACTATCGAAGGTTTTAACATGGATGGATAATAACATTTTTCTTACTGCTGGCAGTGAGTACAAACCGACACCGACCCAATGTCTGTTAAATGTTGGGCCAGCGTCGCTGGTTCCGGAAAGTATTCATTCAGCCCTAGTCAGTACTTCAGTTTTTTTTAACACATGTGACATTTGGGACATTTGTGACACATGGGACATTTGTGACACATTGGACATTTGGGACACATGGGGCATTCGGGACAAATGGGAAACTTGGGACACATGGGACATTTGGGACACATGGGACATTTGGGGCATTTGGGACACATGAGACATTTGGGACACATGGGACACATGGGCATTTGAGACACATGGGACACATGAGACATTTGGAACACATCGGACGTATGGGACACTTGGGAAATATTGACCATTTGAGACACATGGGACATTTGGGACATATGGGCCATTTGAGACATTTGTGACTCTGGGATATTTGGGACACTTGGGATATATATGAGACACTTGGGACACATGAAACACTTGGGACACTTGGGATATAAATAAGACACTTGGGACACATGAAACACTTGGGACACTTGGGATATAAATAAGACACTTGGGCACATGAACCACTTGGGACACTTGGGGTATAAATAAGACACTTGGGAAACACAAAACACTTGGGACACTTGGGATATGTATGAGACACTTGCGACATTACAAATTACAAATGTTATATATTTGTAAAAATATTATGTACATAATGTTGGTTCAAGCTAACAATGATCCCAATATGCGGGTCATCTGAAATAAAGCAACTATGCGGGCTGGGGTGGGGAACAAAAAGTACTTTTTCAGAATAAATGTAAGTTCATTTGTGCAAAAATGGTGGGTTGATGAAAATGACTCGCTTGACAATAAATTGTGCAGCGTGAGCCTGTTTCTCCATGTATTGCTATGGCGGAAGGCGGTTTGGCTACGGCTCAAATTGCCAGAGGACAGGCTAGCAATACTGATATTTAACACCAGATTTCAAGACACCAAATGACCTCTGATAGGCCACAATAGGAAAGATATGGACAAATAATGCACTGAAGATCCCAGTGCGGTAAAACAAGTGTGTTTCTGTACGCATTGAGGCCAATCGGCCACAAATACAAGTAAGTGACATCAGTCAACATCAAATCAAATCCAGGGCCCTTGCTGGCACTCGTAAAATTCGCAAATTGCGAATATTTCATGTTATTGGAACACAAATAAGTGTTTAGCGAATGTTTTTGCGAATCTATATTGCCGTCGTCTTTAATGATAGCGATAGGCATACACACTGTTACAAACTACGAGGGGTGACCATGCTGACACTTTTCTAAATGCAGTGATCCCGGGCCGTATGCTTCGGTAAAATCACTGTTGTGTGACGTCTCAAAAAGTCGCAGCTCAGTAAGTTAATGCATGGTCGCTGCGGCCGTGTGTGGCATGTCTTCCGCATGCCCCGTCATTAGCCTCACGTGGTCATTGTTTCTTGAAGGATATGAAATATTTTGAACAGTATATACATAAAGTGGTGTTGCGTTCCTGTTTTGTTAAGTAGGCCTATAATGTATTTTACCTTTCTAATTTAAACAGTGGTGAATGGGTTAGGTCAGTGAGACGCCTGCCCATGGCAGCAAACACAAAACACGCGTACAAAATTTCTTCAACGTCGGCCCAACGTCTTCGACGTTGGCCCAACACTGCACAAATGCCACACAAGTGCTTTGTGCTCGCTGGGTACTGAGTGGACCCGTATCAACGGCAAGTGCCCAGCAAACACGACACAGTCAGTACGTGCACATAGTATACAATGCCCCAATGCCGTTTAAATGTTGGCCAGCATCGTACACAATGGCCCGGTATCGGATTAATGCACGTTACGCCGACACATTGCCTGGTCAATAATGGGCTTGCGTAGCATATACCGACACATGGTTTGAACCAAAGCTGGGTTGATGTTGGCCCGCCGTCTGTGACGCTGGTCCATATTTAGCGTGGCGTCAAACACAACACGGTAACCTAATACTGGGCTAATGTTTGCTCAGCTTCACAGACGGTGGGCCAACAATAGCCCGGCATTGGGTCAATGTCTCGTGCTTGACCGCCTGCATGATAGACTGAGAGAACGCACAGACAAAGAAACTGATGAGACTAACAAATGAGAGGTGAGAGGTAAAGCAATATATCTCCCCTCTATAGAGGGGAGACATAATGATGTAGAATTGCTCCAGCTGAGACAGAATGTTCTAATGTTTCCACAAATACAGTTTAAATGGTTTTCATGTATAGGTGTTAGTATCATATCAGCAAGGAATACAATTATAATAAGTCTATATAGACCACCTGACACTTGCATAGACAATTTTACAGAAATATTTGAAGATCATCTAAATAATAATAATCAACAGATTCAAGTATGTGGGGATTTCAACATAGATTTAATAAATATAAACAACATGATCAGACAAATACATTTGTCAATAAAATATTTTCATTGGGATATAAACCACTCATTATTAAACCCACTATAATTACTGCTTACTTAACATAGAATATTTTCACAAATGCACTTGATTTTAAGCAAAAAAAGTGTTTTTTGTTATTACTTACATCAGTGATCGCCTCTCGATAATCACCATCGGTATATCTATCAATAATTTACACAATAACTCGTTTAGATCACACAAGCACAATATGCTACATAAGGATACATTTATAGCGGTGAAAAAAATACTGATTGGGCTTTTAAAGCAAATTGGTGTCTCAATGCATTAGACACACACTGTCCATATGAATACAAGCTGATACAGATACAACGTAATAATGAACCATGGCTTAGTAAACACCTTATTATTATATTACACAGTTTGCAAGAAAAAGATTTTTTTTATATACAAACAGTCAAAACAGAAAAAAACATATAAAAAATATAAGAATATGTCAACATGTATGCTATCTTCAGAAAGGCTGAAAAACATATTGTGATGAATAAATTTAATATTAAAAACGTGGGATACAATAAATATTATTATCAAAGACATTCTCACTCAGCAGCGCAGCTATCCTGTTTTTTTTTTGTTTTAATACAATACATAGGGATAGAAAGGTTATAGCTAATGAATTTAAAGTTTTGTCAATGTAGGACAACAATTGGCTAAATATATTGAAAAAACCCAGAAGAATACTTTTTTGATATATGCATAACCCTAAAAAATTGTTTCCTTGGAACCAGGTACTATACATAAAGTGTTAAAAATTGTCAATTCAAGTCCAGATAAGACATTCATGAATCACTCTGATATTACTTTACTTTGTTAGAAGAGCGCATTTTTCAGTTAGGCCTATATAGCTGACCATTCTTGAGAATTATCCCCGAACGAATGAAAATTGCTATAGTAATTCCTATTTTTAAATCAGGAAAAAAAAATATTTATAAATAATAGGACAGTTTCTTTTCTACCACAGTTTTCAAAATATTGTTTTTTTATGATATGTTCGATAAGTTTCTGGAGATGAATGGTGCACTATCTAATAGCCAATATGGTTTTAGATATAATTGTACAACGTGTCATGCCCTCCTAGATTTACATGAACAGCTCACCAAGTCGATGGATAAAAAATTATGTACAATTAGTGTTTTGTTTATTTACAAAAGATCTTGATACAATGGATTATTCACCATTGTTGTTCCAGAAACTAAATAAATATGGTATTATAGGTACAGCTAATTTGTGGTTGAGCAGTTATTTAAAAGAAAAATCACAATATGTATGTTATAGCAGTGAAAAGTCTGATCAAATAAATATATGTTGTGGTGTTCCACAGGGTAGTATCAGTGAACCCAATTTGTCTATTTTATATATAAATTATATGGTAAATGTATCAATTTTTTTTAATTTATAATATTTTCTGATGATACAAATCTATTTTGTACAAGTAAAGGCATTGGGAGTGCTTGAGTATAACTATTAGTAATGAAGCTGGAAAAGTGGTTTACCTTAAATACATTATCATTAAGCATCACCAAAACAAATTATACGATTTTATGTAAGAGTAAATCCAAGAAAAACTTTCAAATTAATTTTATAAAGAAATTGATTAAAAAAATGAGTGAAACTAAATTACTGGGTGGTATAATTAATGATCAATTAAACTGAGTATGACAATTTTTATGGTCAATGCTTTTCATAGCCTTTTTCCGGTTGACATACAAAATAGTTATATGATCAAGTAGGAGAAAAAAACATTTTTTCCATAAACTATTCTCGCACAAATATTTCAAACACATACTTTTGTGTATTTCCGAAATATCGCTGGGCAGATAACCAGTGATATAACATGTGTTCCGGAACGGCTTCACGTCATCGTGATGAAATAGGATGACAACTATGGGAAAGTTCATGTAAAAATTTTATTAAAATAATAAACCAAATAAATGGGTCGATGCGAAATTTGATATCCACGTACTTAAGGACATTGCAAAGTAGCTTGTATTTCCTACAGCCGCCATGCAAGTGTGACGAATGTATATCTATAGTACTGTTTCCAATAATTAGAGTATTGACATAAGCATATATGTTATTTTTTCAATTTGTGTCCATGATAAAAAACAATATTTACCTAAAAAGATAAAACATAGAAAAACAACACATATTTACAGGCCAGGCATATGTGAACAAATATAAACAATAATATTTATTTTTCAAGCCCATCAAATTAAATGTCAAACTAGTAGCTAAGTATAACCTGAATAGAACCTCGGTGAAGTTAGGAATAACTAACTTACATGTAATAACACCTACTGAGTAAGGCTTGTTGGAAACAAGGTTATTATTTTGTTGTATTTTTTTGAGGGATGTGTATACCTTTAAAGCTACAATTATATGAGTGCAAATACATGCATTATCCACAATATATATAATACAATGCAAAATATTCAAACTCACTGTTATACCACACCACCCTATTGAACATAGTCTATCATAGACAGGTTGGGTTTGTTCTCCTAGGCGTATGGCTATGTATGTTACATACGCTACTATGATCACGATCCATATGGAGCCCGTAGCTGTTGGAGTCCATTTTAACCAAGTACACTGGTGTTTGAAAGGATATATAATTTTGAGAGACACAAATCCAACCAGCCACGTTTTAAATACAATTGTAGTTTCGATTGAAATGAAAAGTATAGCATGTAAGAAAACGCATAAAATACCTTGAGTAAATATCAGATAATTAACATTAATTGCATCAGTTATAGAAATTGCTGTCATATATAATGCGCTTGACATACTTGACACAGATTGGCTCATCATTATCAGTAAATGGGGGCTATTTTGACCTAAATGTGTACCGGAATACATACGAAAACTTTGTTTAATAAATAATATCGTCGTCATGCTAACGCAAAGCAGAGACAAGCAATAGAAACTAATCTTTGCTGGATATGTTTCAAGAAGTCCATTGCATTGTATATGGGTTTCCGCTGTTACACAGTCGATATCTGTGGGAATGTTGCAACATAGCAGATGATCCGAAACTTTGATAATCAGTTTCTGAGACATACTGGGATGAATTAAAATAGACAAGCCATAATAATAAGATATATTCTGTAGGTCTAGCAATACTAATTTACTGGGATATATCAGACCTAAATCAATTTCTTTTAAACTGTTTCCTCTCAAATATAAAACAGAGAGATATGTTGACATTAAACCTGCCGCGTATCTGATGGCAGATAATAAATTAAATGATAAATCTATACACATTATGTTTTGAAAAATGGAAAATTGAAGAAAATAAATAGATCTTATATAATTATGACTAAAATCTGCTATCAATATGCGAATCACAGTTGTGGTTTTGATATCCGAGACAACTAAATGGCTGAGCTCGCAATATGATATATTTAAAAACAATAGACTGCTGTAATTTAATTTGTTTAAATATATTACACTTTGTGTACCTTTTACCACAAGTCCTTTGACATATAAAACTTTTTGACTATACGTATTTTCAATAGAGTTGTTTAAAAAGCATGAGATAACATATCCGTTGCAACTACAGCCATCCAGGCATATATCACAGTTTAATTCCTCATCCATGGAATACCGACAATGAACATGTAGATCACATATTTCCTTTATACCCACGCATCTTTCTTCTCCACGACATTTCAGAAATCCAGGACATTTTAACTTTGAGCAAGACTGTTCATCATCACCTCGTTTACAATCATATTTTTTATCACACATAGATGAAAGTGGTATACAATAACTGGTGTGACACTTGAACATACCAGGACATGCAAGAGGCCCACAGATCAGACGTGCGTGGTTTGAATAGCATCTCGTGTCATCTAAATTAACTTCACACATAGTGTTAATATCGCTACAATAATCGGATGCTTCATAATTAATTTGTAAACTAGTATGTGTATTGATTGAATTTGTGGCATTATCCCCATTGTTGGTTGATGTACTACATGTATATGCTTCTTTGACACGCCTGATAAATAACCCAGCTAAATCTGTAGAGTTAAAAATAACGTCTTTTGTTGCTCTCCATATACGATTCTTAATAATTGGCTTCAAAATATGAACATTTTGAGACACACATACCATGTTTTCTTTTACAATTAAGTTTGAATCTAGACCATCACATAATTCATGAACATACACTTTGCAAGTCATGGTGGTGCTACATTGACGTATCGTTGAACAAGGCATGTTTACAAGCTGGTCGATCAAATGTAAACTTGTATTGTCAGAAAAACAGTTATTCTCGTCACTGCCATCAAAACAGTCCACTACGGAATCGCATTTATATATCAACAATATGCAGGTTTTATCATGGCATTTGAAGTGGTTATTTTGACATTGTATTATGTTTCTTCTGCTTGGTTTTTCACATAATATACCTGATACATTGATCAGTCTAGAGCACGGTACACAGCTCACACCCCATCCACGTGTTACCTGTGATTTATCTTCATAATAATAATAATGTATCCGCGAAAATTCTAAAATCACACATAAGTTGTTTAAATATGCAAAGAATTTCATCTGCTGCGGTCGACCAATAGCCCACGAGAGTACGCTGAGAAACAAATTATTCAATGAGCTTGTGCTCAGATTTTCACCAAATAAAAAATATTGCCAGTCCCGTATTGGCATGTCAGGGGATAGGACATGAGGGTATGTGGTTTTAGAAATATATAATAATCCAGTTGCCAAATATTTCTTTATCCTCTGGTTAATCTCTGCAGAGAAAGCAGGTGGTGATGTGGTGACTTTAAAAATCGACGCGTTGTGTGAAGAACAAATATTTTGGTTACCATGAAATGATAGTTCAATCTCCTTGCTCATTACATAGAAACAGGTCTCTGATCCTTGAAAAGTCAGCCAGTTCTTATCACATGTTCTATCCATTAGAATTGTCACCCGTACTTCACGTTGTGTTTGGTTGGGCTTACATATATAAGTGGCTTCATATATCTCATCACATCGAATTGTTATCCATGAAAAAGTTTCAAAATATGCCTCTGTCGTTAAAGCAGCACAGTTTTGATCGTCTGAAGATTTCGGCTGAATGTCTGCGTATTTAACTCCCGATTTTCTCAAAGTCTTAATATAATGACCATTCGTAAAAACATGAGAAGATTGATTGATAAAATAAGTGTGTGTAGGATCATACCAAGCAGTCTGTAATACCGGTGATCTGTCCAGCCAATGAGGGAACTCGTCCTGCAATATCATCAAATAAAAATAGACATAAACTCATACAAATATAACGGCCTTTTTTATTAATACGCAGTCCTTTTTTCTTATTATTTTACAGTCGATTAGCATATCCATGACCCTCAATAATTAGCATTGTATCACCATGTACACACACATGACTATCATATGTACATCCCATAATATGATGTATGTTTTACATAACCTAAATTGAGCGAGATATACATCATCACCTTATATCAAATGATCGTATCAGCAAATTATTATATTAAAAAACTGGTAGCTGGTTTATTCTCAAATTGAAGTACATTTCCCGTCCATGTACATTAGTCCATAGTATACCTAGTCAAATTGAAAAAAACAATCAGTACATTATATCAGAGGCATATATATATATATCTTAGTAACCTGTTTGTGTTTCCTTAATCCCAAAAATATTACTTCACCAAATTCTTGTGCCATACTATAATGCGTATAGCGGATTGTAGAATCTATGGTAGCTTCATCATATTGTAATAAACTCATATTATGTGACTCGCAATCCGCCTGAGCATCTAGCCATGTGACACTTCTAAAACACAGAATAAGATGTTGTTTGTCAGTGAATCATTATTAATGCTTTTGACATTAATTGTTCGGCTTATTTATATAAAACTAGGAAATAATAAATCTGTAATCACCTTTTATTACGAAATAAATGCCGAAATATCTGAGTATCTTCTTTGTATTTATATGCACCAATTGTGTCCCTTGGTTTGTGTATGTATAATGAAAAATCACATTTATATTGATCTGAAGCTGAACACGTTGCTTCGGGTAAGACAATTGATACCCGAAAACCCAAATGATAATATCCTGTAAATACCCCATGACCCACTTGTTTGGTCAACTCGATAATACTTTTCTCATCGACTGATCTCACAAAAACAGTGTAGTTCATGTTTCCACATTGTTTAGGACATGTCTCACTAATTGATACCGAAACTAGATGTCCTGTAGTGATCTCATCATTGCCTTTATATATAAAATGATACTCATTGGCTTGTACGATGAGGCTATTAATAAATAAATTTGAATTTAAACACAAATCTGAAAGTGTATGATGGACTTTTGAGTCACGATAACCATATATTCCGAATGTACATGAAGATATCTTGACAGAGACTGATGTTTGCTTCCTGGGTGACTGATTATAACACACGATATATAATGTAATATTTGCCATTTGTAGAAAGTCATAATTGTGAAAAGATGTGGGCGTTATATCATACATGTTTTCATGAATGTCAGTGTTGTTAATTAGTCCGAAGGGCCAATTGTCGGTAAATTTTGCTTTCAGCTTGTATTTCAAACGTTTCAGTGAATTAACATTCACAAAGCGTGGATCACATGGCTCTAGTGTATCGTCTACATATACTTGTATACGCGTGGTTCCCACAGACGCAGGACCGAGCTGGATTGTACAAATAATCTGTGTATCGGCTTGTAATGGAGGACAAATAATAACGTGACAACCATATGATGTATCAACTCTTGTCAGAATATCGTTCTGGTATACTTTATGTGGTGGGTAGCGCTCAGCGTAGATCCTACGACAAAAAACTGTTTGATAATTTCCTAAGAAAGATCCTCGCGAATATCCGGTATACCAAACCAAGGAGACATACAACATGCTAGTTTCAGAGTATATGGTAAAATCTGTTAAGTCTTCACAATATTCAAATTCCCTTCCATCACGATCAAACGTCACACTGAGTCCGCCGTATTAACACTGGTAAGCAGATATATCTGCTAGCATTGTGGGGCCAGAAAATGAGAAGTTTTTCACAAATAAAGCCATATTTGAAGAGCTTAATATAAAATATTCGACACAAACTGTGTTTGCAAATTTACTGGACGTTTCTGAAAACAAATAGTTATGCGAACAAGTCGCTTTTAAAAAATGACTCCTAATTTTTATGTCGATCATTGTCACTGATCTATTATTGTCGCCAAGAAAAAAATCAACAAATGCACGGTATGCTGAACTCATGATCAGTTTATTACTGGATGCAGTTGTGTTGCTAAGCATGAGTAATCTCTTGGACAAAGTTCCTGGACCATCGTGTACAATCACATGTCCATTCTTTGAGCCTGAAGTTGTCACATGTAACAACAGATATTTGTGATGATTTGTCATAACGTAATATTGCATTGAGATTATACTCTTACCAAATACAAGTAATGGAACTTGATCATAAGGTATATAAACAGCACGTACAACGATGGTGCGTCCAAGTCCAACCCAGGACGTTTTAAAACTACTATAGAATACTGACAGTTCGTGGGCTATATATGCTGTAATTGCCAGTTGTAGTGATGCTTGCTGTGATGATATAAGCATTGTCCATGGAACACGGCGACCACAGTAAATTTCACTTGTATTTCTCTCGTGAAAGACCATTAAACCATGATCAACACATGATATGCGTCTATGCATGTCAAAATTAAACTTCAATACCTCCATGTATGTAACGTGTCTTTTTCTAACGTCTATAAATAATTGTAATTTAAATGAAAATAAATTCTTTCCCTTTATGGAAAATGCTGCACAAAATGTGTATGCAGTAGGCGAAGTAGTTTTTACTATCAAATATGCTGGAAGATTTCTCAAAAGACATCTAGACAAATGCTCATTTATGCAGATAAATTGTGTACGGTGATAGTCGATCAATGAGAAATGATGTACACTGACGGTACATTTACCAATATCCAGTAAAACTAGCTTGTTATGCTCTGCATGGTTTCCTATGGTACCAGTTGTGTAATTAGTACAGGCTGGTACTATGAGGAAAATAAAGATGATACTTGAAGTGACCGCCATCACATGTGACATCTAAATGCCTGCATTACATGTAAAATAAGCATGAGAAAAGTTCAAATGACAAGTAATTGGTGTAAAAGTAGAAAGTTTGAATATACATTTACAACCATTTATGATCGAGCAAAATGGCATTCGACAATAAAATCCAAAACACCTATATGACATAACACTGATTAAATTTTGGTTGGAAACCACACAATTTAATAAATTGAATGTAAATACGTAAAGATACATAAATCATGTTGATAAATAACGAATGATTTTCTCAGGTTGTGCGATGTTTTCAACTTAGTCCATATTACCACCTTTTGAAATGACGATCTATCGTTATCTGATCAAATCATATTACACACCTATATATTAACAGCGTAATTATTATAAGTTCCAATTAGTATTTAATTAATATTCATAGCACAAGTAGAGCGCCGAGGCGTAACTTTGATTAAATAGGGTTTATTTTACATCATGATCATATGAACAACCACATTGCCGATCCTGTGACATTAACAAGCAATTAACAGTAGAACGTTGAGAATAAATTTGTGCATGTGATTCGATATATGTACATTGAATGGTTACATGTAACATAATTAGATAATATAATTTTAAATGTAATTAAAAACAATGAATAATGATATTTAATTATATTACAAATAAAATAAACTGATTATTTTACTCGTTTTAAAATATTAATTGTACGGTTCTAAATGCAGTCCTCACACAGTTTGGTTACTATTTTATTAATCAACACAAGGCCCTCAGTATGAAATACAATAGTTGTGTTCACGAAGATTTATGCATACATTATTCTTCAGCATTCGTTTGAGGGGTCAAATAAGGAACAGATCACCGGTTTATGGCTGTAGGGATTTCAAATTAATGCTATTATTTGTTATTTATTAATATATACCTATAGAAACGTAGTGATATCAAAGATCTGTACAATAAGATGGTCGACTTCCGAATTTCACAATCTTTTTATGAATGTGTATACTAGTAATGCATTACATTACATTATACATAATAGGTGGTGCCACCTTTTGACAAAGTGGAATAGTACAAATTTGAGGTGAATCACCGCGTAAAAACAATTTACCATTTTACTCCAGTTAGGTCTATATATTTACAATATATATTTTTTGTGCAAATGGACTAGACACATTTTTGGAAAAGTAGCTCATATAAAATCCTAGGAGCATTTTTGGGCAGAAGTTGGGAACCTGACTTTTTAACATAACCAAGGTGTGCCGAACACGATTAGCCCGGCTCCCAAGCAGAATTTTGGGTTTTAGGTTGTCTAATTAGCATATACAAAATGACAGCCAATTTGACGATTTCAGGCATTTTGTGAGGAGATACATATCATATAACGTAAAATAGAGACAGTTATTGGGTAAGTCTATCAAAATTGATGAGTGAGTTTTTAACTTTGTTAAATGTATGTGAAATTAAATTAGCGTTCCTCAATTTCAGGTTAAGTTATCCAATTAGATAAATAAAATGGCAAACGCTGACAATTTTTGTAACTTTTTATATACAGGTGATGCATGCTTTGTCTTACATTTACATTATGTTCATCTATTATTTTCCACTGGGTACAGACACAAATCACAGATAATTATAATTTGTAAAACAAAATACCAAATAATATTATTGATATATATAATATATTAAATATATATGCCAATTAGCAATCGCCATCACCATGATTACAATAATATTTAATTTAAGATTTGACTTTGCTGTTACGCACATTAAATTATATGACAAAAAAGGATCTATGTCTAACTGTATACAGGTATAGGATTTTAGTAAAATAGACGATTAATCAATCTGTATTTAAAATACTTTATCAATTATATTCAATAAAGACAAGATAACCTGTCGCTCACCATGCTATCTCTAGAGTTATTTTGTCGTCCTTTAACGTTCCTCCGTCGTTATTTATCCTTTCCCCGTCACCCATTAATGGCTCTCCACCAGCTTTAAACAGTATCCTTTAACGATTCTCTACGTTTTAGCGCAGCTCTGTTGCTGTTCAACGCCCCTCACGCATTTGACATTTGTCACCTCTTTGTAACCCTTAACGCATTTTATCTGCATTTTAGGACCCCCTATCGCTTTTCAATATTTCCTCGCCGCCTTTTAATTCCTATCCGTGGAACTTTTGGGACTTTCTGTCTTCCTTTGACAGTTTCCTCTGACTTTTAACGCATCTTTGTCACCCTTTAACAATATCCCGTATATGTGATCGTGTTTTTATCGCCTTTTGATGCAGATATCACTGCCATATAGTGGTAGACGTCACATTCAACCTCGCACAGGGCAAGGATGAGGAGGCGTTGAACGCGATGGAGAGGCAATAATCTGCAAAAGAGAAACGTTATATGGCAACTGAAACGAGCAGAAAGGAAACAGAAAGACGCTAAAGGGAGACGGGGAGGCGTAAGAGTGCAATGAAAAAAGTGCAAGCTGCCAAGCTCATTGGGAATTACTAAAGTCCGACATGACTTTATAAAGCGACGGAAATGCGACGTAAATGACAACGAAGAATCGTTAATGGGCAATGGAGGTATGGTAAATAGAACGTGGAACTGTTGAAGAGCAACAGGGAGGCATTAAAGAGAGACATACATACATTAATGGGCATAGGGGAGACGTTAGTGAGTGAGTGAATATTACGCTTTCTGCACAATCATGACAATATCGCGACAGACGGAAGCCCGAAGTCGGGACTATGCCCTATTCTTATCGAATGACTTCAAGGGTTTTGAGCATTGTAGAGATAAAGCAATAGACCCCTCTATGTATGTTTCTGGTCTTAGTTGTACCCCAGTTGTCTCTGTAAGCCTGATACTTTCTGGGTACAGAAATGTCTCAGAGTTCGTACACAGTGGACTACTCCTTTCGGCAGTAATGGTCATTTTTAAAATGACATTGTAATATGATAAAACAGTGCAGTCCATTGATAAGACTAATGATGTAAAGATGATGATGTGAGGGTGGGGTGATAGGGCATTATTGAGAGTGCTTTCCTCGTCAATAACCTTGATAAGGGGTTCTGGGGATTTACCCCAGACATACCCAGACGGTCGGAGACTTGGGTTCCGCTATACAAAACACAGCTCTGCTATCCTCGGGTCGGATTATCCCCAGAGTAACAATAGCTGAGTGTGACTGCACTGATACTTAACATCCTGTTGCGGTTGAGGAAACAGGGTAGGCCGCTGGCAATCCGCCTGAAGATTATAGCCAGATACGTGGGGGCTGCGGCTTCCCCTATTGGATGCCAAAAATAGTAGAATTTGATATATTACGCTATCGTAGTTCAGTCTTTTATAATGCTTGGCGGCCATCTTGGCCCAATTCTAAAAAAAATATTCCATTGGAATGTGTCATCCCCAAAATAATAGAATTTGGTATAATATGCATCTCCATAAGATAACTCCAAATTTATCAGATTTTATGTTTTTCAAAATGGGATAGGGCGGCCATCTTGGATTTAGAGGTCAAGATGTTTTAAAATCGAAAAATAGCCATTTCATTGGTTTTGTCACTCATAAAATAGTGGAATTTAGTATATTATATCTGCATCTTTATACGTATGTCTGGCTTAGTTCTAAAGCTATCGTATTTTATGTTTTTCAAAATGGAGATGGGCGGCCATCTTGAATTTCGAGGTCAATATGTTTCATAATCTAGAAAAAACATTTTATTGGTTTTATCACCCCAAAAATAGTGGAATTTAGTATATTAAATCTGCATCTTTATGCGCATATCTTGCTTAGTTCCAAAAATGTTATCGTTTTTTTTTCTAAATTGCGATGGCGGCCATATTGAATTCAGAGGTCAAGATGATCACCAATTTAAAAAATTACAATTTCATTGGATTTGTCATCGCAAAAATAGTAGAATTAGATACCTTATGCATCTTCATGGCTTGTTTAGTTCCAGAGTTATCAAAATTAAAGTTTTTCAAAATGGCGATTGGTAGCCATTGTGTTATGTCAATTAGATAATAAAAAACTCATTTTTTTTCTTGGGAACAGTGTGTTCAGCATACCTTAATTATGTTAAAAAGTCAGGTTCCCAACTTTTGCGCAAAAATGCCACTAGGATTCACCTTTACTGAAAATTCGTCTAGTCTAAAACAAGGCCGTTAATACAGCTGACGAGCCACTTTATAATAAAATAAAATTGCAGATACTAAAATGTAATAGATATGTGCCCAAACTATGCACATATCTAGGTAAAGAACACAGGGGGTTATAACCACTACATGTCGTCAAGCATGAGTGACCTCGGAGAGGCTTTGGGGGGGGGGGGTGTAAATGAATTACTTCACATTAGATTTACATTCATACTTTTATATATCTCAGATGATTCTAAATAGTATACAAGTGCTTTGTTTTACAAAGGATTATACATAGTCTACTAAATCCGTGAGGCAGTTCTATACATAGGCACGAGCTGTGTCCAATTAACAAAACTGAAATCAGCTAAGAATTCAGGGGGGGGGGGGAGAATTAGGTAATAAGATAATTATTAATTAAAATTTCTGAAATCCGTGAGGATGTTCTATCCACAGGCATCAGAATTGAGAAAGGAGAAGCATTTATTGTGAATTGTGGACAGTATGAAAGACGACAAACGACGGACGACAGACGGCAAACGACAGTCGACACACGATGGCATATAAGCTTAAAGGCCGGATGAGCTAATAATAAAATGTCAGATTTCGTGGTTATTCGAAGTCATCCTTGTGAGAATTGAAGCCGGTTTATTGGCTTCGCTTCAAAACTTCAATTATCACAAACACTATATTGTTATATCTTTCATTGCATAAACAGGGGAAAATAATCCTGTTTGCAATATTGAATGGTCTCATCAAACGAAATTCTACAATTATCTGATAATTTCAGAGAGATTATGTATGTTCAGTCAATGAACCATTATGAATTGACAAGCGCCCATCACAGTTTACATGTCTTAAATGTGACTAAGCTACTTTTGGTGCGGGAAACAAAATGATGGACCTCTATGTTATCTTGCCAATGCCTCTTATTTCATTTTTAGTAGTAGTCATTTATATTATCGAAATACCCAGTTTTTATTTTGGCAATGCCACTTAACATGATTTTAGCTGTGTATGTCATACCATGTATATTATCATATGGTTTTAACAAACTAACAATCTTGTATATACATGTACATATATCTCTTTCATTTCTATGACAAATAAGTCTGTAATGACTTTTCTTTTCTGTCAATAAAATATCTGTCTGTCTGTCTGCTACTGTGAACTTATTGAACAGAAAAGGTAATCCTTGCGCAGCATTACCAAGTTCCACATGACCTCGTTACCAAACAATTTGTAGACAAAGACAAGACAACAATGCTTCTAAATGCTTAGGGAATTTTGGAATAAGAGTTTCCACAAATAAATAAAGAATTTTCTGTAACGAAACCAAACCTATGTTTAATAATGCGTATCTTGCTGTATCGAATAAAATGCACATCATGACATTGTTGCCTCGGGTAAATGTGGCAATACACTCTTTGTACGATTTTGCACGTAAACAGGAGTCCCAACTAAATAGTTCCATTTTGGTCACTGTGTGGCGTGTTAGTATTAAAAAGGGTGTATTGTTTTTTACTTCTTTTAGAACGTCAGGGCATTTAAAAATTTGCTGGATTTTAAACCTGGAATTGACGATATATGTCAATATTGACAGGCACCATGGTTATAATGATTATAATGATTAAATAGAACTCCGAGGCCCGGCTTTAGTCTGTTTGAGTGCTATAGACAAAAAATCGGGTTAATATTTTGTATTTTATATAACTATATTGGTCTAACTCATGGGACAGAATCCTAAATATCCAGGAGATACTTAAGGAATGAAGCAAGGAGATAAGTTTAAATATCTAGTTTAAAAATTTACCTTAAAAATCTTCACCGTGTATTCCTTCCACCACCATCGCCGCTGCTGGCCAACATCTATTCAATACTTGTATTGCCAGTGAATGCCGCATGTCTCTACACACGTACACACGATGTAGGCCTACCCACCCAATTCCGGTTCAATGTAGGGCCAACATCGCAGCCTATTCCTGGTTCACTGCCGGTCAATCATCTACGATGCTGGCCCAACACGAATCCAACACTGGGTCTGCTGTATACTTTTTGCCAGAACATCAGTAAACACATGCTATTCTCCCGATGCTGTCTCAATGTTGAACTACAGCCTTTGACGCTGGCCCAACAGTGAAATAGCAATGAGTGATTGTACCGCGTTTGCTGGGGTAATGCCGCATAGCAATGCGGGTGACGGTTTCTTACCCTGACGCCAGAAAGGCCACTTCCCAGATAACACGATACATTTGCCCAATGCTGATGTAATAATTGGCCACCGTCTTCGACGCTGGGCCAACATTATCCCAACCAAAACCCTTTAAGCTCTAATATAATCAGAAATATAATTGTGAATATTATTTTTTCTTAACACTTTTTAAAAACGCAACTGTTTGATCTAGCGAACTCAAACGTTATATTCGACATGTTCATAAGGACTGGTGTACAGAAATGTCAACAGTTTCCCATACACAGCACTCCTCTTCCTTCTAATTGCGACACAAACGCAAAATAAACTTGATAGGCTCCTGGCCTACGGCCGAGCCTAATAAATACCAAAACATTGCACAAAAATACAAAACAATCATGTCAAGGAAAATTGATGTACACCACTCTTCTATTCCACCCATACTAGTGGTGGGTGAATAGTTCGTGTTGGCTGGGCTAATGTAATGTTGCTTACTTTCTTCTCTTTACTTTACTTTAGTGTTAGTTTACGTGGTACATGTGGTTGATTATTAAAATAATGAAAAAAATAGTCGTGATGGCAAAATTTGCGTACTATAACTACACAATGGAAGCACATAATTGCGATGGTTATGGATAAATGCTACTCTCTCAATTACTTTATGGCATGGTCCAAATATAATTATAAGAAATACATAAGCCTACAATACAATGGGTCTTTAATAGTTTTATGTTTGAGCACCGTCCACGATGTTAGCCCAACATCAAACCAAAATAAATAGAGACGCAATAGACCAGACGTGGCTGAGGGTAAGGTGTTACTCGGAAGGGGAATTTAAGCCACTATAATTTTCACACAGCTGGACATGCTCTAGAACTATTGTTGACTTAAGACAAACCCATTTGGAATAAAAATTGGGAGTTATGTGAACATATTACACACTTTTTTGGTTAGATGTAAATTCTGCTAGGTATTATTCGTGTTTGGGAAATTGACCATCTCTTTCATTTTTCCCAATGAGTAGACAAATTAAAAAAAATGTACCAGCGGGTTGATATCAGTTGAAAGCCACTATCGAAGGTTTTAACATGGATGGATAATAACATTTTTCTGTTAAATACGAAATGATTAACAAAGCGTTAAGTTTGTATTTTATCCCTCGATTTGGGGCAATTTCTCACAATTTGTTGATTAAAAGTAACAACACATTTCTCAGAGCTTATATTTACATGATATAATTTTTTATAGTTATGATGAGTTAAATAAACATAATTATAATACACGTTTGGTTTACGTATGTCTTTTGAAAATCCACCTTATCTCATTTTAAAATGTTTTTTTTATTTCGGTACAAATTAGTTTGTGTTTGATTATTACCTATAATGTTTAGAATGGTATAATAACATTAACTTTGAATTTTACACAAAAGAAAACAAGTTGAAGAAACTTTATAACAACTTTCTTTGTTTTGTGGAAATGTCTACGACAAATTGTTTATAGATCCACAAAGATTCAACAGTACAACATTATATCAATTCACATAAAATATAATAAAATACATCACAGACGGTTCGAAGAAGCATTCGATAGATCTACACACACAAAATAATAGGCTAAATAAGTTATTATCCTGGGATATAGTAATCTTTCTAAATTCCCTGAGGGGCATACCAGATTTCATATTTTGAGATGACATTCTCAACTCCTCTAGGAAATACCGAAAGCCTCATATCCATCTGAGCCTGGGGTACTATTTTTAGATCAGAAGCGGTTGTGACGCAGATAAATCAACTATTTATGTTCTAGGTTCCCAATGCTGTGTTCATAGTTGCGCAAGTGATTAAGCATTAAAGCAGTGTCCGAGCTGGGCTCGGACTTAGATTGCAGCGTCATAAATTCCAGGTCCGAGCTGGGCTCGGACTTAGACTGCTATGAGTTAATGACGTCCTGCATCTATGTATAAATATAATTAAAAGCAAAGATAGATTAAACAATTTTGCTAGAATATTTTAATATCCTACCCATAGTTAACTAATAAATAAAACATAACAATAAGAGAGTTATTCGATGTCGCTAGCAGTTTTCACATTTGTGTTGGCTTCTGTGTATGCCTGACGACTTATTTATTCGTGACTTGAAACGTGTGCATTCAGGTAGAGTATTCCAGATCCCAGGGGCCATGCATATGAGCAAATGCATTTAGACCATGCTTTTTATTGATTCAAATAAGGGCAGGTAAAATTTTAATTTTGTATTCGTGTTATTGGTTCTTTCAAATAGGAGCCAGATTGTTTTATTTTGTATGTCTGAATCGCTCTGTTTCTTTCCCTCTCCAATTTGCACGCTTGGCATTTGGGATTTAAAAGGAGAAACCATACGCTGAAGGCTAGTCACCGTAAACATAACACAATTAAGTTTTTCAATCTTTTTAGTGTTCCCCACTCCACAATGCTGCAGAACTGGAAACATTTCCATGCTGTGGTCGACACTGATGGCAAGAGTCCTATTAAGGCATTTAAATGGTTACCAGCTTTTTTACAGATATTTTGTATATGTTTATCTTAATTTAGATTTTTATCCAGATTGACTGCAAGGAGCTGAGCATTTTATTTACCAACTAATGTGATGTCATCCATTTCGAATATAAATTCCATATCTGTGGATGCCAGAAAAATTGCCTGAAATTCATATAATTTATGTATGTATACAATAATTTTTCTTATACAAATATAATCTGCGATGTTAAATAATGTATTAGTTTACATTTTTATTATTTTGTAACAAATTGTTTTATATTGTATTGTTGGTGTATCATATACTAAATACAACAGTTAATAGTATGTGTGTATTTGTATGTATGTTTTGTTTTGTTTTGTATTTGTAGGTATGTTTTGTTTTGTTTTGTATATACTGAGCACAAATTCCTAGTTTGGAAGACTAACGGCTCAGGGTGCTATCGCAGACGAGCAATCTTATTTACGTGGTTCTCTGAGCCCCACGACACGACATCGCTGTACGCAACATGTCCTAGTGTATACGGCACCTGGCAGTCCCAGGCGGTCACCCATCCAATTATGAACCGGGCTCGACGTTGCTTGACTTCAGTGATAGAGCCAACACCGATGAGCGAACGCCGTATTCCGTATATATATGTATGTCAATTCGTTATGATAATCTATATATTTTATTACAAATTTTCGGTGGCTCTCTTAGCGAGGGTCTCCCACCCATGTAATTTGGTAAAATAAACGTGTTTTGTTTAAAACATACATCTTACAATGTTGTTATTCCTGATTAAATCAAATCAATTTATTAGGCGACTTGTTAAAAGCATCATGAAATATATGATTGTTCGTGTGGTCCGATGAAAGATGCAATGAAGAAATGTTGTATATTTTTTCCAGAGCTAAACAGACTGAGTGACTTTGAAAATCTGCATCTCCCCTCCAGCAGAATAAACACAATGGTTGATAGCTAAGAGATGTAGTGTCAATGGCTTTTCTAATTATTGTTATTGAATGGCTCCTGTGGCCAGTAGAGACTATGTATTAAGCGAAATTTATTATTCCGTTTTGAGTCCCACGCCGATGTGCGAAAAACAATGTGGCTTGTCAACAATCGCAGCAAACACGACGTTGACCCAATGCTGGTCCAATGCTGGCCCACAGTCTGCGACACTGGCCCAGCATCAAACCAGCACTGGTGCAGCAGCTCGTGTTTGCTGGGAGCTGCGTCCAATAGCACGCTGGTCTGGTAATGCTTACTGCTGGCAGTGAGTACAAACCGACACCGACCCAATGTCTGTTAAATGTTGGGCCAGCGTCGCTGGTTCCGGAAAGTATTCATTCAGCCCTAGTCAGTACTTCAGTTTTTTTTAACACATGTGACATTTGGGACATTTGTGACACATGGGACATTTGTGACACATGGGACATTTGGGGCATTTGGGACACATGAGACATTTGGGACACATGGGACACATGGGCATTTGAGACACATGGGACACATGAGACATTTGGAACACATCGGACGTTTGGGACACTTGGGAAATATTGACCATTTGAGACACATGGGACATTTGGGACATATGGGCCATTTGAGACATTTGTGACTCTGGGATATTTGGGACACTTGGGATATATATGAGACACTTGGGACACATGAAACACTTGGGACACTTGGGATATAAATAAGACACTTGGGACACATGAAACACTTGGGACACTTGGGATATAAATAAGACACTTGGGCACATGAACCACTTGGGACACTTGGGGTATAAATAAGACACTTGGGACACACGAAACACTTGGGACACTTGGGATATGTATGAGACACTTGCGACATTACAAATTACAAATGTTATATATTTGTAAAAATATTATGTACATAATGTTGGTTCAAGCTAACAATGATCCCAATATGCGGGTCATCTGAAATAAAGCAACTATGCGGGCTGGGGTGGGGAACAAAAAGTACTTTTTCCGAATAAATGTAGGTTCATTTGTGCAAAAATGGTGGGTTGATGAAAATGACTCGCTTGACAATAAATTGTGCAGCGTGAGCCTGTTTCTCCATGTATTGCTATGGCGGAAGGCGGTTTGGCTACGGCTCAAATTGCCAGAGGACAGGCTAGCAATACTGCTATTTAACACCAGATTTCAAGACACCAAATGACCTCTGATAGGCCACAATAGGAAAGATATGGACAAATAATGCACTGAAGATCCCAGTGTGGTAGAACACGTGTGTTTCTGTACGCATTGAGGCCAATCGGCCACAAATACAAGTAAGTGACATCAGTCAACATCAAATCAAATCCAGGGTCCTTGCTGGCACTCGTAAAAGTCGCAAATTGCGAATATTTCATGTTATTGGAACACAAATAAGTGTTTAGCGAATGTTTTTGCGAATCTATATTGCCGTCGTCTTTAATTATAGCGATAGGCCTACACACTGTTACAAACTACGAGGGGTGACCACGCTGACACTTTTCTAAATGCAGTGATCCCGGGCCGTATGCTTCGGTAAAATCACTGTTGTGTGACGTCTCAAAAAGTCGCAGCTCAGTAAGTTAATGCATGGTCGCTGCGGCCGTGTGTGGCATGTCTTCCGCATGCGGCGTCATCAGCCTCACGTGGTCATTGTTTCTTGAAGGATATGAAATATTTTGAACAGTATATCCATAAAGTGGTGTTGCGTTCCTGTTTTGTTAAGTAGGCCTATAATGTATTTTACCTTTCTAATTTAAACAGTGGTGAATGGGTCAGGTCAGTGAGACGCCTGCCCATGGCAGCAAACACAAAACACGCGTACAACATTTCTTCAACGTCGGCCCAACGTCTTCGACGTTGGCCCAACACTGCACAAATGCCACACAAGTGCTTTGTGCTCGCTGGGTACTGAGTGGACCCGTATCAACGGCCAGTGCCCAGCAAACACGACACAATCAGTACGTGCACATAGTATACAATGCCCCAATGCCGTTTAAATGTTGGCCAGCATCGTACACAATGGCCCGGTATCGAATTAATGAACGTTACGCCGACACATTGCCTGGTCAATGATGGGCTTGCGTAGCATATACCGACACATGGTTTGAACCAAAGCTGGGTTAATGTTGGCCCGCCGTCTGTGACGCTGATCCATACTCAGCGTGGCGTCAAACACAACACGGTAACCTAATACTGGGATAATGTTTGCTCAGCTTCACAGACGGTGGGCCAACAATAGCCCGGCATTGGGTCAATGTCTCGTGCTTGACTGCCTGCATGATAGACTGAGAGACAAAGAAACTGATGAGACTAACAAATGAGAGGTGAGAGGTAAAGCAATATATCTCCCCTCTATAGAGGGGAGACATAATAATGTAGAATTGCTCCAGCTGAGACAGAATGTTCTAATGTTTCCACAAATACAGTTTAAATGTTTTTCATGTATAGGTGTTAGTATCATATCAGCAAGGAATACAATTATGATAAGTCTATATAGACCACCTGACACTTGCATAGAAAATTTTACAGAAATAATTGAAGATCATCTAAATAATAATAATCAACAGATTCAAGTATGTGGGGATTTCAACATGGATTTAATAAATATAAACAACATGATCAGACAAATACATTTGTCAATAAAATATTTTCATTGGGATATAAACCACTCATTATTAAACCCACTATAATTACTGCTTACTTAACATAGAATATTTTCACAAATGCACTTGATTTTAAGCAAAAAAAGTGTTTTTTGTTATTACTTACATCAGTGATCGCCTCTCGATAATCACCATCGGTATATCTATCAATAATTTACACAATAACTCGTTTAGATCACACAAGCACAATATGCTACATAAGGATACATTTATAGCGGTGAAAAAAATACTGATTGGGCTTTTAAAGCAAATTGGTGTCTCAATGCATTAGACACACACTGTCCATATGAATACAAGCTGATACAGATACAACGTAATAATGAACCATGGCTTAGTAAACACCTTATTATTATATTACACAGTTTGCAAGAAAAAGATTTTTTTTATATACAAACAGTCAAAACAGAAAAAAAACATATAAAAAATATAAGAATATGTCAACATGTATGCTATCTTCAGAAAGGCTGAAAAACATATTGTGATGAATAAATTTAATATTAAAAACGTGGGATACAATAAATATTATTATCAAAGACATTCTCACTCAGCAGCGCAGCTATCCTGTTTTTTTTTGTTTTAATACAATACATAGGGATAGAAAGGTTATAGCTAATGAATTTAAAGTTTTGTCAATGTAGGACAACAATTGGCTAAATATATTGAAAAAACCCAGAAGAATACTTTTTTGATATATGCATAACCCTAAAAAATTGTTTCCTTGGAACCAGGTACTATACATAAAGTGTTAAAAATTGTCAATTCAAGTCCAGATAAGACATTCATGAATCACTCTGATATTACTTTACTTTGTTAAAAGAGCGCATTTTTCAGTTATATAGCTGACCATTCTTGAGAATTATCCCCGAGCGAATGAAAATTGCTATAGTAATTCCTATTTTTAAATCAGGAAAAAAAAATATTTACAAATAATGGACAGTTTCTTTTCTACCACAGTTTTCAAAAATATTGTTTTTTTATGATATGTTCGATAAGTTTCTGGAGATGAATGGTGCACTATCTAATAGCCAATATGGTTTTAGATATAATTGTACAACGTGTCATGCCCTCCTAGATTTACATGAACAGCTCACCAAGTCGATGGATAAAAAATTATGTACAATTAGTGTTTTGTTTATTTACAAAAGATCTTGATACAATGGATTATTCACCATTGTTGTTCCAGAAACTAAGTAAATATGGTATTATAGGTACAGCTAATTTGTGGTTGAGCAGTTATTTAAAAGAAAAATCACAATATGTATGTTATAGCAGTGAAAAGTCTGATCAAATAAATATATGTTGTGGTGTTCCACAGGGTAGTATCAGTGGACCCGATTTGTCTATTTTATATATAAATTATATGGTAAATGTATCAAATTTTTTTAATTTATAATATTTTCAGATGATACAAATCTATTTTGTACAAGTAAAGGCATTGGGAGTGCTTGAGTATAACTATTAGTAATGAAGTTGGAAAAGTGGTTTACCTTAAATACATTATCATTAAGCATCACAAAAACAAATTATACGATTTTATGTAAGAGTAAATCCAAGAAAAACTTTCAAATTAGTTTTATAAAGAAATTGATTAAAAAAGTGAGTGAAACTAAATTACTGGGTGGTATAATTAATGATCAATTAAACTGAGTATGACAATTTTTATGGTCAATGCTTTTCATAGCCTTTTTCCGGTTGACATACAAAATAGTTATATGATCAAGTAGGAGAAAAAACATTTTTTCCATAAACTATTCTCGCACAAATATTTCAAACACATACTTTTGTGTATTTCCGAAATATCGCTGGGCAGATAACCAGTGATATAACATGTGTTCCGGAACGGCTTCACGTCATTGTGATGAAATAGAATGACAACTATGGGAAAGTTCATGTAAAGATTTTATTAAAATAATAAACCAAATAAATGGGTCGATGCAAAATTTGATATCCACGTACTTAAGGACATTGCAAAGTAGCTTGTATTTCCTACAGCCGCCATGCAAGTGTGACGAATGTATATCTATAGTACTGTTTCCAATAATTAGAGTATTGACATAAGCATATATGTTTTTTTTTCAATTTGTGTCCATGATAAAAAACAATATTTACCTAAAAAGATAAAACATAGAAAAACAACACAAATTTACAGGCCAGGCATATGTGAACAAATATAAACAATAATATTTATTTTTCAAGCCCATCAAATTAAATGTCAAACTAGTAGCTAAGTATAACCTGAATAGAACCTCGGTGAAGTTAGGAATAACTAATTTACATGTAATAACACCTACTGAGTAAGGCTTGTTGGAAACAAGGTTATTATTTTGTTGTATTTTTTTGAGGGATGTGTATACCTTTAAAGCTACAATTATATGAGTGCAAATACATGCATTATCCACAATATATATAATACAATGCAAAATACTCAAACTCACTGTTATACCACACCACCCTATTGAACATAGTCTATCATAGACAGGTTGGGTTTGTTCTCCTAGGCGTATGGCTATGTATGTTACATACGCTACTATGATCACGATCCATATGGAGCCCGTAGCTGTTGGAGTCCATTTTAACCAAGTACACTGGTGTTTGAAAGGATATATAATTTTGAGAGACACAAATCCAACCAGCCACGTTTTAAATACAATTGTAGTTTCGAGTGAAATGAAAAGTATAGCATGTAAGAAAACGCATAAAATACCTTGACTAAATATCAGATAATTAACATTAATTGCATCAGTTATAGAAATTGCTGTCATATATAATGCGCTTGACATACTTGACACAGATTGGCTCATCATTATCAGTAAATGGGGGCTATTTTGACCTAAATGTGTACCGGAATACATACGAAAACTTTGTTTAATAAATACTATCGTCGTCATGCTAACGCAAAGCAGAGACAAGCAATAGAAACTAATCTTTGCTGGATATGTTTCAAGAAGTCCATTGCATTGTATATGGGTTTCCGTTGTTACACAGTCGATATCTGTGGGAATGTTACAACATAGCAGATCATCCGAAACTCTGATAATCAGTTTCTGAGACATACTGGGATCAATTAAAATAGACAAGCCATAATAATAAGATATATTCTGTAGGTCTAGCAATACTAATTTACTGGGATATATCAGACCTAAATCAATTTCTTTTAAACTGTTTCCTCTCAAATATAAAACAGAGAGATATGTTGACATTAAACCTGCCGCGTATCTGATGGCAGATAATAAATTAAATGATAAATCTATACACATTATGTTTTGAAAAATGGAAAATTGAAGAAAATAAATAGATCTTATATAATTATGACTAAAATCTGCTATCAATATGCGAATCACAGTTGTGGTTTTGATATCCGAGACAACTAAATGGCTGAGCTCGCAATATGATATATTTAAAAACAATAGACTACTGAAATTTAATTTGTTTAAATATATTACACTTTGTGTACCTTTTACCACAAGTCCTTTGACATATAATACTTTTTGACTATACGTATTTTCAATAGAGTTGTTTAAAAAGCATGAGATAACATATCCGTTGCAACTACAGCCATCCAGGCATATATCACAGTTTAATTCATCATCCATGGAATACCGACAATGAACATGTAGATCACATATTTCCTTTATACCCACGCATCTTTCTTCTCCACGACATTTCAGAAATCCAGGACATTTTAACTTTGAGCAAGACTGTTCATCCTCACCTCGTTTACAATCATATTTTTTATCACACATAGATGAAAGTGGTATACAATAACTGGTGTGACACTTGAACATACCAGGACATGCAAGAGGCCCACAGATCAGACGTGCGTGGTTTGAATAGCATCTCGTGTCATCTAAATTAACTTCACAAATAGTGTTAATATCGCTACAATAATCGGATGCTTCATAATTAATTTGTAAACTAGTACGTGTATTGATTGAATTTGTGGCATTATCCCCATTGTTGGTTGATGTACTACATGTATATGCTTCTTTGACACGCCTGATAAATAACCCAGCTAAATCTGTAGAGTTTAAAATAACGTCTTTTGTTGCTCTCCATATACGATTCTTAATAATCGGCTTCAAAATATGAACATTTTGAGACACACATACCATGTTTTCTTTTACAATTAAGTTTGAATCTAGACCATCACATAATTCATGAACATACACTTTGCAAGTCATGGTGGTGCTACATTGACGTATCGTTGAACAAGGCATGTTTACAAACTGGTCGATCAAATGTAAACTTGTATTGTCAGAAAAAACAGTTATTCTCGTCACTGCCATCAAAACAGTCCACTACGGAATCGCATTTATATATCAACAATATGCAGGTTTTATCATGGCATTTGAAGTGGTTATTTTGACATTGTATTATGTTTCTTCTGCTCGGTTTTTCACATATTATACCTGATACATTGATCAGTCTAGAGCACGGTACACAGCTCACACCCCATCCACGTGTTACCTGTGATTTATCTTCATAATAATAATAATGTATCCGCGAAAATTCTAAAATCACACATAAGTTGTTTAAATATGCAAAGAATTTCATTTGCTGCGGTCGATCAATAGCCCACGAGAGTACGCTGAGAAGCAAATTATTCAATGAGCTTGTGCTCAGATTTTCACCAAATAAAAAATATTGCCAGTCACGTATTGGCATGTCAGGGGATAGGACATGAGGGTATGTGGTTTTAGAAATATATAATAATCCAGTTGCCAAATACTTCTTTATCCTCTGGTTAATCTCTGCAGAGAAAGCAGGTGGTGATGTGGTGACTTTAAAAATCGACGCGTTGTGTGAAGAACAAATATTTTGGTTACCATGAAATGATAGTTCAATCTCCTTGCTCATTACATAGAAACAGGTCTCTGATCCTTGAAAAGTCAGCCAGTTCTTATCACATGTTCTATCCATTAGAATTGTCCCCCGTACTTCACGTTGTGTTTGGTTGGGCTTACATATATAAGTGGCTTCATATATCTCATCACATCGAATTGTTATCCATGAAAACGTTTCAAAATATGCCTCTGTCGTTAAAGCAACACAGTTTTGATCGTCTGAAGATTTCGGCTGAATGTCTGCGTATTTAACTCCCGATTTTCTCAAAGTCTTAATATAATGACCATTCGTAAAAACATGAGATGATTGATTGATAAAATAAGTGTGTGTAGGATCATACCAAGCAGTCTCTAATACCGGTGATCTGTCCAGCCAATGAAGGAACTCGTCCTGCAATATCATCAAATAAAAATAGACATAAACTCATTCAAATATAACGGCCTTTTTATTAATACGCAGTCCTTTTTTCTTATTATTTTACAGTCGATTAGCATATCCATGACCCTCAATAATTAGCATTGTATCACTAGTACACACACACGACTATCATAAGAAAACATCCCATAATATGATGTATGTTTTACATAACCTACATTGAGCGAGATATACATCATCACCTTATATCAAATGATCGTATCAGCAAATTATTATATTAAAAAACTGGTAGCTGGTTTATTCTCAAATTGAAGTACATTTCCCGTCCATGTACATTAGTCCATAGTATACCTAGTCAAATTGAAAAAAACAATCAGTACATTATATCAGAGGCATATATATATATATCTTAGTAACCTGTTTGTGTTTCCTTAATCCCAAAAATATTACTTCACCAAATTCTTGTGCCATACTATAATGCGTATAGCGGATTGTAGAATCTATGGTAGCTTCATCATATTGTAATAAACTCATATTATGTGACTCGCAATCCGCCTGAGCATCTAGCCATGTGACACTTCTAAAACACAGAATAAGATGTTGTTTGTCAGTGAATCATTATTAATGCTTTTGACATTAATTGTTCGGCTTATTTATATAAAACTAGGAAATAATAAATCTGTAATCACCTTTTATTACGAAATAAATGCCGAAATATCTGAGTATCTTCTTTGTATTTATATGCACCAATTGTGTCCCTTGGTTTGTGTATGTATAATGAAAAATCACATTTATATTGATCTGAAGCTGAACACGTTGCTTTGGGTAAGACAATTGATACCCGAAAACCCAAATGATAATATCCTGTAAATACCCCATGACCCACTTGTCTGTTCAACTCGATAATACTTTTCTCATCGACTGATCTCACAAAAACAGTGTAGTTCATGTTTCCACATTGTTTAGGACATGTCTCACTAATTGATACCGAAACTAGATGTCCTGTAGTGATCTCATCATTGCCTTTATATATAAAATGATACTCATTGGCTTGTACGATGAGGCTATTAATAAATAAATTTAAATTTAAACACAAATCTGAAAGTGTATGATGGACTTTTGAGTCACGATAACCATATATTCCGAATGTACATGAAGATATCTTGACAGAGACTGATGTTTGCTTCCTGGGTGACTGATTATAACACACGATATATAATGTAATATTTGCCATTTGTAGAAAGTCATAATTGTGAAAAGATGTGGGCGTTATATCATACATGTTTTCATGAATGTCAGTGTTGTTAATTAGTCCGAAGGGCCAATTGTCGGTAAATTTTGCTTTCAGCTTGTATTTCAAACGTTTCAGTGAATTAACATTCACAAAGCGTGGATCACATGGCTCTAGTGTATCGTCTACATATACTTGTATACGCGTGGTTCCCACAGACGCAGGACCGAGCTGGATTGTACAAATAATCTGTGTATCGGCTTGTAATGGAGGACAAATAATAACGTGACAACCATATGATGTATCAACTCTTGTCAGAATATCGTTCTGGTATACTTTATGTGGTGGGTAGCGCTCAGCGTAGATCCTACGACAAAAAACTGTTTGATAATTTCCTAAGAAAGATCCTCGCGAATATCCGGTATACCAAACCAAGGAGACATACAACATGCTAGTTTCAGATTATATGGTAAAATCTGTTAAGTCTTCACAATATTCAAATTCCCTTCCATCACGATCAAACGTCACACTGAGTCCGCCGTATTGACATTGGTAAGCAGATATATCTGCTAGCATTGTGGGGCCAGAAAATGAGAAGTTTTTCACAAATAAAGCCATATTTGAAGAGCTTAATATAAAATATTAGACACAAACTGTGTTTGCAAATTTACTGGACGTTTCTGAAAACAAATAGTCATGCGAACAAGTCGCTTTTAAAAAATGACTCCTAATTTTTATGTCGATCATTGTCACTGATCTATTATTGTCGCCAAGAAAAAAATCAACAAATGCACAGTATGCTGAACTTATGATCAGTTTATTACTGGATGCAGTTGTGTTGCTAAGCATGAGTAATCTCTTGGACAAAGTTCCTGGACCATCGTGTACAATCACATGTCCATCCTTTGAGCCTGAAGTTGTCACATGTAACAACAGATATTTGTGATGATTTGTCATAACGTAATATTGCATTGAGATTATACTCTTACCAAATACAAGTAATGGAACTTGATCATAAGGTATATAAACAGCACGTACAACGATGGTGCGTCCAAGTCCAACCCAGGAGGTTTTAAAACTACTATAGAATACTGACAGTTCGTGGGCTATATATGCTGTAATTGCCAGTTGTAGTGATGCTTGCTGTGATGATATAAGCATTGTCCATGGAACACGGCGACCACAGTAAATTTCACTTGTATTTCTCTCGTGAAAGACCATTAAACCATGATCAACACATGATATGCGTCTATGCATGTCAAAATTAAACTTCAATACCTCCATGTATGTAACGTGTCTTTTTCTAACGTCTATAAATAATTGTAATTTAAATGAAAATAAATTCCTTCCCTTTATGGAAAATGCTGCACAAAATGTGTATGCAGTAGGCGAAGTAGTTTTTACTATCAAATATGCTGGGAGATTTCTCAAAAGACATCTAGACAAATGCTCATTTATGCAGATAAATTGTGTACGGTGATAGTCGATCAATGAGAAATGATGTACACTGACGGTACATTTACCAATATCCAGTAACACTAGCTTGTTATGCTCTGCATGGTTTCCTATGGTACCAGTTGTGTAATTAGTACAGGCTGGTACTATGAGGAAAATAAAGATGATACTTGAAGTGACCACCATCACATGTGACATCTAAATGCCTGCATTACATGTAAAATAAGCATGAGAAAAGTTCAAATGACAAGTAATTGGTGTAAAAGTAGAAAGTTTGAATATACATTTACAACCATTTATGATCGAGCAAAATGGCACTGGACAATAAAATCCAAAACACCTATATGACATAACACTGATTAAATTCTGGTTGGAAACCACACAATTTAATAAATTGAATGTAAATACGTAAAGATACATAAATCATGTTGATAAATAACGAATGATTTTCTCAGGTTGTGCGATGTTTTCAACTTAGTCCATATTACCACCTTTTGAAATGACGATCTATCGTTATCTGATCAAATCATATTACACACCTATATATTAACAGCGTAATTATTATAAGTTCCAATTAGTTTCTAATTAGTATTCATAGCACAAGTAGAGCGCCGAGGCGTAACTTTGATTAAATAGGGTTTATTTTACATCATGATCATATGAACAACCACATTGCCGATCCTGTGACATTAACAAGCAATTAACAGTAGAACGTTGAGAATAAATTTGTGCATATGATTCGATATATGTACATTGAATGGTTACATGTAACATAATTAGATAATATAATTTTAAATGTAATTAAAAACAATGAATAATGATATTTAATTATATTACAAATAAAATAAACTGATTATTTTACTCGTTTTAAAATATTAGTTGTACGATTCTAAATGCAGTCCTCACACAGTTTGGTTACTATTTTATTAATCAACACAAGGCCCTCAGTATGAAATACAATAGTTGTGTTTACGAAGATTTATGCATACATTATTCTTCAGCATTCGTTTGAGGGGTCAAATAAGGAACAGATCACCGGTTTATGGCTGTAGGGATTTCAAATTAATGCTATTATTTGTTATTTATTAATATATACCTATAGAAACGTAGTGATATCAAAGATCTGTACAATAAGATGGTCGACTTCCGAATTTCACAATCTTTTTATGAATGTGTATACTAGTAATGCATTACATTACATTATACATAATAGGTGGTGCCACCTTTTGACAAAGTGGAATAGTACAAATTTGAGGTGAATCACCGCGTAAAAACAATTTACCATTTTACTCCAGTTAGGTCTATATATTTACACCCTTTAACAATATCCCGTATATATGATCGTGTTTTTATCGCCTTTTGATGCAGATATCTCTGCCATATAGTGGTAGACGTCACATTCAACCTCGCACAGGGCAAGGATGAGGAGGCGTTAAACGCGATGGAGAGGCAATAATCGGCAAAAGAGAAACGTTATATGGCAACTGAAACGAGCAGAAAGGAAACAGAAAGACGCTAAAGGGAGACGGGGAGGCGTAAGAATGCAATGAAAAAAAGTGCAAGCTGCCAAGCTCATTGGGAATTACTAAAGTCCGACATGACTTTATAAAGCGACGGAAATGCGACGTAAATGACAACGAAGAATCGTTAATGGGCAATGGAGGTATGGTAAATAGAACGGGGAACTGTTGAAGAGCAACAGGGAGGCATTAAAGAGAGACATACATACATTAATGGGCATAGGGGAGACGTAAGTGAGTGAGTGAATATTACGCTTTCTGCACAATCATGATAATATCGCGACAGACGGAAGCCCGAAGTCGGGACTATGCCCTATTCTTATCGAATGACTTCAAGGGTTTTGAGCATTGTAGAGATAAAGCTATAGACCCCTCTATGTATGTTTCTGGTCTTAGTTGTACCCCAGTTGTCTCTGTAAGCCTGATATTTTCTGGGTACAGAAATGTCTCAGAGTTCGTACACAGTGGACTACTCCTTTCGGCAGTAATGGTCATTTTTAAAGTGACATTGTAATATGATAAAACAGTGCAGTCCATTGATAAGACTAATGATGTAAAGATGATGATGTGAGGGTGGGGTGATAGGGCATTATTGAGAGTGCTTTCCTCGTCAATAACCTTGATAAGGGGTTCTGGGGATTTACCCCAGACATACCCAGACGGTCGGAGACTTGGGTTCCGCTATACAAAACACAGCTCTGCTATCCTCGGGTCGGATTATCCCCAGAGTAACAATAGCTGAGTGTGACTGCACTGATACTTAACATCCTGTTGCGGTTGAGGAAACCGGGTAGGCCGCTGGCAATCCGCCTGAAGATTATAGCCAGATACGTGGGGGCTGCGGCTTCCCCTATTGGATGCCAAAATAGTAGAATTTGATATATTACGCTATCGTAGTTCAGTCTTTTATAATGCTTGGCGGCCATCATGGCCCAATTCTAAAAAAAACATTCCATTGGAATGTGTCATCCCCAAAATAGTAGAATTTGGTATATTATGCATCTCCATAAGATAACTCCAAATTTATCAGATTTTATGTTTTCCAAAATGGGATAGGGCGGCCATCTTGGATTTAGAGGTCAAGATGTTTAAAAATCGAAAAATAGCCATTTCATTGGTTTTGTCACTCATAAAATAGTGGAATTTAGTATATTATATCTGCATCTTTATACGTATGTCTGGCTTAGTTATAAAGCTATCGTATTTTATGTTTTTCAAAATGGAGATGGGCGGCCATCTTGAATTTCGAGGTCAATATGTTTCATAATCTAGAAAAAACATTTTATTGGTTTTGTCACCCCAAAAATAGTGGAATTTAGTATATTAAATCTGCATCTTTATGCGCATATCTTGCTTAGTTCCAAAAATGTTATCGTTTTTTTTTCTAAATTGCGATGGCGGCCATATTGAATTTAGAGGTCAAGATAATCACCAATTTAAAAAAATACAATTTCATTGGATTTGTCATCGCAAAAATAGTAGAATTAGATACATTATGCATCTTCATGGCTTGTTTAGTTCCAGAGTTATCAAAATTAAAGTTTTTCAAAATGGCGATTGGTAGCCATTGTGTTATGTCAATTAGAAAATAAAAAACTCATTTTTTTTCTTGGGAACAGTGTGTTCAGCATACCTCAATTATGTTAAAAAGTCAGGTTCCCAACTTTTGCTCAAAAATGCCACTAGGATTCACCTTTACTGAAAATTTGTCTAGTCTAAAACAAGGCCGTTAATGCAGCTGATGAGCCACTTTATAGCAAAATAAAATTGCAGATACTAAAATGTAATAGATATGTGCCCAAACTATGCACATATCTAGATAAAGAACACAGGGGGTTATAACAACTACATGTCGTCAAGCATGAGTGACCTCGGAGAGGCTTTGGGGGGGGGGGGGGTAAATGAATTACTTCACATTAGATTTACATTCATACTTTTATATATCTCAGATGATTCTAAATAGTATACAAGTGCTTTGTTTTACAAAGGATTATACATAGTCTACTAAATCCGTGAGGCAGTTCTATGCATAGGCACGAGCTGTGTCCAATTAACAAAACTGAAATCGGCTAAGAATTCAGGGGGGGGGGAAGAATTAGGTAATAAGATAATTATTAATTAAAATTTCTGAAATCCGTGAGGATGTTCTATCCACAGGCATCAGAATTGAGAAAGGAGAAGCATTTATTGTGAATTGTGGACAGTATGAAAGACGACAAACGACGGACGACAGACGGCAAACGACAGTCGACACACGATGGCATATAAGCTTAAAGGCCGGATGAGCTAATAATAAAATGTCAGATTTGGGACATATGGGCCATTTGAGACATTTGTGACTCTGGGATATTTGGGACACTTGGGATATATATGAGACACTTGGGACACATGAAACACTTGGGACACTTGGGATATAAATAAGACACTTGGGACACATGAAACACTTGGGACACTTGGGATATAAATAAGACACTTGGGCACATGAACCACTTGGGACACTTGGGGTATAAATAAGACACTTGGGACACACGAAACACTTGGGACACTTGGGATATGTATGAGACACTTGCGACATTACAAATTACAAATGTTATATATTTGTAAAAATATTATGTACATAATGTTGGTTCAAGCTAACAATGATCCCAATATGCGGGTCATCTGAAATAAAGCAACTATGCGGGCTTGGGTGGGGAACAAAAAGTACTTTTTCAGAATAAATGTAAGTTCATTTGTGCAAAAATGGTGGGTTGATGAAAATGACTCGCTTGACAATAAATTGTGCAGCGTGAGCCTGTTTCTCCATGTATTGCTATGGCGGAAGGCGGTTTGGCTACGGCTCAAATTGCCAGAGGACAGGCTAGCAATACTGATATTTAACACCAGATTTCAAGACACCAAATGACCTCTGATAGGCCACAATAGGAAAGATATGGACAAATAATGCACTGAAGATCCCAGTGTGGTAAAACACGTGTGTTTCTGTACGTATTGAGGCCAATCGGCCACAAATACAAGTAAGTGACATCAGTCAACATCAAATCAAATCCAGGGCCCTTGCTGACACTCGTAAAATTCGCAAATTGCGAATATTTCATGTTATTGGAACACAAATAAGTGTTTAGCGAATGTTTTTGCGAATCTATATTGGCGTCGTCTTTAATGATAGCGATAGGCCTACACACTGTTACAAACTACGAGGGGTGACCACGCTGACACTTTTCTAAATGCAGTGATCCCGGGCCGTATGCTTCGGTAAAATCACTGTTGTGTGACGTCTCAAAAAGTCGCAGCTCAGTAAGTTAATGCATGGTCGCTGCGGCCGTGTGTGGCATGTTTTCCGCATGCGCCGTCATCAGCCTCACGTAGTCATTGTTTCTTGAAGGATATGAAATATTTTGAACAGTATATCCATAAAGTGGTGTTGCGTTCCTGTTTTGTTAAGTAGGCCTATAATGTATTTTACCTTTCTAATTTAAACAGTGGTGAAAGGGTCAGGTCAGTAAGACGCCTGCCCATGGCAGCAAACACAACACACGCGTACAACATTTCTTCAACGTCGGCCCAACGTCCTCGACGTTGGCCCAACACTGCACAAATGCCACACAAGTGCTTTGTGCTCGCTGGGTACTGAGTGGACCCGTATCAACGGCCTGTGCCCAGCAAACACGACACAGTCAGTACGTGCACATAGTATACAATGCCCCAATGCCGTTTAGATGTTGGCCAGCATCGTACACAATGGCCCGGTATCGGATTAATGCACGTTACGCCGACACATTGCCTGGTCAATGATGGGCTTGCGTAGCATATACCGACACATGGTTTGAACCAAAGCTGGGTTAATGTTGGCCAGCCGTCTGTGACGCTGGTCCATATTCAGCGTGGCGTCAAACACAACACGGTAACCTAATACTGGGCTAATGTTTGCTCAGCTTCACAGACGGTGGGCCAACAATAGCCCGGCATTGGGTCAATGTCTCGTGCTTGACCGCCTGCATGATAGACTGAGAGAACGCACAGACAAAGAAACTGATGAGACTAACAAATGAGAGGTGAGAGGTAAAGCAATATATCTCCCCTCTATAGAGGAGAGACATAATAATGTAGAATTGCTCCAGCTGAGACAGAATGTTCTAATGTTTCCACAAATACAGTTTAAATGTTTTTCATGTATAGGTGTTAGCATCATATCTGCAAGGAATACAATTATAATAAGTCTATATAGACCACCTGACACTTGCATAGAAAATTTTACAGAAATAATTGAAGATCATCTAAATAATAATAATCAACAGATTCAAGTATGTGGGGATTTCAACATAGATTTAATAAATATAAACAGCATGATCAGACAAATACATTTGTCAATAAAATATTTTCATTGGGATATAAACCACTCATTATTAAACCCACTATAATTACTGCTTACTTAACATAGAATATTTTCACAAATGCACTTGATTTTAAGCAAAAAAAGTGTTTTTTGTTATTACTTACATCAGTGATCGCCTCTCGATAATCACCATCGGTATATCTATCAATAATTTACACAATAACTCGTTTAGATCACACAAGCACAATATGCTACATAAGGATACATGTATAGCGGAGAAAAAAATACCGATTGGGCTTTTAAAGCAAATTGGTGTCTCAATGCATTAGACACACACTGTCCATATGAATACAAGCTGATACAGATACAACGTAATAATGAACCATGGCTTAGTAAACACCTTATTATTATATTACACAGTTTGCAAGAAAAAGATTTTTTTTATATACAAACAGTCAAAACAGAAAAAACATATAAAAAATATAAGAATATGTTAACATGTAGGCTATCTTCAGAAAGGCTGAAAAACATATTGTGATGAATTGACCTCAAAATAAATTTATTATTAAAAACGTGGGATACAATAAATATTATTATCAAAGACATTCTCACTCAGCACCGCAGCTATCCGGGGTTTTTTTGTTTTAATACAATACATAGGGATAGAAAGGTTATAGCTAATGAATTTAAAGTTTTGTCAATGTAGGACAACAATTGGCTAAATATATTGATTTATATATATATATTTTTGATATATGCATAACCCTAAAAAATTGTTTCCTTGGAACCAGGTACTATACATAAAGTGTTAAAAATTGTCAATTCAAGTCCAGATAAGACATCCATGAATCACTCTGATATTACTTTACTTTGTTAAAAGAGCGCATTTTTCAGTTAGGCCTATATAGCTGATCATTCTTGAGAATTATCCCGAGCGAATGAAAATTGCTATAGTAATTCCTATTTTTAAATTAGGAAAAAAAATATTTACAAATAATAGGACAGTTTCTTTTCTACCACAGTTTTCAAAAATAATGTTTTTTTATGATATGTTCGATAAGTTTCTGGAGATGAATGGTGCACTATCTAATAGCCAATATGGTTTTAGATATAATTGTACAACGTGTCATGCCCTCCTACCTAGATTTACATGAACAGCTCACCAAGTCGATGGATAAAAAATTATGTACAATTAGTGTTTTGTTTATTTACAAAAGATCTTGATACAATGGATTATTCACCATTGTTGTTCCAGAAACTAAATAAATATGGTATTATAGGTACAGCTAATTTGTGGTTGAGCAGTTATTTAAAAGAAAAATCACAATATGTATGTTATAGCAGTGAAAAGTCTGATCAAATAAATATATGTTGTGGTGTTCCACAGGGTAGTATCAGTGGACCCAATTTGTCTATTTTATATATAAATTATATGGTAAATGTATCAATTTTTTTTAATTTATAATATTTTCAGATGATACAAATCTATTTTGTACAAGTAAAGGCATTGGGAGTGCTTGAGTATAACTATTAGTAATGAAGTTGGAAAAGTGGTTTACCTTAAATACATTATCATTAAGCATCACCAAAACAAATTATACGATTTTATGTAAGAGTAAATCCAAGAAAAACTTTCAAATTAGTTTTATAAAGAAATTGATTAAAAAAGTGAGTGAAACTAAATTACTGGGTGGTATAATTATTGATCAATTAAACTGAGTATGACAATTTTTATGGTCAATGCTTTTCATAGCCTTTTTCCGGTTGACATACGAAATAGTTATATGATCAAGTAGGAGAAAAAAACATTTTTTCCATAAACTATTCTCGCACAAATATTTCAAACACATACTTTTGTGTATTTCCGAAATATCGCTGGGCAGATAACCAGTGATATAACATGTGTTCCGGAACGGCTTCACGTCATTGTGATGAAATAGGATGACAACTATGGGAAAGTTCATGTAAAGATTTTATTAAAATAATAAACCAAATAAATGGGTCGATGCGAAATTTGATATCCACGTACCTAAGGACATTGCAAAGTAGCTTGTATTTCCTACAGCCGCCATGCAAGTGTGACGAATGTATATCTATAGTACTGTTTCCAATAATTAGAGTATTGACATAAGCATATATGTTTTTTTTTCAATTTGTGTCCATGATAAAAAACAATATTTACCTAAAAAGATAAAACATAGAAAAACAACACATATTTACAGGCCAGGCATATGTGAACAAATATAAACAATAATATTTATTTTTCAAGCCCATCAAATTAAATGTCAAACTAGTAGCTAAGTATAACCTGAATAGAACCTCGGTGACGTTAGGAATAACTAACTTACATGTAATAACACCTACTGAGTAAGGCTTGTTGGAAACAAGGTTATTATTTTGTTGTATTTTTTTGAGGGATGTGTATACCTTTAAAGCTACAATTATGTGAGTGCAAATACATGCATTATCCACAATATATATAATACAATGCAAAATATTCAAACTCACTGGTATACCACACCACCCTATTGAACATAGTCTATCATAGACAGGTTGGGTTTGTTCTCCTAGGCGTATGGCTATGTATGTTACATACGCTACTATGATCACGATCCATATGGAGCCCGTAGCTGTTGGAGTCCATTTTAACCAAGTACACTGGTGTTTGAAAGGATATATAATTTTGAGAGACACAAATCCAACCAGCCACGTTTTAAATACAATTGTAGTTTCGAGTGAAATGAAAAGTATAGCATGTAAGAAAACGCATAAAATACCTTGAGTAAATATCAGATAATTAACATTAATTGCATCAGTTATAGAAATTGCTGTCATATATAATGCGCTTGACATACTTGACACAGATTGGCTCATCATTATCAGTAAATGGGGGCTATTTTGACCTAAATGTGTACCGGAATACATACGAAAACTTTGTTTAATAAATACTATCGTCGTCATGCTAACGCAAAGCAGAGACAAGCAATAGAAACTAATCTTTGCTGGATATGTTTCAAGAAGTCCATTGCATTGTATATGGGTTTCCGTTGTTACACAGTCGATATATGTGGGAATGTTACAACATAGCAGATGATCCGAAACTTTGATAATCAGTTTCTGAGACATACTGGGATCAATTAAAATAGACAAGCCATAATAATAAGATATATTCTGTAGGTCTAGCAATACTAATTTACTGGGATATATCAGACCTAAATCAATTTCTTTTAAACTGTTTCCTCTCAAATATAAAACAGAGAGATATGTTGACATTAAACCTGCCGCGTATCTGATGGCAGATAATAAATTAAATGATAAATCTATACACATTATGTTTTGAAAAATGGAAAATTGAAGAAAATAAATAGATCTTATATAATTATGACTAAAATCTGCTATCAATATGCGAATCACAGTTGTGGTTTTGATATCCGAGACAACTAAATGGCTGAGCTCGCAATATGATATATTTAAAAACAATAGACTACTGAAATTTAATTTGTTTAAATATATTACACTTTGTGTACCTTTTACCACAAGTCCTTTGACATATAATACTTTTTGACTATACGTATTTTCAATAGAGTTGTTTAAAAAGCATGAGATAACATATCCGTTGCAACTACAGCCATCCAGGCATATATCACAGTTTAATTCATCATCCATGGAATACCGACAATGAACATGTAGATCACATATTTCCTTTATACCCACGCATCTTTCTTCTCCACGACATTTCAGAAATCCAGGACATTTTAACTTTGAGCAAGACTGTTCATCCTCACCTCGTTTACAATCATATTTTTTATCACACATAGATGAAAGTGGTATACAATAACTGGTGTGACACTTGAACATACCAGGACATGCAAGAGGCCCACAGATCAGACGTGCGTGGTTTGAATAGCATCTCGTGTCATCTAAATTAACTTCACAAATAGTGTTAATATCGCTACAATAATCGGATGCTTCATAATTAATTTGTAATCTAGTACGTGTATTGATTGAATTTGTGGCATTATCCCCATTGTTGGTTGATGTACTACATGTATATGCTTCTTTGACACGCCTGATAAATAACCCAGCTAAATCTGTAGAGTTAAAAATAACGTCTTTTGTTGCTCTCCATATACGATTCTTAATAATTGGCTTCAAAATATGAACATTTTGAGACACACATACCATGTTTTCTTTTAAAATTAAGTTTGAATCTATACCATCACATAATTCATGAACATACACTTTGCAAGTCATGGTGGTGCTACATTGACGTATCGTTGAACAAGGCATGTTTACAAACTGGTCGATCAAATGTAAACTTGTATTGTCAGAAAAACAGTTATTCTCGTCACTGCCATCAAAACAGTCCACTACGGAATCGCATTTATATATCAACAATATGCAGGTTTTATCATGGCATTTGAAGTGGTTATTTTGACATTGTATTATGTTTCTTCTGCTTGGTTTTTCACATATTATACCTGATACATTGATCAGTCTAGAGCACGGTACACAGCTCACACCCCATCCACGTGTTACCTGTGATTTATCTTCATAATAATAATAATGTATCCGCGAAAATTCTAAAATCACACATAAGTTGTTTAAATATGCAAAGAATTTCATCTGCTGCGGTCGATCAATATAGCCCACGAGATTACGCTGAGAAGCAAATTATTCAATGAGCTTGTGCTCAGATTTTCACCAAATAAAAAATATTGCCAGTCACGTATTGGCATGTCAGGGGATAGGACATGAGGGTATGTGGTTTTAGAAATATATAATAATCCAGTTGCCAAATACTTCTTTATCCTCTGGTTAATCTCTGCAGAGAAAGCAGGTGGTGATGTGGTGACTTCAAAAATCGACGCGTTGTGTGAAGAACAAATATTTTGGTTACCATGAAATGATAGTTCAATCTCCTTGCTCATTACATAGAAACAGGTCTCTGATCCTTGAAAAGTCAGCCAGTTCTTATCACATGTTCTATCCATTAGAATTGTCCCCCGTACTTCACGTTGTGTTTGGTTGGGCTTACATATATAAGTGGCTTCATATATCTCATCACATCGAATTGTTATCCATGAAAAAGTTTCAAAATATGCCTCTGTCGTTAAAGCAGCACAGTTTTGATCGTCTGAAGATTCTGGCTGAATGTCTGCGTATTTAACTCCCGATTTTCTCAAAGTCTTAATATAATGACCATTCGTAAAAACATGAGAAGATTGATTGATAAAATAAGTGTGTGTAGGATCATACCAAGCAGTCTCTAATACCGGTGATCTGTCCAGCCAATGAGGGAACTCGTCCTGCAATATCATCAAATAAAAATAGACATAAACTCATTCAAATATAACGGCCTTTTTATTAATACGCAGTCCTTTTTTCTTATTATTTTACAGTCGATTAGCATATCCATGACCCTCAATAATTAGCATTGTATCACCATGTACACACACACGACTATCATATGTACATCCCATAATATGATGTATGTTTTACATAACCTACATTGAGCGAGATATACATCATCACCTTATATCAAATGATCGTATCAGCAAATTATTATATTAAAAAACTGGTAGCTGGTTTATTCTCAAATTGAAGTACATTTCCCGTCCATGTACATTAGTCCATAGTATACCTAGTCAAATTGAAAAAAACAATCAGTACATTATATCAGAGGCATATATATATATATCTTAGTAACCTGTTTGTGTTTCCTTAATCCCAAAAATATTACTTCACCAAATTCTTGTGCCATACTATAATGCGTATAGCGGATTGTAGAATCTATGGTAGCTTCATCATATTGTAATAAACTCATATTATATGACTCGCAATCCGCCTGAGCATCTAGCCATGTGACACTTCTAAAACACAGAATAAGATGTTGTTTGTCAGTGAATCATTATTAATGCTTTTGACATTAATTGTTCGGCTTATTTATATAAAACTAGGAAATAATAAATCTGTAATCACCTTTTATTACGAAATAAATGCCGAAATATCTGAGTATCTTCTTTGTATTTATATGCACCAATTGTGTCCCTTGGTTTGTGTATGGATAATGAAAAATCACATTTATATTGATCTGAAGCTGAACACGTTGCTTCGGGTAAGACAATTGATACCCGAAAACCCAAATGATAATATCCTGTAAATACCCCATGACCCACTTGTCTGGTCAACTCGATAATACTTTTCTCATCGACTGATCTCACAAAAACAGTGTAGTTCATGTTTCCACATTGTTTAGGACATGTCTCACTAATTGATACCGAAACTAGATGTCCTGTAGTGATCTCATCATTGCCTTTATATATAAAATGATACTCATTGGCTTGTACGATGAGGCTATTAATAAATAAATTTGAATTTAAACACAAATCTGAAAGTGTATGATGGACTTTTGAGTCACGATAACCATATATTCCGAATGTACATGAAGATATCTTGACAGAGACTGATGTTTGCTTCCTGGGTGACTGATTATAACACACGATATATAATGTAATATTTGCCATTTGTAGAAAGTCATAATTGTGAAAAGATGTGGGCGTTATATCATACATGTTTTCATGAATGTCAGTGTTGTTAATTAGTCCGAAGGGCCAATTGTCGGTAAATTTTGCTTTCAGCTTGTATTTCAAACGTTTCAGTGAATTAACATTCACAAAGCGTGGATCACATGGCTCTAGTGTATCGTCTACATATACTTGTATACGCGTGGTTCCCACAGACGCAGGACCGAGCTGGATTGTACAAATAATCTGTGTATCGGCTTGTAATGGAGGACAAATAATAACCTGACAACCATATGATGTATCAACTCTTGTCAGAATATCGTTCTGGTATACTTTATGTGGTGGGTAGCGCTCAGCGTAGATCCTACGACAAAAAACTGTTTGATAATTTCCTAAGAAAGATCCTCGCGAATATCCGGTATACCAAACCAAGGAGACATACAGCATGCTAGTTTCAGAGTATATGGTAAAATCTGTTAAGTCTTCACAATATTCAAATTCCCTTCCATCACGATCAAACGTCACACTGAGTCCGCCGTATTGACACTGATAAGCAGATATATCTGCTAGCATTGTGGGGCCAGAAAATGAGAAGTTTTTCACAAATAAAGCCATATTTGAAGAGCTTAATATAAAATATTCGACACAAACTGTGTTTGCAAATTTACTGGACGTTTCTGAAAACAAATAGTTATGCGAACAAGTCGCTTTTAAAAAATGACTCCTAATTTTTATGTCGATCATTGTCACTGATCTATTATTGTCGCCAAGAAAAAAATCAACAAATGCACAGTATGCTGAACTCATGATCAGTTTATTACTGGATGCAGTTGTGTTGCTAAGCATGAGTAATCTCTTGGACAAAGTTCCTGGACCATCGTGTACAATCACATGTCCATTCTTTGAGCCTGAAGTTGTCACATGTAACAACAGATATTTGTGATGATTTGTCATAACGTAATATTGCATTGAGATTATACTCTTACCAAATACAAGTAATGGAACTTGATCATAAGGTATATAAACAGCACGTACAACGATGGTGCGTCCAAGTCCAACCCAGGAGGTTTTAAAACTACTATAGAATACTGACAGTTCGTGGGCTATATATGCTGTAATTGCCAGTTGTAGTGATGCTTGCTGTGATGATATAAGCATTGTCCATGGAACACGGCGACCACAGTAAATTTCACTTGTATTTCTCTCGTGAAAGACCATTAAACCATGATCAACACATGATATGCGTCTATGCATGTCAAAATTAAACTTCAATACCTCCATGTATGTAACGTGTCTTTTTCTAACGTCTATAAATAATTGTAATTTAAATGAAAATAAATTCCTTCCCTTTATGGAAAATGCTGCACAAAATGTGTATGCAGTAGGCGAAGTAGTTTTTACTATCAAATATGCTGGAAGATTTCTCAAAAGACATCTAGACAAATGCTCATTTATGCAGATAAATTGTGTACGGTGATAGTCGATCAATGAGAAATGATGTACACTGACGGTACATTTACCAATATCCAGTAACACTAGCTTGTTATGCTCTGCATGGTTTCCAATGGTACCAGTTGTGTAATTAGTACAGGCTGGTACTATGAGGAAAATAAAGATGATACTTGAAGTGACCGCCATCACATGTGACATCTAAATGCCTGCATTACATGTAAAATAAGCATGAGAAAAGTTCAAATGACATGTAATTGGTGTAAAAGTAGAAAGTTTGAATATACATTTACAACCATTTATGATCGAGCAAAATGGCATTGGACAATAAAATCCAAAACACCTATATGACATAACACTGATTAAGTTTTGGTTGGAAACCACACAATTTAATAAATTGAATGTAAATACGTAAAGATACATAAATCATGCTGATAAATAACGAATGATTTTCTCAGGTTGTGCGATGTTTTCAACTTAGTCCATATTACCACCTTTTGAAATGACGATCTATCGTTATCTGATCAAATCATATTACACACCTATATATTAACAGCGTAATTATTATAAGTTCCAATTAGTTTCTAATTAGTATTCATAGCACAAGTAGAGCGCCGAGGCGTAACTTTGATTAAATAGGGTTTATTTTACATCATGATCATATGAACAACCACATTGCCGATCCTGTGACATTAACAAGCAATTAACAGTAGAACGTTGAGAATAAATTTGTGCATGTGATTCGATATATGTACATTAAATGGTTACATGTAACATAATTAGATAATATAATTTTAAATGTAATTAAGAACAATGAATAATGATATTTAATTATATTACAAATAAAATAAACTGATTATTTTACTCGTTTTAAAATATTAATTGTACGATTCTAAATGCAGTCCTCACACAGTTTGGTTACTATTTTATTAATCAACACAAGGCCCTCAGTATGAAATACAATAGTTGTGTTTACGAAGATGTATGCATACATTATTCTTCAGCATTCGTTTGAGGGGTCAAATAAGGAACAGATCACCGGTTTATGGCTGTAGGGATTTCAAATTAATGCTATTGTTTGTTATTTATTAATATATACCTATAGAAACGTAGTGATATCAAAGATATGTACAATAAGATGGTCGACTTCCGAATTTCACAATCTTTTTATGAATGTGTATACTAGTAATGCATTACATTACATTATACATAATAGGTGGTGCCACCTTTTGACAACGTGGAATAGTACAAATTTGAGGTGAATCACCGCGTAAAAACAATTTACCATTTTACTCCAGTTAGGTCTATATATTTACAATATATATTTTTTGTGCAAATAGACTAGACACATTTTTGGAAAAGTAGCTCATATAAAATCCTAGGAGCATTTTTGAGCAGAAGTTGGGAACCTGACTTTTTACCATAACCAAGGTGTGCCGAACACGATTAGCCCGGCTCCCAAGCAGAATTTTGGGTTTTAGGTTGTCTAATTAGCATATACAAAATGACAGCCAATTTGACGATTTCAGGCATTTTGTGAGGAGATACATATCATATAACGTAAAATAGAGACAGTTATTGGGTAAGTCTATCAAAAATGATGAGTGAGTTTTTAACTTTGTGAAATGTATGTGAAATTAAATTAGCATTCCTCAATTTCAGGTTAAGTTATCCAATTAGATAAATAAAATGGCAAACGCTGACAATTTTTGTAACTTTTTATATACAGGTGATGCATGCTTTGTCTTACATTTACATTATGTTCATCTATTATTTTCCACTGGGTACAGACACAAATCACAGATAATTATAATTTGTAAAACAAAATACCAAATAATATTATTGATATATATAATATATTAAATATATATGCCAATTAGCAATCGCCATCACCATGATTACAATAATATTTAATTTAAGATTTGACTTTGCTGTTACGCACATTAAATTATATGACAAAAAAGGATCTATGTCTAACTGTATACAGGTATAGGATTTTAGTAAAATAGACGATTAATCAATCTGTATTTGAAATACTTTATCAATTATATTCAATAAAGACAAGATAACCTGTCGCTCACCATGCTATCTCTAGAGCTATTTTGTCGTCCTTTAACGTTCCTCCGTCGTTATTTATCCTTTCCCCGTCACCCATAATTGGCTCTCCACCAGCTTTAAACAGTATCATTTAACGATTCTCTACGTTTTAGTGCAGCTCTGTTGCTGTTCAACGCCCCTCACGCATTTGACATTTGTCACCTCTTTGTAACCCTTAACGCATTTTATCTGCATTTTAGGACCCCCTATCGCTTTTCAATATTTCCTCGCCGCCTTTTAATTCCTATCCGTGGAACTTTTGGGCCTTTCTGTCTTCCTTTGACAGTTTCCTCTGACTTCTAACGCATCTTCGTCACCCTTTAACGATATCCCGTATATGTGATCGTGTTTTTATCGCCTTTTGATGCAGATATCTCTGCCATATAGTGGTAGACGTCACATTCAACCTCGCACAGGGCAAGGATGAGGAGGCGTTAAACGCGATGGAGAGGCAATAATCGGCAAAAGAGAAACGTTATATGGCAACTGAAACGAGCAGAAAGGAAACAGAAAGACGCTAAAGGGAGACGGGGAGGCGTAAGAGTGCAATGAAAAAAAGTGCAAGCTGCCAAGCTCATTGGGAATTACTAAAGTCCGACATGACTTTATAAAGCGACGGAAATGCGACGTAAATGACAACGAAGAATCGTTAATGGGCAATGGAGGTATGGTAAATAGAACGGGGAACTGTTGAAGAGCAACAGGGAGGCATTAAAGAGAGACATACATACATTAATGGGCATAGGGGAGACGTTAGTGAGTGAGTGAATATTACGCTTTCTGCACAATCATGACAATATCGCGACAGACGGAAGCCCGAAGTCGAGACTATGCCCTATTCTTATCGAATGACTTCAAGGGTTTCGAGCATTGTAGAGATAAAGCTATATACCCCTCTATGTATGTTTCTGGTCTTAGTTGCACCCCAGTTGTCTCTGTGAGCCTGATACTTTCTGGGTACAGAAATGTCTCAGAGTTCGCACACAGTGGACTACTCCTTTCGGCAGTAATGGTCATTTTTAAAGTGACATTGTAATATGATAAAACAGTGCAGTCCATTGATAAGACTAATGATGTAAAGATGATGATGTGAGGGTGGGGTGATAGGGCATTATTGAGAGTGCTTTCCTCGTCAATAACCTTGATAAGGGGTTCTGGGGATTTACCCCAGACATACCCAGACGGTCGGAGACTTGGGTTCCGCTATACAAAACACAGCTCTGCTATCCTCGGGTCGGATTATCCCCAGAGTAACAATAGCTGAGTGTGACTGCACTGATACTTAACATCCTGTTGCGGTTGAGGAAACAGGGTAGGCCGCTGGCAATCCGCCTGAAGATTATAGCCAGATACGTGGGGGCTGCGGCTTCCCCTATTGGATGCTAAAAATAGTAGAATTTGATATATTACGCTATCGTAGTTCAGTCTTTTATAATGCTTGGCGGCCATCTTGGCCCAATTCTAAAAAAAACATTCCATTGGAATGTGTCATCCCCAAAATAGTAGAATTTGGTATATTATGCATCTCCATAAGATAACTCCAAATTTATCAGATTTTATGTTTTTCAAAATGGGATAGGGCGGCCATCTTGGATTTAGAGGTCAAGATGTTTTAGAATCGAAAAATAGCTATTTCATTGGTTTTGTCACTCATAAAATAGTGGAATTTAGTATATTATATCTGCATCTTTATACGTATGTCTGGCTTAGTTCTAAAGCTATCGTATTTTATGTTTTTCAAAATAGAGATGGGCGGTCATCTTGAATTTCGAGGTCAATATGTTTCATAATCTAGAAAAAACATTTTATTGGTTTTGTCACCCCAAAAATAGTGGAATTTAGTATATTAAATCTGCATCTTTATGCGCATATCTTGCTTAGTTCCAAAAATGTTATCGTTTTTTTTTCTAAATTGCGATGGCGGCCATATTAAATTTAGAGGTCAAGATGATCACCAATTTGAAAAAATACAATTTCATTGGATTTGTCATCGCAAAAATAGTAGAATTAGATACATTATGCATCTTCATGGCCTGTTTAGTTCCAGAGTTATCAAAATCAAAGTTTTTCAAAATGGCGATTGGTAGCCATTGTGTTATGTCAATTAGATAATAAAAAACTCATTTTTTTTCTTGGGAACAGTGTGTTCAGCATACCTTAATTATGTTAAAAAGTCAGGTTCCCAACTTTTGCGCAAAAATGCCACTAGGATTCACCTTTACTGAAAATTCGTCTAGTCTAAAACAAGGCCGTTAATACAGCTGACGAGCCACTTTATAATAAAATAAAATTGCAGATACTAAAATGTAATAGATATGTGCCCAAACTATGCACATATCTAGGTAAAGAACACAGGGGGTTATAACCACTACATGTCGTCAAGCATGAGTGACCTCGGAGAGGCTTTGGGGGGGGGGGGGGGTAAATGGATTACTTCACATTAGATTTACATTCATACTTTTATATATCTCAGATGATTCTAAATAGTATACAAGTGCTTTGTTTTACAAAGGATTATACATAGTCTACTAAATCCGTGAGGCAGTTCTATGCATATGCACGAGCTGTGTCCAATTAACAAAACTGAAATCGGCTAAGAATTCAGGGGGGGGGGGGGGAGAATTAGGTAATAAGATAATTATTAATTAAAATTTCTGAAATCCGTGAAGATGTTCTATCCACAGGTATCAGAATTGAGAAAGGAGAAGCATTTATTGTGAATTGTGGACAGTATGAAAGACGACAAACGACGGACGACAGACGGCAAACGACAGTCGACACACGATGGCATATAAGCTTAAAGGCTTGATGAGCTAATAATAAAATGTCAGATTTCGTGGTTATTCGAAGTCATCCTTGTGAGAATTGAAGCCGGTTTATTGGCTTCGCTTCAAAATTTTAATTATCACAAACACTATATTGTTATATCTTTCATTGCATAAACAGGGGAAAATAATCCTGTTTGCAATATTGAATGGTCTCATCAAACGAAATTCTACAATTATCTGATAATTTCAGAGAGATTATGTATGTTCAGTCAATGAACCATTATGAATTAACAAGCGCCCATCACAGTTTCCATGTCTTAAATGTGACTAAGCTACTGTGAACTTATTGAACAGAAAAGGTAATCCTTGCGTAGCATTACCAAGTTCCACGTGACCTCGTTACTAAACAATTTGTAGACAAAGACAAGACAACAATGCTTCTAAATGCTTAGGGAATTTTGGAATAAGAGTTTCCACAAATAAATAAAGAATTTTCTGTAACGAAACCAAACCTATGTTTAATAATGCGTATCTTGCTGTATCGAATAAAATGCACATCATGACATTGTAGCCTCGGGTAAATGTGGCAATACACTCTTTGTACGATTTTGCACGTAAACAGGAGTCCCAACTAAATAGTTCCATTTTGGTCACTGTGTGGCGTGTTAGTATTAAAAAGGGTGTATTGTTTTTTACTTCTTTTAAAACGTCAGGGCATTTAAAAATTTGATGGATTCTAAACCTGGAATTGACGATATATGTCAATTTTGACAGGCACCATGGTTATAATGATTATAATGATTAAATAGAACTCCGAGGCCCGGCTTTAGTCTGTTTGAGTGCTATAGACAAAAATTCGGGTTAATATTTTGTATTTTATATAACTATATTGGTCTAACTCATGGGACAGAATCCTAAATATCCAGGAGATACTTAAGGAATGAAACAAGGAGGTAAGTTTAAATATCTAGTTTAAAAATTTACCTTAAAAATCTTCACCGTGTATTCCTTCCACCACCATCGCCGTTGCTGGCCAACATCTATTCAATACTTGTATTGCCAGTGAATGCCGCATGTCTCTACACACGTACACACGATGTAGGCCTACCCACCCAATTCCGGTTCAATGTAGGGCCAACATCACAGCCTATTCCTGGTTCACTGCCGGTCAATCGTCTACGATGCTGGCCCAACACGAATCCAACACTGGGTCTGCTGTATACTTTTTGCCAGAACATCAGCAAACACATGCTATTCACCCAATGCTGTTTCAATGTTGAACTACAGCCTTTGACGCTTGCCCAACAGTGAAATAGCATTGAGTGATTGTACCGCGTTTGCTGGGGTAATGCCGCATAGCAATGCGGGTGACGGTTTCTTACCCTGACGCCAGAAAGGCCACTTCCCAGATAACACGATACATTTGCCCAATGCTGATGTAATAATTGGCCACCGTCTTCGACGCTGGGCCAACATTATCCCAACCAAAACCCTTTAAGCTCTAATATAATCAGAAATATAATTGTGAATATTATTTTTTCTTAACACTTTTTAAAAACGCAACTGTTTGATCTAGCGAACTCAAACGTTATATTCGACATGTTCATAAGGACTGGTGTACAGAAATGTCAACTGTTTCCCATACACAGCACTCCTCTTCCTTCTAATTGCGACACAAAAGCAAAATAAACTTGATAGGCTTCTGGCCTACGGCCGAGCCTAATAAATACCAAAACATTGCACAAAAATACAAAACAATCATGTCAAGGAAAATTAATGTACACCACTCTTCTATTCCACCCATACTAGTGGTGGGTGAATAGTTCGTGTTGGCTGGGCTAATGTAATGTTGCTTACTTTCTTCTCTTTACTTTACTTTAGTGTTAGTTTACGTGGTACATGTGGTTGATTATTAAAATAATGAAAAAAATAGTCGTGATGGCAAAATTTGTGTACTAAAGCTACACAATGGAATCACATAATTGCGATGGTTATGGATAAATGCTACTCTCTCAATTACTTTATGGCATGGTCCAAATATAATTATAAGAAATACATAAGCCTACAATACAATGGGTCTTTAATAGTTTTATGTTTGAGCACCGTCCACGATGTTAGCCCAACATCAAACCAAAATAAATAGAGACGCAATAGACCAGACGTGGCTGAAGGTAAGGTGTTACTCTGGACATGCTCTAGAACTATTGTTGACTTAAGACAAACCCATTTGGAATAAAAATTGGGAGTTATGTGAACATATTACACACTTTTTTGGTTAGATGTAAATTCTGCTAGGTATTATTCGTGTTTGGGAAATTCACCATCTCTCTCATTTTTCCCAATGAGTTGACAAATTAAAAAAAAAGTACCAGCGGGTTGATATCAGTTGAAAGCCACTATCGAAGGTTTTAACATGGATGGATAATAACATTTTTCTGTTAAATACGAAATGATTAACAAAGCGTTAAGTTTGTATTTTATCCCTCGATTTGGGGCAATTTCTCACAATTTGTTGATTAAAAGTAACAACACATTTCTCAGAGCTTATATTTACATGATATAATTTTTTATAATTATGATGAGTTAAATAAACATAATTATAATACACGTTTGGTTTACGTATGTCTTTTGAAAATCCACCTTATCTCATTTTAAAAAGTTTTTTTTTATTTCGGTACAAATTAGTTTGTGTTTGATTATTACCTATAATGATTAGAATGGTATAATAACATTAACTTTGAATTTTCCACAAAAGAAAACAAGTTGAAGAAACTTTATAACAACTTTCTTTGTTTTGTGGAAATGTCTACGACAAATTGTTTTTAGATCCACAAAGATTCAACAGTACAACATTATATCAATTCACATAAAATATAATAAAATACATCACAGACGGTTCGAAGAAGCATTCGATAGGTCTACACACACAAATTAATAGGCTAAATAAGTTATTATCCTGGGATATAGTAATCTTTCTAAATTCCCTGAGGGGCATACCAGATTTCATATTTTGAGATGACATTCTCAACTCCTCTAGGAAATACCGAAAGCCTCATATCCATCTGAGCCTGGGGTACTATTTTTAGATCAGAAGCGGTTGTGACGCAGATAAATCAACTATTTATGTTCTAGGTTCCCAATGCTGTGTTCATAGTTGCGCAAGTGATTAAGCATTAAAGCCGTGTCTGAGCTGGGCTCGGACTTAGATTGCAGCGTCATAAATTCCAGGTCCGTGCTGGGCTCGGACTTAGACTGCTATGAGTTAATGACGTCCTGCATCTATGTATGAATATAATTAAAAGCAAAGATAGATTAAACAATTTTGCTAGAATATTTTAATATCCTACACATAGTTAACTAATAAATAAAACATAACAATAAGAGAGTTATTCGATGTCGCTAGCAGTTTTCACATTTGTGTTGGCTTCTGTGTATGCCTGACGACTTATTTATTCGTGACTTGAAACGTGTGCATTCAGGTAGAGTATTCCAGATCCCAGGGGCCATGCATATAAGCAAATGCATTTAGACCATGCTTTTTATTGATTCAAATAAGGGCAGGTAAAATTTTAATTTTGTATTGGTGTTATTGGTTCTTTCAAATAGGAGCCAGATTGTTTTATTTTGTATGTCTGAATCGCTCTGTTTCTTTCCTTCTCCAATTTGCACGCTTGGCATTTGGGATTTAAAAGGAGAAACCATACGCTGAAGGCTAGTCACCGTAAACATAACACAATGAAGTTTTTCAATCTTTTTAGTGTTCCCCACTCCACAATGCTGCAGAACTGGAAACATTTCCATGCTGTGGTCGACACTGATGGCAAGAGTCCTATTAAGGCATTTAAATGGTTACCAGCTTTTTTACAGATATTTTGTATATGTTTATCTTAATTTAGATTTTTATCCAGATTGACTGCAAGGAGCTGAGCATTTTATTTACCAACTAATGTGATGTCATCCATTTCGAATATAATTTCCATATCTGTGGATGCCAGAAAAATTGCCTGAAATTCATATAATTTATGTATACAATCATTTTTCTTATACAAATATAATCTGCGATGTTAAATAATGTATTAGTTTACATTGTTATTATTTTGTAACAAATTGTTTTATATTGTATTGTTGGTGTATCATATACTAAATACAACAGTTAATAGTATGTGTGTATTTGTATGTATAGTATTTGTGTATATGTATGCATTTATGTAGGTATGTTTTTTTTTTTTTGTATATACTGAGCACAAATTCCTAGTTTGGAAGACTAACGGCTCAGGGTGCTATCGCAGACGAGCAATCTTATTTACGTGGTCCTAGTGTATACGGCACCTGGCAGTCCCAGGCGGTCACCCATCCAATTATGAACCGGGCTCGACGTTGCTTGACTTCAGTGATAGAGCCAACACCGATGAGCGAACGCCGTATTCCGTATATATATGTATGTCAATTCGCTATAATAATCTATATATTTTATTACAAATTTTCGGTGGCTCTCTTAGCGAGGGTCTCCCACCCATGTAATTTGGTAAAATAAACGTGTTTTGTTTAAAACATACATCTTACAATGTTGTTATTCCTGATTAAATCAAATCAATTTATTAGGCGACTTGTTAAAAGCATCATGAAATATATGATTGTTCGTGTGGTCTGATGGAAGATGCAATGAAGAAATGTTGTATATTTTTTCCAGAGCTAAACAGACTGAGTGACTTTGAAAATCTGCATCTCCCCTCCAGCAGAATAAACACAATGGTTGATAGCTAAGAGATGTAGTGTCAATGGCTTTTCTAATTATTGTTATTGAATGGCTCCTGTGGCCAGTAGAGACTATGTATTAAGCGAAATTTATTATTCCGTTTTGAGCCCCACACCGATGTGCGAAAAACAATGTGGCTTGTCAACAATCCCAGCAAACACGACGTTGACCCAATGCTGGTCCAATGCTGGCCCACAGTCTGCGACACTGGCCCAGCATCAAACCAGCACTGGTGCAGCAGCTCGTGTTTGCTGGGAGCTGCGTCCAATAGCACGCTGGTCTGGTTGTGCTTACTGCTGGCAGTGAGTACAAACCGACACAGACCCAATGTCTGGTAAATGTTGGGCCAGCGTCGCTGGTTCCGGAAAGTATTCATTCAGCCCTAGTCAGTACTTCAGTTTTTTCTAACACATGTGACATTTGGGACATTTGTGACACATGGGACATTTGTGACACATTGGACATTTGGGACACATGGGGCATTCGGGACAAATGGGAAACTTGGGACACATGGGACATTTGGAACACATGGGACATTTGGGGCATTTGTGACACATGAGACATTTGGGACACATGGGACACATGGGCATTTGAGACACATGGGACACATGAGACATTTGGAACACATCGGACGTTTGGGACACCTGGGAAATATTGACCATTTGAGACACATGGGACATTTGGGACATATGGGCCATTTGAGACATTTGTGACTCTGGGATATTTGGGACACTTGGGATATATATGAGACACTTGGGACACATGAAACACTTGGGACACTTGGGATATAAATAAGACACTTGGGACACATGAAACACTTGGGACACTTGGGATATAAATAAGACACTTGGGCACATGAATCACTTGGGACACTTGGGGTATAAATAAGACACTTGGGACACACGAAACACTTGGGACACTTGGGATATGTATGAGACACTTGCGACATTACAAATTACAAATGTTATATATTTGTAAAAATATTATGTACATAATGTTGGTTCAAGCTAACAATGATCCCAATATGTGGGTCATCTGAAATAAAGCAACTATGCGGGCTGAGGTGGAAAACAAAAAGTACTTTTTCAGAATAAATGTAACTTCATTTGTGCAAAAATGGTGGGTTGATGAAAATGACTCGCTTGACAATAAATTGTGCAGCGTGAGCCTGTTTCTCCATGTATTGCTATGGCGGAAGGCGGTTTGGCTACGGCTCAAATTGCCAGAGGACAGGCTAGCAATACTGATATTTAACACCAGATTTCAAGACACCAAATGACCTCTGATAGGCCACAATAGGAAAGATATGGACAAATAATGCACTGAAGATCCCAGTGTGGTAAAACACGTGTGTTTTTGTACGCATTGAGGCCAATCGGCCACAAATACAAGTAAGTGACATCAGTCAACATCAAATCAAATCCAGGGCCCTTGCTGGCACCCGTAAAACTCGCAAATTGCGAATATTTCATGTTATTGGAACACAAATAAGTGTTTAGCGAATGTTTTTGCGAATCTATATTGCCGTCGTCTTTAATGATAGCGATAGGCCTACACACTGTTACAAACTACGAGGGGTGACCACGCTGACACTTTTCTAAATGCAGTGATCCCGGGCCGTATGCTTCGGTAAAATCACTGTTGTGTGACGTCTCAAAAAGTCGCAGCTCAGTAAGTTAATGCATGGTCGCTGCGGCCGTGTGTGGCATGTCTTCCGCATGCGCCGTCATCAGCCTCACGTGGTCATTGTTTCTTGAAGGATATGAAATATTTTGAACAGTATATCCATAAAGTGGTGTTGCGTTCCTGTTTTGTTAAGTAGGCCTATAATGTATTTTACCTTTCTAATTTAAACAGTGGTGAATGGGTCAGGTCAGTGAGACGCCTGCCCATGGCAGCAAACACAAAACACGCGTACTACATTTCTTCAACGTCGGCCCAACGTCTTCGACGTTGGCCCAACACTGCACAAATGCCACACAAGTGCTTTGTGCTCGGTGGGTACTGAGTGGACCCGTATCAACGGCCAGTGCCCAGCAAACACGACACAGTCAGTACGTGCACATAGTATACAATGCCCCAATGCCGTTCAAATGTTGGCTAGCATCGTACACAATGGCCCGGTATCGGATTAATGCACGTTACGCCGACACATTGCCTGGTCAATGATGGGCTTGCGTAGCATATACCGACACATGGTTTGAACCAAAGATGGGTTAATATTGGCCCGCCGTCTGTGACGCTGGTCCATATTCAGCGTGGCGTCAAACACAACACGGTAACCTAATACTGGGCTAATGTTTGCTCAGCTTCACAGACGGTGGGCCAACAATAGCCCAGCATTGGGTCAATGTCTCGTGCTTGACCACCTGCATGATAGACTGAGAGAACGCACAGACAAAGAAACTGATGAGACTAACAAATGAGAGGTGAGAGGTAAAGCAATATATCTCCCCTCTATAGAGGGGAGACATAATAATGTAGAATTGCTCCAGCTGAGACAGAATGTTCTAATGTTTCCACAAATACAGTTTAAATGTTTTTCATGTATAGGTGTTAGTATCATATCAGCAAGGAATACAATTATAATAAGTCTATATAGACCACCTGACACTTGCATAGAAAATTTTACAGAAATAATTGAAGATCATCTAAATAATAATAATCAACAGATTCAAGTATGTGGGGATTTCAACATAGATTTAATAAATATAAACAACATGATCAGACAAATACATTTGTCAATAAAATATTTTCATTGGGATATAAACCACTCATTATTAAACCCACTATAATTACTGCTTACTTAACATAAAATATTTTCACAAATGCACTTGATTTTAAGCAAAAAAAGTGTTTTTTGTTATTACTTACATCAGTGATCGCCTCTCGATAATCACCATCGGTATATCTATCAATAATTTACACAATAACTCGTTTAGATCACACAAGCACAATATGCTACATAAGGATACATTTATAGCGGTGAAAAAAATACCGATTGGGCTTTTAAAGCAAATTGGTGTCTCAATGCATTAGACACACACTGTCCAGATGAATACAAGCTGATACAGATACAACGTAATAATGAACCATGGCTTAGTAAACACCTTATTATTATATTACACAGTTTGCAAGAAAAAGATTTTTTTTATATACAAACAGTCAAAACAGAAAAAACATATAAAAAATATAGGAATATGTTAACATGTAGGCTATCTTCAGAAAGGCTGAAAAACATATTGTGATGAATTGACCTCAAAATAAATTTAATATTAAAAACGTGGGATACAATAAATATTATTATCAAATACATTCTCACTCAGCAGCGCAGCTATCCGGGTTTTTTTTTGTTTTAATACAATACATAGGGATAGAAAGGTTATAGCTAATGAATTTAAAGTTTTGTCAATGTAGGCCAACAATTGGCTAAATATATTGAGAAAAACCAGAAGAATACTTTTTTGATATATGCATAACCCTAAAAAAATTGTTTCCTTGGAACCAGGTACTATACATAAAGTGTTAAAAATTGTCAATTCAAGTCCAGATAAGACATCCATGAAGCACTCTGATATTACTTTACTTTGTTAAAAGAGCGCATTTTTCAGTTATATAGCTGACCATTCTTGAGAATTATCCCCGAACGAATGAAAATTGCTATAGTAATTCCTATTTTTAAATCAGGAAAAAAAAATATTTACAAATAATAGGACAGTTTCTTTTCTACCACAGTTTTCAAAAATATTGTTTTTTTATGATATGTTCGATATGTTTCTGGAGATGAATGGTGCACTATCTAATAGCCAATATGGTTTTAGATATAATTGTACAACGTCATGCCCTCCTAGATTTACATGAACAGCTCACCAAGTCGATGGATAAAAAATTATGTACAATTAGTGTTTTGTTTATTTACAAAAGATCTTGATACAATGGATTATTCACCATTGTTTTCCAGAAACTAAATAAATATGGTATTATAGGTACAGCTAATTTGTGGTTGAGCAGTTATTTAAAAGAAAAATCACAATATGTATGTTATAGCAGTGAAAAGTCTGATCAAATAAATATATGTTGTGGTGTTCCACAGGGTAGTATCAGTGGACCCAATTTGTCTATTTTATCTATTAATTATATGGTAAATGTATCATTTTTTTTTAATTTATAATATTTTCAGATGATACAAATCTATTTTGTACAAGTAAAGGCATTGGGAGTGCTTGAGTATAACTATTAGTAATGAAGTTGGAAAAGTGGTTTACCTTAAATACATTATCATTAAGCATCACCAAAACAAATTATACGATTTTATGTAAGAGTAAATCCAAGAAAAACTTTCAAATTAGTTTTATAAAGAAATTGATTAAAAAAGTGAGTGAAACTAAATTACTGGGTGGTATAATTAATTATCAATTTAACTGAGTATGACAATTTTTATGGTCAATGCTTTTCATAGCCTTTTCCCGGTTGACATACAAAATAGTTATATGATCAAGTAGGAGAAAAAAACATTTTTTCCATTAACTATTCTCGCACAAATATTTCAAACACATACTTTTGTGTATTTCCGAAATATCGCTGGGCAGATAACCAGTGATATAACATGTGTTCCGGAACGGCTTCACGTCATTGTGATGAAATAGGATGACAACTATGGGAAAGTTCATGTAAAGATTTTATTAAAATAATAAACCAAATAAATGGGTCGATGCGAAATTTGATATCCACGTACTTAAGGACATTGCAAAGTAGCTTGTATTTCCTACAGCCGCCATGCAAGTGTGACGAATGTATATCTATAGTACTGTTTCCAATAATTAGAGTATTGACATAAGCATATATGTTTTTTTTCAATTTGTGTCCATGATAAAAAACAATATTTACCTAAAAAGATAAAACATAGAAAAACAACACATATTTACAGGCCAGGCATATGTGAACAAATATAAACAATAATATTTATTTTTCAAGCCCATCAAATTAAATGTCAAACTAGTAGCTAAGTATAACCTGAATAGAACCTCGGTGACGTTAGGAATAACTAACTTACATGTAATAACACCTACTGAGTAAGGCTTGTTGGAAACAAGGTTATTATTTTGTTGTATTTTTTTGAGGGATGTGTATACCTTTAAAGCTACAATTATATGAGTGCAAATACATGCATTATCCACAATATATATAATACAATGCAAAATATTCAAAATCACTGTTATACCACACCACCCTATTGAACATAGTCTATCATAGACAGGTTGGGTTTGTTCTCCTAGGCGTATGGCTATGTATGTTACATACGCTACTATGATCACGATCCATATGGAGCCCGTAGCTGTTGGAGTCCATTTAACCAAGTACACTGGTGTTTGAAAGGATATATAATTTTGTAAGACACAAATCCAACCAGCCACGTTTTAAATACAATTGTAGTTTCGAGTGAAATGAAAAGTATAGCATGTAAGAAAACGCATAAAATACCTTGAGTAAATATCAAATAATTAACATTAATTGCATCAGTTATAGAAATTGCTGTCATATATAATGCACTTGACATACTTGACACAGATTGGCTCATCATTATCAGTAAATGGGGGCTATTTTGACCTAAATGTGTACCGGAATACATACGAAAACTTTAATAATAAATACTATCGTCGTCATGCTAACGCAAAGCAGAGACAAGCAATAGAAACTAATCTTTGCTGGATATGTTTCAAGAAGTCCATTGCATTGTATATGGGTTTCCGTTGTTACACAGTCGATATCTGTGGGAATGTTACAACATAGCAGATGATCCGAAACTTTGATAATCAGTTTCTGAGACATACTGGGATCAATTAAAATAGACAAGCCATAATAATAAGATATATTCTGTAGGTCTAGCAATACTAATTTACTGGGATATATCAGACCTAAATCAATTTCTTTTAAACTGTTTCCTCTCAAATATAAAACAGAGAGATATGTTGACATTAAATATGGCAGATAATAAATTAAATGATAAATCTATACACATTATGTTTTGAAAAATGGAAAATTGAAGAAAATAAATAGATCTTATATAATTATGACTAAAATCTGCTATCAATATGCGAATCGCAGTTGTGGTTTTGATATCCGAGACAACTAAATGGCTGAGCTCGCAATATGATATATTTAAAAACAATAGACTACTTAAATTTAATTTGTTTAAATATATTACACTTTGTGTACCTTTTACCACAAGTCCTTTGACATATAATACTTTTTGACTATACGTATTTTCAATAGAGTTGTTTAAAAAGCATGAGATAACATATCCGTTGCAACTACAGCCATCCAGGAATATATCACAGTTTAATTCATCATTCATGGAATACCGACAATGAACATGTAGATCACATATTTCCTTTATACCCACGCATCTTTCTTCTCCACGACATTTCAGAAATCCAGGACATTTTAACTTTGAGCAAGACTGTTCATCCTCACCTCGTTTACAATCATATTTTTTATCACACATAGATGAAAGTGGTATACAATAACTGGTGTGACACTTGAACATACCAGGACATGCAAGAGGCCCACAGATCAGACGTGCGTGGTTTGAATAGCATCTCGTGTCATCTAAAATAACTTCACAAATAGTGTTAATATCGCTACAATAATCGGATGCTTCATAATTAATTTGTAAACTAGTACGTGTATTGATTGAATTTGTGGCATTATCCCCATTGTTGGTTGATGTACTACATGTATATGCTTCTTTGACACGCCTGATAAATAACCCAGCTAAATCTGTAGAGTTAAAAATAACGTCTTTTGTTGCTCTCCATATACGATTCTTAATAATTGGCTTCAAAATATGAACATTTTGAGACACACATACCATGTTTTCTTTTACAATTAAGTTTGAATCTAGACCATCACATAATTCATGAACATACACTTTGCAAGTCATGGTGGTGCTACATTGACGTATCGTTGAACAAGGCATGTTTACAAACTGGTCGATCAAATGTAAACTTGTATTGTCAGAAAAACAGTTATTCTCGTCACTGCCATCAAAACAGTCCACTACGGAATCGCATTTATATATCAACAATATGCAGGTTTTATCATGGCATTTGAAGTGGTTATTTTGACATTGTATTATGTTTCTTCTGCTTGGTTTTTCACATATTATACCTGATACATTGATCAGTCTAGAGCACGGTACACAGCTCACACCCCATCCACGTGTTACCTGTGATTTATCTTCATAATAATAATAATGTATCCGCGAAAATTCTGAAATCACACATAAGTTGTTTAAATATGCAAAGAATTTCATCTGCTGCGGTCGATCAATAGCCCACCAGAGTACGCTGAGAAACAAATTATTCAATGGGCTTGTGCTCAGATTTTCACCAAATAAAAAATATTGCCAGTCACGTATTGGCATGTCAGGGGATAGGACATGAGGGTATGTGGTTTTAGAAATATATAATAATCCAGTTGCCAAATACTTCTTTATCCTCTGGTTAATCTCTGCAGAGAAAGCAGGTGGTGATGTGGTGACTTTAAAAATCGACGCGTTGTGTGAAGAACAAATATTTTGGTTACCATGAAATGATAGTTCAATCTCCTTGCTTATTACATAGAAACAGGTCTCTGATCCTTGAAAAGTCAGCCAGTTCTTATCACATGTTCTATCCATTAGAATTGTCCCCCGTACTTCACGTTGTGTTTGGTTGGGCTTACATATATAAGTGGCTTCATATATCTCATCACATCGAATTGTTATCCATGAAAAAGTTTCAAAATATGCCTCTGTCGTTAAAGCAGCACAGTTTTGATCGTCTGAAGATTCTGGCTGAATGTCTGCGTATTTAACTCCCGATTTTCTCAAAGTCTTAATATAATGATCATTCGTAAAAACATGAGAAGATTGATTGATAAAATAAGTGTGTGTAGGATCATACCAAGCAGTCTGTAATACCGGTGATCTGTCCAGCCAATGAGGGAACTCGTCCTGCAATATCATCAAATAAAAATAGACATAAACTCATTCAAATATAACGGCCTTTTTATTAATACGCAGTCCTTTTTTCTTATTATTTTACAGTCGATTAGCATATCCATGACCCTCAATAATTAGCATTGCATCACCATGTACACACACACGACTATCATATGTACATCCCATAATATGATGTATGTTTTACATAACCTACATTGAGCGAGATATACATCATCACCTTATATCAAATGATCGTATCAGCAAATTATTATATTAAAAAACTGGTAGCTGGTTTATTCTCAAATTGAAGTACATTTCCCGTCCATGTACATTAGTCCATAGTATACCTAGTCAAATTGAAAAAAACAATCAGTACATTATATCAGAGGCATATATATATATATCTTAGTAACCTGTTTGTGTTTCCTTAATCCCAAAAATATTACTTCACCAAATTCTTGTGCCATACTATAATGCGTATAGCGAATTGTGGAATCTATGGTAGCTTCATCATATTGTAATAAACTCATATTATGTGACTCGCAATCCGCCTGAGCATCTAGCCATGTGACACTTCTAAAACACAGAATAAGATGTTGTTTGTCAGTGAATCATTATTAATGCTTTTGACATTAATTGTTCGGCTTATTTATATAAAACTAGGAAATAATAAATCTGTAATCACCTTTTATTACGAAATAAATGCCGAAATATCTGAGTATCTTCTTTGTATTTATATGCACCAATTGTGTCCCTTGGTTTGTGTATGTATAATGAAAAATCACATTTATATTGATCTGAAGCTGAACACGTTGCTTCGGGTAAGACAATTGATACTCGAAAACCCAAATGATAATATCCTGTAAATATCCCATGACCCACTTGTCTGGTCAACTCGATAATACTTTTCTCATCGACTGATCTCACAAAAACAGTGTAGTTCATGTTTCCACATTGTTTAGGACATGTCTCACTAATTGATACCGAAACTAGATGTCCTGTAGTGATCTCATTGCCTTTATATATAAAATGATACTCATTGGCTTATACGATGAGGCTATTAATAAATAAATTTGAATTTAAACACAAATCTGAAAGTGTATGATGGACTTTTGAGTCACGATAACCATATATTCCGAATGTACATGAAGATATCTTGACAGAGACTGATGTTTGCTTCCTGGGTGACTGATTATAACACACGATATATAATGTAATATTTGCCATTTGTAGAAAGTCATAATTGTGAAAAGATGTGGGCGTTATATCATACATGTTTTCATGAATGTCAGTGTTGTTAATTAGTCCGAAGGGCCAATTGCCGGTAAATTTTGCTTTCAGCTTGTATTTCAAACGTTTCAGTGAATTAACATTCACAAAGCGTGGATCACATGGCTCTAGTGTATCGTCTACATATACTTGTATACGCGTGGTTCCCACAGACGCATGACCGAGCTGGATTGTACAAATAATCTGTGTATCGGCTTGTAATGGAGGACAAATAATAACGTGACAACCATATGATGTATCAACTCTTGTCAGAATATCGTTCTGGTATACTTTATGTGGTGGGTAACACTCAGCGTAGATCCTACGACAAAAAACTGTTTGATAATTTCCTAAGAAAGATCCTCGCGAATATCCGGTATACCAAACCAAGGAGACATACAACATGCTAGTTTCAGAGTATATGGTAAAATCTGTTAAGTCTTCACAATATTCAAATTCCCTTCCATCACGATCAAACGTCACACTGAGTCCGCCGTATTGACACTGGTAAGCAGATATATCTGCTAGCATTGTGGGGCCAGAAAATGAGAAGTTTTTCACAAATAAAGCCATATTTGAAGAGCTTAATATAAAATATTCGACACAAACTGTGTTTGCAAATTTACTGGACGTTTCTGAAAACAAATAGTTATGCGAACAAGTCGCTTTTAAAAAATGACTCCTAATTTTTATGTCGATCATTGTCACTGATCTATTATTATCGCCAAGAAAAAAATCAACAAATGCACAGTATGCTGAACTCATGATCAGTTTATTACTGGATGCAGTTGTGTTGCTAAGCATGAGTAATCTCTTGGACAAAGTTCCTGGACCATCGTGTACAATCACATGTCCATTCTTTGAGCCTGAAATTGTCACATGTAACAACATATATTTGTGATGATTTGTCATAACGTAATATTGCATTGAGATTATACTCTTACCAAATAAAAGTAATGGAACTTGATCATAAGGTATATAAACAGCACGTACAACGATGGTGCGTCCAAGTCCAACCAAGGACGTTTTAAAACTACTATAGAATACTGACAGTTCGTGGGCTATATATGCTGTAATTGCCAGTTGTAGTGATGCTTGCTGTGATGATATAAGCATTGTCCATGGAACACGGCGACCACAGTAAATTTCACTTGTATTTCTCTCGTGAAAGACCATTAAACCATGATCAACACATGATATGCGTCTATGCATGTCAAAATTAAACTTCAATACCTCCATGTATGAAACGTGTCTTTTTCTAACGTCTATGAATAATTGTAATTTAAATGAAAATAAATTCCTTCCCTTTATGGAAAATGCTGCACAAAATGTGTATGCAGTAGGCGAAGTAGTTTTTACTATCAAATATGCTGGAAGATTTCTCAAAAGACATCTAGACAAATGCTCATTTATGCAGATAAATTGTGTACGGTGATAGTCGATCAATGAGAAATGATGTACACTGACGGTACATTTACCAATATCCAGTAACACTAGCTTGTTATGCTCTGCATGGTTTCCTATGGTACCAGTTGTGTAATTAGTACAGGCTGGTACTATGAGGAATATAAAGATGATACTTGAAGTGACCACCATCACATGTGACATCTAAATGCCTGCATTACATGTAAAATAAGCATGAGAAAAGTTCAAATGACAAGTAATTGGTGTAAAAGTAGAAAGTTTGAATATACATTTACAACCATTTATGATCGAGCAAAATGGCACTGGACAATAAAATCCAAAACACCTATATGACATAACACTGATTAAATTCTGGTTGGAAACCACACAATTTAATAAATTGAATGTAAATACGTAAAGATACATAAATCATGTTGATAAATAACGAATGATTTTCTCAGGTTGTGCGATGTTTTCAACTTAGTCCATATTACCACCTTTTGAAATGACGATCTATCGTTATCTGATCAAATCATATTACACACCTATATATTAACAGCGTAATTATTATAAGTTCCAATTAGTTTCTAATTAGTATTCATAGCACAAGTAGAGCGCCGAGGCGTAACTTTGATTAAATAGGGTTTATTTTACATCATGATCATATGAACAACCACATTGCCGATCCTGTGACATTAACAAGCAATTAACAGTAGAACGTTGATAATAAATTTGTGCATGTGACTCGATATATGTACATTGAATGGTTACATGTAACATAATTAGATAATATAATTTTAAATGTAATTAAAAACAATGAATAATGATATTTAATTATATTACAAATAAAATAAACTGATTATTTTACTCGTTTTAAAATATTAATTGTACGATTCTAAATGCAGTCCTCACACAGTTTGGTTACTATTTTATTAATCAACACAAGGCCCTCAGTATGAAATACAATAGTTGTGTTTACGAAGATTTATGCATACATTATTCTTCAGCATTCGTTTGAGGGGTCAAATAAGGAACAGATCACCGGTTTATGGCTGTAGGGATTTCAAATTAATGCTATTATTTGTTATTTATTAATATATACCTATAGAAACGTAGTGATATCAAAGATCTGTACAATAAGATGGTCGACTTCCGAATTTCACAATCTTCTTATGAAAGTGTATACTAGTAATGCATTACATTACATTATACATAATAGGTGGTGCCACCTTTTGACAAAGTGGAATAGTACAAATTTGAGGTGAATCACCGCGTAAAAACAATTTACCATTTTACTCCAGTTAGGTCTATATATTTACAATATATATTTTTTGTGCAAATAGACTAGACACATTTTTGGAAAAGTAGCTCATATAAAATCCTAGGAGCATTTTTGAGCAGAAGTTGGGAACCTGACTTTTTAAACACGATTAGCCCGGCTCCCAAGCAGAATTTTGGGTTTTAGGTTGTCTAATTAGCATATACAAAATGACAGCCAATTTGACGATTTCAGGCATTTTGTGAGGAGATACATATCATATAACGTAAAATAGAGACAGTTATTGGGTAAGTCTATCAAAAATGATGAGTGAGTTTTTAACTTTGTGAAATGTATGTGAAATTAAATTAGTATTCCTCATTTTCAGGTTCAGTTATCCAATTAGATAAATAAAATGGCAAACGCTGAGAATTTTTGTAATTTTTTTTATACAGGTGATGCATGCTTTGTCTTACATTTACATTATGTTCATCTATTATTTTCCACTGGGTACAGACACAAATCACAGATAATTATAATTTGTAAAACAAAATACCAAATAATATTATTGATATATATAATATATTAAATGTATATGCCAATTAGCAATCGCCATCACCATGATTACAATAATATTTAATTTAAGATTTGACTTTGCTGTTACGCACATTAAATTATATGACAAAAAAGGATCTATGTCTAACTGTATACAGGTATAGGATTTTAGTAAAATAGACGATTAATCAATCTGTATTTGAAATACTTTATCAATTATATTCAATAAAGACAAGATAACCTGTCGCTCACCATGCTATCTCTAGAGTTATTTTGTCGTCCTTTAACGTTCCTCCGTCGTTATTTATCCTTTCCCCGTCACCCATTAATGGCTCTCCATCAGCTTTAAACAGTATCCTTTAACGATTCTCTACGTTTTAGCGCAGCTCTGTTGCTGTTCAACGCCCCTCACGCATTTGACATTTGTCACCTCTTTGTAACCCTTAACGCATTTTATCTGCATTTTAGGACCCTCTATCGCTTTTCAATATTTCCTCGCCGCCTTTTAATTCCTATCCGTGGAACTTTTGGGCCTTTCTGTCTTCCTTTGACAGTTTCCTCTGACTTTTAACGCATCTTCGTCAACCTTTAACGATATCCCGTATATGTGATCGTGTTTTTATCGCCTTTTGATGCAGATATCTCTGCCATATAGTGGTAGACGTCACATTCAACCTCGCACAGGGCAAGGATGAGGAGGCGTTAAACGCGATGGAGAGGCAATAATCGGCAAAAGAGAAACGTTATATGGCAACTGAAACGAGCAGAAAGGAAACAGAAAGACGCTAAAGGGAGACGAGGAGGCGTGAGAGTGCAATGAAAAAAAGTGCAAGCTGCCAAGCTCATTGGGAATTACTAAAGTCCGACATGACTTTATAAAGCGACGGAAATGCGACGTAAATGACAACGAAGAATCGTTAATGGGCAATGGAGGTATGGTAAATAGAACGGGGAACTGTTGAAGAGCAACAGGGAGGCATTAAAGAGAGACATACATACATTAATGGGCATAGGGGAGACGTTAGTGAGTGAGTGAATATTACGCTTTCTGCACAATCATGACAATATCGCGACAGACGGAAGCCCGAAGTCGGGACTATGCCCTATTCCTATCGAATGCCTTCAAGGGTTTTGAGCATTGTAGAGATAAAACTATAGACCCCTCTATGTATGTTTCTGGTGTTAGTTGTACCCCAGTTGTCTCTGTAAGCCTGATACTTTCTGGGTACAGAAATGTCTCAGAGTTCGTACACAGTGGACTACTCCTTTCGGCAGTAATGGTCATTTTTAAAGTGACATTGTAATATGATAAAACAGTGCAGTCCATTGATAAGACTAATGATGTAAAGATGATGATGTGAGGGTGGGGTGATAGGGTATTATTGAGAGTGCTTTCCTCGTCAATAACCTTGATAAGGGGTTCTGGGGATTTACCCCAGACATACCCAGACGGTCGGAGACTTGGGTTCCGCTATACAAAACACAGCTCTGCTATCCTCGGGTCGGATTATCCCCAGAGTAACAATAGCTGAGTGTGACTGCACTGATACTTAACATCCTGTTGCGGTTGAGGAAACAGGGTAGGCCGCTGGCAATCCGCCTGAAGATTATAGCCAGATACGTGGGGGCTGCGGCTTCCCCTATTGGATGCCAAAAATAGTAGAATTTGATATATTACGCTATCGTAGTTCAGTCTTTTATAATGCTTGGCGGCCATCTTGGCCCAACTCTAAAAAAAACATTCCATTGGAATGTGTCATCCCCAAAATAGTAGAATTTGGTATATTATGCATCTCCATAAGATAACTCCAAATTTATCGGATTTTATGTTTTTCAAAATGGGATAGGGCGGCCATCTTGGATTCAGAGGTCAAGATGTTTAAAAATCGGAAAAAAGCCATTTCATTGGTTTTGTCACTCATAAAATAGTGGAATTTAGTATATTATATCTGCATCTTTATACGTATGTCTGGCTTAGTTCTAAAGCTATCGTATTTTATGTTTTATTAAAATGGAGATGGGCGGCCATCTTGAATTTCGAGGTCAATATGTTTCATAATCTAGAAAAAACATTTTATTGGTTTTGTCACCCCAAAAATAGTGGAACTTAGTATATTAAATCTGCATCTTTATGCGCATATCTTGCTTAGTTCCAAAAATGTTATCGTTTTTTTTTCTAAATTGCGATGGCGGCCATATTGAATTTAGAGGTCAAGATAATCACCAATTTAAAAAATTACAATTTCATTGGATTTGTCATCGCAAAAATAGTAGAATTAGATACATTATGCATCTTCATGGCTTGTTTAGTTCCAGAGTTATCAAAATTAAAGTTTTTCAAAATGGCGATTGGTAGCCATTGTGTTATGTCAATTAGATAATAAAAAACTCATTTTTTTTCTTGGGAACAGTGTGTTCAGCATACCTTAATTATGTTAAAAAGTCAGGTTCCCAACTTTTGCTCAAAAATGCCACTAGGATTCACCTTTACTGAAAATTCGTCTAGTCTAAAACAAGGCCGTTAATACAGCTGACGAGCCACTTTAAAATAAAATAAAATTGCAGATACTAAAATGTAATAGATATGTGCCCAAACTATGCACATATCTAGGTAAAGAACACAGGGGGTTATAACCACTACATGTCGTCAAGCATGAGTGACCTCGGAGAGGCTTTGGGGGGGGTGTAAATGAATTACTTCACATTAGATTTACATTCATACTTTTATATATCTCAGATGATTCTAAATAGTATACAAGTGCTTTGTTTTACAAAGGATTATACATAGTCTACTAAATCCGTGAGGCAGTTCTATGCATAGGCACGAGCTGTGTCCAATTAACAAAACTGAAATCGGCTAAGAATTCAGGGGGGGGGGGGGAATTAGGTTATAAGATAATTATTAATTAAAATTTCTGAAATCCGTGAGGATGTTCTATCCACAGGCATCAGAATTGAGAAAGGAGAAGCATTTATTGTGAATTGTGGACAGTATGAAAGACGACAAACGACGGACGACAGACGGCAAACGAGAGTCGACACACGATGGCATATAAGCTTAAAGGCCGGATGAGCTAATAATAAAATGTCAGATTTCGTGGTTATTCGAAGTCATCCTTGTGAGAATTGAAGCTGGTTTATTGGCTTCGCTTCAAAACTTCAATTATCACAAACACTATATTGTTATATCTTTCATTGCATAAACAGGGGAAAATAATCCTGTTTGCAATATTGAATGGTCTCATCAAACGAAATTCTACAATTATCTGATAATTTCAGAGAGATTATGTATATTCAGTCAATGAACCATTATGAATTAACAAGCGCCCATCACAGTTTACATGTCTTAAATGTGACTAAGCTACTGTGAACTTATTGAACAGAAAAGGTAATCCTTGCGCAGCATTACCAAGCTCCACATGACCTCGTTACCAAACAATTTGTAGACAAAGACAAGACAACAATGCTTCTAAATGCTTAGGGAATTTTGGAATAAGAGTTTCCACAAATAGATAAAGAATTTTCTGTAACGAAACCAAACCTATGTTTAATAATGCGTATCTTGCTGTATCGAATAAAATGCACATCATGACATTTTAGCCTCGGGTAAATGGGGCAATACACTCTTTGTACGATTTTGCACGTAAACAGGAGTCCCAACTAAATAGTTCCATTTTGGTCAATGTGTGGCGTGTTGGTATTGAAAAGGGTGTATTGTTTTTTACTTCTGTGGGACAGAATCCTAAATATCCAGGAGATACTTAAGGAATGAAACAAGGAGATAAGTTTAAATATCTAGTTTAAAAATATATAGCTTAAAAAACTTCACCGTGTATTCCTTCCACCATCATCGCCGCTGCTGGCCAACATCTATTCAATACTTGTATTGCCAGTGAATGCCGCATGTCTCTACACACGTACACACGATGTAGGCCTACCCACCCAATTCCGGTTCAATGTAGGGCCAACATCGCAGCCTATTCCTGGTTCCCATTCCCATTCCTATTCCTGCCGGTCAATCGTCTACGATGCTGGCCCAACACGAATCCAACACTGGGTCTGCTGTATACTTTTTGCCAGAACATCAGTAAACACATGCTATTCACCCAATGCAGTTTCAATGTTGAACTATAGCCTTTGACGCTGGCCCAACAGTGAAATAGCATTGGGTGATTGTACCGCGTTTGCTAGGGTAATACCGCATAGCAATGCGGGTGACGGTTTCTTACCCTGACGCCAGAAAGGCCGCTTCCCAGATAACACGATACATTTGCCCAATGCTGATGTAATAATTGGCCACCGTCTTCGACGCTGGGCCAACATTATCCCAACCAAAACCCTTTAAGCTCTAATACAATCAGAAATATAATTGTGAATATCTTTTTTTCTTAACACTTTTTAAAAACGCAACTGTTTGATCTAGCGAACTCAAACGTTATATTCGACATGTTCATAAGGACTGGTGTACAGAAATGTCAACTGTTTCCCATACACAGCACTCCTCTTCCCTCTAATTGCGACACAAACGCAAACTAAACTTGATAGGCTCCTGGCCTACGGCCGAGCCTAATAAATACCAAAACATTGCACAAAAATACAAAACAATCATGTCAAGGAAAATTGATGTACACCACTCTTCTATTCCACCCATACTAGTGGTGGGTGAATAGTTCGTGTTGGCTGGGCTAATGTAATGTTGCTTACTTTCTTCTCTTTACTTTACTTTAGTGTTAGTTTACGTGGTACATGTGGTTGATTATTAAAATAATGAAAAAAATAGTCGTGATGGCAAAATTTGCGTACTATAACTACACAATGGAAGCACATAATTGCGATGGGTATGGATAAATGCTACTCTCTCAATATTTTATGGCATGGTCCAAATATAATTATAAGAAATACATAAGCCTACAATACAATGGGTCTTTAATAGTTTTATGTTTGAGCACCGTCCACGATGTTAGCCCAACATCAAACCAAAATAAATAGAGACGCAATAGACCAGACGTGGCTGAGGGTAAGGTGTTACTCGGAAGGGGAATTTAAGCCACTATAATTTTCACACAGCTGGACATGCTCTAGAACTATTGTTGACTTAAGACAAACCCATTTGGAATAAAAATTGGGAGTTATGTGAACATATTACACACTTTTTTGGTTGGATGTAAATTCTGCTAGGTATTATTCGTGTTTGAGAAATTTACCATCTCTCTCATTTTTCCCAATGAGTAGACAAATTGAAAAAAATGTACCAACGGGTTGATATCAGTTGAAAGCCACTATCGAAGGTTTTAACATTGATGGATAATAACATTTTTCTGTTAAATACGAAATGATTAACAAAGCGTTAAGTTTGTATTTTATCCCTCGATTTGGGGCAATTTCTCACAATTTGTTGATTAAAAGTAACAACACATTTCTCAGAGCTTATATTTACATGATATAATTTTTTATAATTATGATGAGTTAAATAAACATAATTATAATACACGTTTGGTTTACGTATGTCTTTTGAAAATCCACCTTATCTCATTTTAAAATGTTTTTTTTTATTTCGGTACAAATTGGTTTGTGTTTGATTATTACCTATAATGTTTAGAATGGTATAATAACATTAACTTTGAATTTTCCACAAAAGAAAACAAGTTGAAGAAACTTTATAACAACTTTCTTTGTTTTGTGGAAATGTCTACGACAAATTGTTTTTAGATCCACAAAGATTCAACAGTACAACATTATATCAATTCACATAAAATATAATAAAATACATCACAGACGGTTCGAAGAAGCATCCGATAGGTCTACACACACAAATTAATAGGCTAAATAAGTTATTATCCTGGGATATAGTAATCTTTCTAAATTCCCTGAGGGGCATACCAGATTTCATATTTTGAGATGACATTCTCAACTCCTCTAGGAAATACCGAAAGCCTCATATCCATCTGAGCCTGGGGTACTATTTTTAGATCAGAAGCGGTTGTGACGCAGATAAATCAACTATTTATGTTCTAGGTTCCCAATGCTGTGTTCATAGTTGCGCAAGTGATTAAGCATTAAAGCCGTGTCCGAGCTGGGCTCGGACTTAGATTGCAGCGTCATCAATTCCAGGTCCGAGCTGGGCTCGGACTTAGACTGCTATGAGTTAATGACGTCCTGCATCTATGTATAAATATATTTGAAAGCAAAGATAGATTAAACAATTTTGCTAGAATATTTTAATATCCTACACATAGTTAACTAATAAATAAAACATAACAATAAGAGAGTTATTCGATGTCGCTAGCAGTTTTCTCATTTGTGTTGGCTTCTGTGTATGCCTGACGACTTATTTATTCGTGACTTGAAACGTGTGCATTCAGGTAGAGTATTCCAGATCCCAGGGGCCATGCATATAAGCAAATGCATTTAGACCATGCTTTTTATTGATTCAAATAAGGGCAGGTAAAATTTTAATTTTGTATTGGTGTTATTGGTTCTTTCAAATAGGAGCCAGATTGTTTTATTTTGTATGTCTGAATCGCTCTGTTTCTTTCCCTCTCCAATTTGCACGCTTGGCATTTGGGATTTAAAAGGAGAAACCATGCGCTGAAGGCTAGTCACCGTAAACATAACACAATTAAGTTTTTCAATCTTTTTAGTGTTCCCCACTCCACAATGCTGCAGAACTGGAAACATTTCCATGCTGTGGTCGACACTGATGGCAAGAGTCCCATTAAGGCATTTAAATGGCTACCAGCTTTTTTACAGATATTTTGTATATGTTTATCTTAATTTAGATTTTTATCCAGATTGACTGCAAGGAGCTGAGCATTTTATTTACCAACTAATGTGATGTCATCCATTTCGAATATAAATTCCATATCTGTGGATGCCAGAAAAATTGCCTTAAATTCATATAATTTATGTATACAATCATTTTTCTTATACAAATATAATCTGCGATGTTAAATAATGTATTAGTTTACATTGTTATTATTTTGTAACAAATTGTTTTATATTGTTATGTTGGTGTATCATATACCAAATACAACAGTTAATAGTATGTGTGTATTTGTATGTATGGTATTTGTGTATATGTATTCATTTATGTAGGTATGTTTTGTTTTGTTTTGTATATACTGAGCCCAAATTCCTAGTTTGGAAGACTAACGGCTCAGGGTGCTATCGCAGACGAGCAATCTTATTTACGTGGTTCTCTGAGCCCCACGACACGACATCGCTGTACGCAACATGTCCTAGTGTATACGGCACCTGGCAGTCCCAGACGGTCACCCATCCAATTATGAACCGGGCTCGACGTTGCTTGACTTCAGTGATAGAGCCAACACCGATGAGCGAACTCCGTATTCCGTATATATATGTATGTCAATTCGCTATGATAATCTATATATTTTATTACAAATTTTCGGTGGCTCTCTTGGCGAGGGTCTCCCACCCATGTTATTTGGTAAAATAAACGTGTTTTGTTTAAAACATCTTACAATGTTGTTATTCCTGATTAAATCAAATCAATTTATTAGGCGACTTGTTAAAAACATCATGAAATATATGATTGTTCGTGTGGTCCGATGGAAGATGCAATGAAGAAATGTTGTATATTTTTTCCAGAGCTAAACAGACTGAGTGACTTTGAAAATCTGCATCTCCCCTCCAGCAGAATAAACACAATGGTTGATAGCTAAGAGATGTAGTGTCAATGGCTTTTCTAATTATTGTTATTGAATGGCTCCTGTGGCCAGTAGAGACTATGTATTAAGCGAAATTTATTATTCCGTTTTGAGCCCCACACCGATGTGCGAAAAACAATGTGGCTTGTCAACAATCCCAGCAAACACGACGTTGACCCAATGCTGGTCCAATGCTGGCCCACAGTCTGCGACACTGGCCCAGCATCAAACCAGCACTGGTGCAGCAGCTCGTGTTTGCTGGGAGCTGCGTCCAGAAGCACGCTGGTCTGGTAGTGCTTACTGCTGGCAGTGAGTACAAACCGACACCGACCCAATGTCTGTTAAATGTTGGGCCAGCGTCGCTGGTTCCGGAAAGTATTCATTCAGCCCTAGTCAGTACTTCAGTTTTTTTTAACACATGTGACATTTGGGACATTTGTGACACATGGGACATTTGTGACACATTGGACATTTGGGACACATGGGGCATTCGGGACAAATGGGAAACTTGGGACACATGGGACATTTGGGACACATGGGACATTTGGGGCATTAGTGACACATGAGACATTTGGGGCACATGGGACACATGGGCATTTGAGACACATGGGACACATGAGACATTTGGAACACATCGGACGTTTGGGACACTTGGGAAATATGGACCATTTGAGACACATGGGACATTTGGGACATATGGGCCATTTGAGACATTTGTGACTCTGGGATATTTGGGACACTTGGGATATATATGAGACACTTGGGACACATGAAACACTTGGGACACTTGGGATATAAATAAGACACTTGGGACACATGAAACACTTGGGACACTTGGGATATAAATAAGACACTTGGGCACATGAACCACTTGGGACACTTGGGGTATAAATAAGACACTTGGGACACACGAAACACTTGGGACACTTGGGATATGTATGAGACACTTGCGACATTACAAATTACAAATGTTATATATTTGTAAAAATGTTATGTACATAATGTTGGTTCAAGCTAACAATGATCCCAATATGCGGGTCATCTGAAATAAAGCAACTATGCGGGCTGGGGTGGGGAACAAAAAGTACTTTTTCAGAATAAATGTAAGTTCATTTGTGCAAAAATGGTGGGTTGATGAAAATGACTCGCTTGACAATAAATTGTGCAGCGTGAGCCTGTTTCCCCATGTATTGCTATGGCGGAAGGCGGTTTGGCTACGGCTCAAATTGCCAGAGGACAGGCTAGCAATACTGATATTTAACACCAGATTTCAAGACACCAAATGACCTCTGATAGGCCACAATAGGAAAGATATGGACAAATAATGCACTGAAGATCCCAGTGTGGTAAAACACGTGTATTTCTGTACGCATTGAGGCCAATCGGCCACAAATACAAGTAAGTGACATCAGTCAACATCAAATCAAATCCAGGGCCCTTGCTGGCACTCGTAAAATTCGCAAATTGCGAATATTTCATGTTATTGGAACACAAATAAGTGTTTAGCGAATGTTTTTGCGAATCTATATTGCCGTCGTCTTTAATGATAGCGATAGGCCTACACACTGTTACAAACTACGAGGGGTGACCACGCTGACACTTTTCTAAATGCAGTGATCCCGGGCCGTATGCTTCAGTAAAATCACTGTTGTGTGACGTCTCAAAAAGTCGCAGCTCAGTAAGTTAATGCATGGTCGCTGCGGCCGAGTGTGGCATGTCTTCCGCATGCTCCGTCATCGGCCTCACGTGGTCATTGTTTCTTCAAGGATATGAAATATTTTGAACAGTATATCCATAAAGTGGTGTTGCGTTCCTGTTTTGTTAAGTAGGCCTATAATGTATTTCACCTTTCTAATTGAAACAGTGGTGAAAGGGTCAGGTCAGTGAGACGCCTGCCCATGGCAGCAAACACAAAACACGCGTACAACATTTCTTCAACGTCGGTCCAACGTCTTCGACGTTGGCCCAACACTGCACAAATGCCACACAAGTGCTTTGTGCTCGCTGGGTACTGAGTGGACCCGTATCAACGGCCAGTGCCCAGCAAACACGACACAGTCAGTACGTGCACATAGTATACAATGCCCCAATGCCGTTTAAATGTTGGCCAGCACCGTACACAATGGCCCGGTATCGGATTAATGCACGTTACGCCGACACATTGCCTGGTCAATGATGGGCTTGCGTAGCATATACCGACACATGGTTTGAACCAAAGCTGGGTTAATGTTGGCCCGCCGTCTGTGACGCTGGTCCATATTCAGCGTGGAGTCAAACACAACACGGTAACCTAATACTGGGCTAATGTTTGCTCAGCTTCACAGACGGTGGGCCAACAATAGCCCGGCATTGGGTCAATGTCTCGTGCTTGACCGCCTGCATGATAGACTGAGAGAACGCACAGACAAAGAAACTGATGAGACTAACAAATGAGAGGTGAGAGGTAAAGCAATATATCTCCCCTCTATAGAGGGGAGACATAATAATGTAGAATTGCTCCAGCTGAGACAGAATGTTCTAATGCTTCCACAAATACAGTTTAAATGTTTTTCATGTATAGGTGTTAGAATCATATCAGCAAGGAATACAATTATGATAAGTCTATATAGACCACCTGACACTTGCATAGAAAATTTTACAGAAATAATTGAAGATCATCTAAATAATAATAATCAACAGATTCAAGTATGTGGGGATTTCAACATAGATTTAATAAATATAAACAACATGATCAGACAAATACATTTGTCAATAAAATATTTTCATTGGGATATAAACCACTCATTATTAAACCCACTATAATTACTGCTTACTTAACATAGAATATTTTCACAAATGCACTTGATTTTAAGCAAAAAAGTGTTTTTTGTTATTACTTACATCAGTGATCGCCTCTCGATAACCACCATCGGTATATCTATCAATAATTTACACAATAACTCGTTTAGGTCACACAAGCACAATATGCTACATAAGGATACATTTATAGCGGTGAAAAAAATACCGATTGGGCTTTTAAAGCAAATTGGTGTCTCAATGCATTAGACACACACTGTCCATATGAATACAAGCTGATACAGATACAACGTAATAATGAACCATGGCTTAGTAAACACCTTATTATTATATTACACAGTTTGCAAGAATTTTTTTTTTTATATACAAACAGTCAAAACAGAAAAAACATATAAAAAATATAAGAATATGTTAACATGTAGGCTATCTTCAGAAAGGCTGAAAAACATATTGTGATGAATTGACCTCAAAATAAATTTATTATTAAAAACGTGGGATACAATAAATATTATTATCAAAGACATTCTCACTCAGCAGCGCAGCTATCCGGGTTGTTTTTGTTTTAATACAATACATATGGATAGAAAGGTTATAGCTAATGAATTTAAAGTTTTGTCAATGTAGGACAACAATTGGCTAAATATATTGAAAAAACCCAGAAGAATACTTTTTTGATATATGCATAACCCTAAAAAATTGTTTCCTTGGAACCAGGTACTATACATAAAGTGTTAAAAATTGTCAATTCAAGTCCAGATAAGACATTCATGAAGCACTCTGATATTACTTTACTTTGTTAAAAGAGCGCATTTTTCAGTTATATAGCTGACCATTCTTGAGAATTATACATGAACGAATGAAAATTGCTATAGTAATTCCTATTTTTATATCAGGAAAAAAAATATTTATAAATAGATTAATGGTGCCCTATCTAATAGCCAATATGGTTTTAGATATAATTGTACAACGTGTCATGCCCTCCTAGATTTACATGAACAGCTCACCAAGTCGATGGATACAAAATTATGTACAATTAGTGTTTTGTTTATTTACAAAAGATCTTGATACAATGGATTATTCACCATTGTTGTTCCAGAAACTAAATAAATATGGTATTATAGGTACAGCTAATTTGTGGTTGAGCAGTTATTCAAAAGAAAAATCACAATATGTATGTTATAGCAGTGAAAAGTCTGTTTTGTACAAGTAAAGGCATTGGGAGTGCTTGAGTATAACTATTAGTGATGAAGTTGGAAAAGTGGTTTACCTTAAATACATTATCATTAAGCATCACCAAAACAAATTATACGATTTTATGTAAGAGTAAATCCAAGAAAAACTTTCAAATTAGTTTTATAAAGAAATTGATTGAAAAAGTGAGTGAAACTAAATTACTGGGTGGTATAATTAATGATCAATTAAACTGAGTATGACAATTTTTATGGTCAATGCTTTTCATAGCCTTTTTCCGGTTGACATACAAAATAGTTATATGATCAAGTAGGAGAAAAAAACATTTTTTCCATAAACTATTCTCGCACAAATATTTCAAACACATACTTTTGTGTATTTCCGAAATATCGCCGGGCAGATAACCAGTGATATAAGATGTGTTCCGGAACGGCTTCACGTCATTGTGATGAAATAGGATGACAACTATGGGAAAGTTCATGTAAAGATTTTATTAAAATAATAAACCAAATAAATGGGTCGATGCGAAATTTGATATCCACGTACTTAAGGACATTGCAAAGTAGCTTGTATTTCCTACAGCCGCCATGCAAGTGTGACGAATGTATATATATAGTACTGTTTCCAATAATTAGAGTATTGACATAAGCATATATGTTTTTTTTCAATTTGTGTCCATGATAAAAAACAATATTTACCTAAAAAGATAAAACATAGAAAAACAACACATATTTACAGGCCAGGCATATGTGAACAAATATAAACAATAATATTTATTTTTCAAGCCCATCAAATTAAATGTCAAACTAGTAGCTAAGTATAACCTGAATAGAACCTCGGTGAAGTTAGGAATAACTAACTTACATGTAATAACACCTACTGAGTAAGGCTTGTTGGAAACAAGGTTATTATTTTGTTGTATTTTTTTGAGGGATGTGTATACCTTTAAAGCTACAATTATATGAGTGCAAATACATGCATTATCCACAATATATATAATACAATGCAAAATATTCAAACTCACTGTTATACCACACCACCCTATTGAACATAGTCTATCATAGACAGGTTGGGTTTGTTCTCCTAGGCGTATGGCTATGTATGTTACATACGCTACTATGATCACGATCCATATGGAGCCCGTAGCTGTTGGAGTCCATTTTAACCAAGTACACTGGTGTTTGAAAGGATATATAATTTTGAGAGACACAAATCCAACCAGCCACGTTTTAAATACAATTGTAGTTTCGAGTGAAATGAAAAGTATAGCATGTAAGAAAACGCATAAAATACCTTGAGTAAATATCAGATAATTAACATCAATTGCATCAGTTATAGAAATTGTTGTCATATATAATGCGCTTGACATACTTGACACAGATTGGCTCATCATTATCAGTAAATGGGGGCTATTTTGACCTAAATGTGTACCGGAATACATACGAAAACTTTGTTTAATAAATACTATCGTCGTCATGCTAACGCAAAGCAGAGACAAGCAATAGAAACTAATCTTTGCTGGATATGTTTCAAGAAGTCCATTGCATTGTATATGGGTTTCCGTTGTTACACAGTCGATATCTGTGGGAATGTTACAACATAGCAGATGATCCGAAACTTTGATAATCAGTTTCTGAGACATACTGGGATCAATTAAAATAGACAAGCCATAATAATAAGATATATTCTGTAGGTCTAGCAATACTAATTTACTGGGATATATCAGACCTAAATCAATTTCTTTTAAACTGTTTCCTCTCAAATATAAAACAGAGAGATATGTTGACATTAAACCTGCCGCGTATCTGATGGCAGATAATAAATTAAATGATAAATCTATACACATTATGTTTTGAAAAATGGAAAATTGAAGAAAATAAATAGATCTTATATAATTATGACTAAAATCTGCTATCAATATGCGAATCACAGTTGTGGTTTTGATATCCGAGACAACTAAATGGCTGAGCTCGCAATATGATATATTTAAAAACAATAGACTACTGAAATTTAATTTGTTTAAATATATTACACTTTGTGTACCTTTTACCACAAGTCCTTTGACATATAATACTTTTTGACTATACGTATTTTCAATAGAGTTGTTTAAAAAGCATGAGATAACATATCCGTTGCAACTACAGCCATCCAGGCATATATCACAGTTTAATTCATCATCCATGGAATACCGACAATGAACATGTAGATCACATATTTCCTTTATGCCCACGCATCTTTCTTCTCCACGACATTTCAGAAATCCAGGACATTTTAACTTTGAGCAAGACTGTTCATCCTCACCTCGTTTACAATCATATTTTTTATCACACATAGATGAAAGTGGTATACAATAACTGGTGTGGCACTTGAACATACCAGGACATGCAAGAGGCCCACAGATCAGACGTGCGTGGTTTGAATAGCATCTCGTGTCATCTAAATTAACTTCACAAATAGTGTTAATATTGCTACAATAATCGGATGCTTCATAATTAATTTGTAAACTAGTACGTGTATTGATTGAATTTGTGGCATTATCCCCATTGTTGGTTGATGTACTACATGTATATGCTTCTTTGACACGCCTGATAAATAACCCAGCTAAATCTGTAGAATTAAAAATAACGTCTTTTGTTGCTCTCCATATACGATTCTTAATAATTGGCTTCAAAATATGAACATTTTGAGACACACATACCATGTTTTCTTTTACAATTAGGCTTGAATCTAGACCATCACATAATTCATGAACATACACTTTGCAAGTCATGGTGGTGCTACATTGACGTATCGTTGAACAAGGCATGTTTACAAACTGGTCGATCAAATGTAAACTTGTATTGTCAGAAAAACAGTTATTCTCGTCACTGCCATCAAAACAGTCCACTACGGAATCGCATTTATATATCAACAATATGCAGGTTTTATCATGGCATTTGAAGTGGTTATTTTGACATTGTATTATGTTTCTTCTGCTTGGTTTTTCACATATTATACCTGATACATTGATAAGTCTAGAGCACGGTACACAGCTCACACCCCATCCACGTGTTACCTGTGATTTATCTTCATAATAATAATAATGTATCCGCGAAAATTCTAAAATCACACATAAGTTGTTTAAATTTGCAAAGAATTTCATCTGCTGCGGTCGATCAATAGCCCACGAGAGTACGCTGAGAAGCAAATTATTCAATGAGCTTGTGCTCAGATTTTCACCAAATAAAAAATATTGCCAGTCACGTATTGGCATGTCAGGGGATAGGACATGAGGGTATGTGGTTTTAGAAATATATAATAATCCAGTTGCCAAATACTTCTTTATCCTCTGGTTAATCTCTGCAGAGAAAGCAGGTGGTGATGTGGTGACTTTAAAAATCGACGCGTTGTGTGAAGAACAAATATTTTGGTTACCATGAAATGATAGTTCAATCTCCTTGCTCATTACATAGAAACAGGTCTCTGATCCTTGAAAAGTCAGCCAGTTCTTATCACATGTTCTATCCATTAGAATTGTCCCCCGTACTTCACGTTGTGTTTGGTTGGGCTTACATATATAAGTGGCTTCATATATCTCATCACATCGAATTGTTATCCATGAAAAAGTTTCAAAATATGCCTCTGTCGTTAAAGCAACACAGTTTTGATCGTCTGAAGATTCTGGCTGAATGTCTGCGTATTTAACTCCCGATTTTCTCAAAGTCTTATTTAATGACCATTCGTAAAAACATGTGAAGATTGATTGATAAAATAAGTGTGTGTAGGATCATACCAAGCAGTCTCTAATACCGGTGATTTGTCCAGCCAATGAGGGAACTCGTCCTGCAATATCATCAAATAAAAATAGACATAAACACATTCAAATATAACGGCCTTTTTATTAATACGCAGTCCTTTTTTCTTATTATTTTACAGTCGATTAGCATATCCATGACCCTCAATAATTAGCATTGTATCACCATGTACACACACACGACTATCATATGTACATCCCATAATATGATGTATGTTTTACATAACCTACATTGAGCAAGATATACATCATCACCTTATATCAAATGATCGTATCAGCAAATTATTATATTAAAAAACTGGTAGCTGGTTTATTCTCAAATTGAAGTACATTTCCCGTCCATGTACATTAGTCCATAGTATACCTAGTCAAATTGAAAAAAACAATCAGTACATTATATCAGAGGCATATATATATATATCTTAGTAACCTGTTTGTGTTTCCTTAATCCCAAAAATATTACTTCACCAAATTCTTGTGCCATACTATAATGCGTATAGCGGATTGTAGAATCTATGGTAGCTTCATCATATTGTAATAAACTCATATTATGTGACTCGCAATCCGCCTGAGCATCTAGCCATGTGACACTTCTAAAACTCAGAATAAGATGTTGTTTGTCAGTGAATCATTATTAATGCTTTTGACATTAATTGTTCGGCTTATTTATATAAAACTAGGAAATAATAAATCTGTAATCACCTTTTATTACGAAATAAATTCCCAAATATCTGAGTATCTTCTTTGTATTTATATGCACCAATTGTGTCCCTTGGTTTGTGTATGTATAATGAAAAATCACATTTATATTGATCTGAAGCTGAACACGTTGCTTTGGGTAAGACAATTGATACCCGAAAACCCAAATGATAATATCCTGTAAATACCCCATGACCCACTTGTCTGGTCAACTCGATAATACTTTTCTCATCGACTGATCTCACAAAAACAGTGTAGTTCATGTTTCCACATTGTTTAGGACATGTCTCACTAATTGATACCGAAACTAGATGTCCTGTAGTGATCTCATCATTGCCTTTATATATAAAATGATACTCATTGGCTTGTACGATGAGGCTATTAATAAATAAATTTAAATTTAAACACAAATCTGAAAGTGTATGATGGACTTTTGAGTCACGATAACCATATATTCCGAATGTACATGAAGATATCTTGACAGAGACTGATGTTTGCTTCCTGGGTGACTGATTATAACACACGATATATAATGTAATATTTGCCATTTGTAGAAAGTCATAATTGTGAAAAGATGTGGGCGTTATATCATACATGTTTTCATGAATGTCAGTGTTGTTAATTAGTCCGAAGGGCCAATTGTCGGTAAATTTTGCTTTCAACTTGTATTTCAAACGTTTCAGTGAATTAACATTCACAAAGCGTGGATCACATGGCTCTAGTGTATCGTCTACATATACTTGTATACGCGTGGTTCCCACAGACGCAGGACCGAGCTGGATTGTACAAATAATTTGTGTATCGGCTTGTAATGGAGGACAAATAATAACCTGACAACCATATGATGTATCAACTCTTGTCAGAATATCGTTCTGGTATACTTTATGTGGTGGGTAGCGCTCAGCGTAGATCCGACGACAAAAAACTGTTTGATAATTTCCTAAGAAAGATCCTCGCGAATATCCGGTATACCAAACCAAGGAGACATACAACATGCTAGTTTCAGAGTATATGGTAAAATCTGTTAAGTCTTCACAATATTCAAATTCCCTTCCATCACGATCAAACGTCACACTGAGTCCGCCGTATTGACACTGGTAAGCAGATATATCTGCTAGCATTGTGGGGCCAGAAAATGAGAAGTTTTTCACAAATAAAGCCATATTTGAAGAGCTTAATATAAAATATTCGACACAAACTGTGTTTGCAAATTTACTGGACGTTTCTGAAAACAAATAGTTATGCGAACAAGTCGCTTTTAAAAAATGACTCCTAATTTTTATGTCGATCATTGTCACTGATCTATTATTGTCGCCAAGAAAAAAATCAACAAATGCACAGTATGCTGAACTCATGATCAGTTTATTACTGGATGCAGTTGTGTTGCTAAGCATGAGTAATCTCTTGGACAAAGTTCCTGGACCATCGTGTACTATCACATGTCCATTCTTTGAGCCTGAAGTTGTCACATGTAACAACAGATATTTGTGATGATTTGTCATAACGTAATATTGCATTGAGGTTATACTCTTACCAAATACAAGTAATGGAACTTGATCATAAGGTATATAAACAGCACGTACAACGATGGTGCGTCCAAGTCCAACCCAGGAGGTTTTAAAACTACTATAGAATACTGACAGTTCGTGGGCTATATATGCTGTAGTTGCCAGTTGTAGTGATGCTTGCTGTGATGATATAAGCATTGTCCATGGAACACGGCGACCACAGTAAATTTCACTTGTATTTCTCTCGTGAAAGACCATTAAACCATGATCAACACATGATATGCGTCTATGCATGTCAAAATTAAACTTCAATACCTCCATGTATGTAACGTGTCTTTTTCTAACGTCTATAAATAATTGTAATTTAAATGAAAATAAATTCCTTCCCTTTATGGAAAATGCTGCACAAAATGTGTATGCAGTAGGCGAAGTAGTTTTTACTATCAAATATGCTGGAAGATTTCTCAAAAGACATCTAGACAAATGCTCATTTATGCAGATAAATTGTGTACGGTGATAGTCGATCAATGAGAAATGATGTACACTGACGGTACATTTACCAATATCCAGTAACACTAGCTTGTTATGCTCTGCATGGTTTCCTATGGTACCAGTTGTGTAATTAGTACAGGCTGGTACTATGAGGAAAATAAAGATGATACTTGAAGTGACCGCCATCACATGTGACATCTAAATGCCTGCATTACATGTAAAATAAGCATGAGAAAAGTTCAAATGACAAGTAATTGATGTAAAAGTAGAAAGTTTGAATATACATTTACAACTATTTATGATCGAGCAAAATGGCATTGGACAATAAAATCCAAAACACCTATATGACATAACACTGATTAAATTCTGGTTGGAAACCTCACAATTTGATAAATTGAATGTAAATACGTAAAGATACATAAATCATGTTGATAAATAACGAATGATTTTCTCAGGTTGTGCGATGTTTTCAACTTAGTCCATATTACCACCTTTTGAAATGACGATCTATCGTTATCTGATCAAATCATATTACACACCTATATATTAACAGCGTAATTATTATAAGTTCCAATTAGTTTCTAATTAGTATTCATAGCACAAGTAGAGCGCCGAGGCGTAACTTTGCTTAAATAGGGTTTATTTTACATCATGATCATATGAACAACCACATTGCCGATCCTGTGACATTAACAAGCAATTAACAGTAGAACGTTGAGAATAAATTTGTGCATGTGATTCGATATATGTACATTGAATGGTTACATGTAACATAATTAGATAATATAATTTTAAATGTAATTAAAAACAATGAATAATGATATTTAATTATATTACAAATAAAATAAACTGATTATTTTACTCGTTTTAAAATATTAATTGTACGATTCTAAATGCAGTCCTCGCACAGTTTGGTTACTATTTTATTAATCAACACAAGGCCCTCAGTATGAAATACAATAGTTGTGTTTACGAAGATTTATGCATACATTATTCTTCAGCATTCGAATAAGGAACAGATCACCGGTTTATGGCTGTAGAGATTTCAAATTAATGCTATTATTTGTTATTTATTAATATATACCTATAGAAACGTAGTGATATGAAAGATCTGTACAATAAGATGGTCGACTTCCGAATTTCACAATCTTTTTATGAATGTGTATACTAGTAATGCATTACATTACATTATACATAATAGGTGGTGCCACCTTTTGACAAAGTGGAATAGTACAAATTTGAGGTGAATCACCGCGTAAAAACAATTTACCATTTTACTCTAGGTGTGCCGAACACGATTAGCCCGGCTCCCAAGCAGAATTTTGGGTTTTAGGTTGTCTAATTAGCATATACAAAATGACAGCCAATTTGACGATTTCAGGCATTTTGTGAGGAGATACATATCATATAACGTAAAATAGAGACAGTTATTGGGTAAGTCTATCAAAAATGATGAGTGCGTTTTTAACTTTGTGAAATGTATGTGAAATTAAATTAGCATTCCTCAATTTCAGGTTAAGTTATCCAATTAGATAAATAAAATGGCAAACGCTGACAATTTTTGTAACTTTTTATATACAGGTGATGCATGCTTTGTCTTACATTTACATTATGTTCATCTATTATTTTCCACTGGGTACAGACACAAATCACAGATAATTATAATTTGTAAAACAAAATACCAAATAATATTATTGATATATATAATATATTAAATATATATGCCAATTAGCAATCGCCATCACCATGATTACAATAATATTTAATTTAAGATTTGACTTTGCTGTTACGCACATTAAATTATATGACAAAAAAGGATCTATGTCTAACTGTATACAGGTATAGGATTTTAGTAAAATAGACGATTAATCAATCTGTATTTGAAATACTTTATCAATTATATTCAATAAAGACAAGATAACCTGTCGCTCACCATGCTATATCTAGAGTTATTTTGTCGTCATTTAACGTTCCTCCGTCGTTATTTATCCTTTCCCCGTCACCCATTAATGGCTCTCCACCAGCTTTAAACAGTATCCTTTAACGATTCTCTACGTTTTAGCGCAGCTCTGTTGCTGTTCAACGCCCCTCACGCATTTGACATTTGTCACCTCTTTGTAACCCTTAACGCATTTTATCTGCATTTTAGGACCCCCTATCGCTTTTCAATATTTCCTCGCCGCCTTTTAATTCCTATCCGTGGAACTTTTGGGCCTTTCTGTCTTCCTTTGACAGTTTCCTCTGACTTTTAACGCATCTTCGTCACCCTTTAACGATATCCCGTATATGTGATCGTGTTTTTATCGCCTTTTGATGCAGATATCTCTGCCATATAGTGGTAGAAGTCACATTCAACCTCGCACAGGGCAAGGATGAGGAGGCGTTAAACGCGATGGGGAGGCAATAATCGGCAAAAGAGAAACGTTATATGGCAACTGAAACGAGCAGAAAGGAAACAGAAAGACGCTAAAGGGAGACGGGGAGGCGTAAGAGTGCAATGAAAAAAAGTGCAAGCTGCCAAGCTCATTGGGAATTACTAAAGTCCGACATGACTTTATAAAGCGACGGAAATGCGACGTAAATGACAACGAAGAATCGTTAATGGGCAATGGAGGTATGGTAAATAGAACGGGGAACTGTTGAAGAGCAACAGGGAGGCATTAAAGAGAGACATACATACATTAATGGGCATAGGGGAGACGTTAGTGAGTGAGTGAATATTACGCTTTCTGCACAATCATGACAATATCGCGACAGACGGAAGCCCGAAGTCGGGACTATGCCCTATTCTTATCGAATGACTTCAAGGGTTTTGAGCATTGTAGAGATAAAGCTATAGACCCCTCTATGTATGTTTCTGGTCTTAGTTGTACCCCAGTTGTCTCTGTAAGCCTGATACTTTCTGGGTACAGAAATGTCTCAGAGTTCGTACACAGTGGACTACTCCTTTCGGCAGTAATGGTCATTTTTAAAGTGACATTGTAATATGATAAAACAGTGCAGTCCATTGATAAGACTAATGATGTAAAGATGATGATGTGAGGGTGGGGTGATAGGGCATTATTGAGAGTGCTTTCCACGTCAATAACCTTGATAAGGGGTTCTGGGGATTTACCCCAGACATACCCAAACGGTCGGAGACTTGGGTTCCGCTATACAAAACACAGCTCTGCTATCCTCGGGTCGGATTATCCCCAGAGTAACAATAGCTGAGTGTGACTGCACTGATACTTAACATCCTGTTGCGGTTGAGGAAACAGGGTAGGCCGCTGGCAATCCGCCTGAAGATTATAGCCAGATACGTGGGGGCTGCGGCTTCCCCTATTGGATGCCAAAAATAGTAGAATTTGATATATTACGCTATCGTAGTTCAGTCTTTTATAATGCTGGGCGGCCATCTTGGCCCGATTCTAAAAAAAACATTCCATTGGAATGTGTCATCCCCAAAATAGTAGAATTTGGTATATTATGCATCTCCATAAGATAACTCCAAATTTATCAGATTTTATGTTTTTCAAAATGGGATAGGGCGGCCATCTTGGATTTAGAGGTCAAGATGTGTAAAAATCGAAAAATAGCCATTTCATTGGTTTTGTCACTCATAAAATAGTGGAATTTAGTATATTATATCTGCATCTTTATACGTATGTCTGGCTTAGTTCTAAGGCTATCGTATTTTATGCTTTTCAAAATGGAGATGGGCGGCCATCTTGAATTTCGAGGTCAATATGTTTCATAATCTAGAAAAAACATTTTATTGGTTTTGTCACCCCAAAAATAGTGGAATTTAGTATATTAAATCTGCATCTTTATGCGCATATCTTGCTTAGTTCCAAAAATGTTATCGTTTTTTTTTCTAAATTGCGATGGCGGCCATATTGAATTTAGAGGTCAAGATGTTCACCAATTTAAAAAATTACAATTTCATTGGATTTCTCATTGCAAAAATAGTAGAATTAGATACATTATGCATCTTCATGGCTTGTTTAGTTCCAGAGTTATCAAAATTAAAGTTTTTCAAAATGGCGATTGGTAGCCATTGTGTTATGTCAATTAGATAATAAAAAACTCATTTTTTTTCTTGGGAACAGTGTGTTCAGCATACCTTAATTATGTTAAAAAGTCAGGTTCCCAACTTTTGCTCAAAAATGCCACTAGGATTCACCTTTACTGAAAATTCGTCTAGTCTAAAACAAGGCCGTTAATACAGCTGACGAGCCACTTTATAATAAAATAAAATTGCAGATACTAAAATGTAATAGATATGTGTCCAAACTATGCACATATCTAGGTAAAGAACACAGGGGGTTATAACCACTACATGTCGTCAAGCATGAGTGACCTCGGAGAGGCTTTGGGGGGGGGGGTAAATGAATTACTTCACATTAGATTTACACTCATACTTTTATATATCTCAGATTATTCTAAATAGTATACAAGTGCTTTGTTTTACAAAAGATTATACATAGTCTACTAAATCCGTGAGGCAGTTCTATGCATAGGCACGAGCTGTGTCCAATTAACAAAACTGAAATCGGCTAAGAATTCAGGGGGGGGGGGGGAGAATTAGGTAATAAGATAATTATTAATTAAAATTTCTGAAATCCGTGAGGATGTTCTATCCACAGGCATCAGAATTGAGAAAGGAGAAGCATTTATTGTGAATTGTGGACAGTATGAAAGACGACAAACGACGGACGACAGACGGTAAACGACAGTCGACACACGATGGCATATAAGCTTAAAGGCCGGATGAGCTAATAATAAAATGTCAGATTTCGTGGTTATTCGAAGTCATCCTTGTACGAATTGAAGCCGGTTTATTGGCTTCGCTTCAAAACTTCAATTATCACAAACACTATATTGTTATATCTTTCATTGCATAAACAGGGGAAAATAATCCTGTTTGCAATATTGAATGGTCTCATCAAACGAAATTCTACAATTATCTGATAATTTCAGAGAGATTATGTATGTTCAGTCAATGAACCATTATGAATTAACAAGCGCCCATCACAGTTTACATGTCTTAAATGTGACAAAGCTACTGTGAACTTATTGAACAGAAAAGGTAATCCTTGCGCAGCATTACACAGTTCCACATGACCTCGTTACCAAACAATTTGTAGACAAAGACAAGACAACAATGCTTCTAAATGCTTAGTGAATTTTGGAATAAGAGTTTCCACAAATAGATAAAGAATTTTCTGTAACGAAACCAAACCTATGTTTAATAATGCGTATCTTGCTGTATCGAATAAAATGCACATCATGACATTGTAGCCTCGGGTAAATGTGGCAAAACACTCTTTGTACGATTTTGCACGTAAACAAGAGTCCCAACTAAATAGTTCCATTTTGGTCACTGTGTGGCGTGTTAGTATTAAAAAGGGTGTATTGTTTTTTACTTCTTTTAAAACGTCAGGGCATTTAAAAATTTGCTGGATTTTAAACCTGGAATTGACGATATATGTCAATATTGACAGGCACCATGGTTATAATGATTATAATGATTAAATAGAACTCCGAGGCCCGGCTTTAGTCTGTTTGAGTGCTATAGACAAAAATTCGGGTTAATATTTTGTATTTTATATAACTATATTGGTCTAACTCATGGGACAGAATCCTAAATATCCAGGAGATACTTAAGGAATGAAGCAAGAAGATAAGTTTAAATATCTAGTTTAAAAATTTACCTTAAAAATCTTCACCGTGTATTCCTTCCACCACCATCGCCGCTGCTGGCCAACATCTATTCAATACTTGTATTGCCAGTGAATGCCGCATGTCTCTACACACGTACACACGATGTAGGCCTACCCACCCAATTCCGGTTCAATGTAGGGCCAACATCGCAGCCTATTCCTGGCTCACTGCCGGTCAATCGTCTACGATGCTGGCCCAACACGAATCCAACACTGGGTCTGCTGTATACTTTTTGCCAGAACATCAGTAAACACATGTTATTCACCCAATGCTGTTTCAATGTTGAACTACAGCCTTTGACGCTGGCCCAACAGTGAAATAGCATTGAGTGATTGTACCGCGTTTGCTGGGGTAATGCCGCATAGCAATGCGGGTGACGGTTTCTTACCCTGACGCCAGAAAGGCCACTTCCCAGATAACACGATACATTTGCCCAATGCTGATGTAATAATTGGCCACCGTCTTCGACGCTGGGCCAACATTATCCCAACCAAAACCCTTTAAGCTCTAATATAATCAGAAATATAATTGTGAATAGGATTTTTTCTTAACACTTTTTAAAAACGCAACTGTTTGATCTAGCGAACTCAAACGTTATATTCGACATGTTCATAAAGACTGGTGTACAGAAATGTCAACCGGTTCCCATACACAGCACTCCTCTTCCCTCTAATTGCGACACAAACGCAAAATAAACTTGATAGGCTCCTGGCCTACGGCCGAGCCTAATAAATACCAAAACATTGCACATAAATACAAAACAATCATGTCAAGGAAAATTGATGTACACCACTCTTCTATTCCACCCATACTAGTGGTGGGTGAATAGTTCGTGTTGGCTGGGCTAAGGTAATGTTGCTTACTTTCTTCTCTTTACTTTACTTTAGTGTTAGTTTACGTGGTACATGTGGTTGATTATTAAAATAATGAAAAAATAGTCGTGATGGCAAAATTTGCGTACTATAACTACACAATGGAAGCACATAATTGCGATGGTTATGGATAAATGCTACTCTCTCAATTACTTTATGGCATGGTCCAAATATAATTATAAGAAATACATAAGCCTACAATACAATGGGTCTTTAATAGTTTTATGTTTGAGCACCGTCCACGATGTTAGCCCAACATCAAACCAAAATAAATAGAGACGCAATAGACCAGACGTGGCTGAGGGTAAGGTGTTACTCGGAAGGGGAATTTAAGCCACTATAATTTTCACACAGCTGGACATGCTCTAGAACTATTGTTGACTTAAGACAAACCCATTTGGAATAAAAATTGGGAGTTATGTGAACATATTACACACTTTTTTGGTTAGATCTAAATTCTGCTAGGTATTATTCGTGTTTGGGTAATTTACCATCTCTCTCATTTTTCCCAATGAGTAGACAAATTAAAAAAAATGTACCAGCGGGTTGATATCAGTTGAAAGCCACTATCGAAGGTTTTAACATGGATGGATAATAACATTTTTCTGTTAAATACGAAATGATTAACAAAGCGTTAAGTTTGTATTTTATCCCTCGATTTGGGGCAATTTCTAACAATTTGTTGATTAAAAGTAACAACACATTTCCCAGAGCTTATATTTACATGATATAATATTTTATAATTATGATGAGTTAAATAAACATAATTATAATACACGTTTGGTTTACGTATGTCTTTCGAAAATCCACCTTATCTCATTTTAAAATGTTTTTTTTTGATTTCGGTACAAATTAGTTTGTGTTTGATTATTACCTATAATGTTTAGAATGGTATAATAACATTAACTTTGAATTTTCCACAAAAGAAAACAAGTTGAAGAAACTTTATAACAACTTTCTTTGTTTTGTGGAAATGTCTACGACAAATTGTTTTTAGATCCACAAAGATTCAACAGTACAACATTATATCAATTCACATAAAATATAATAAAATACATCACAGACGGTTCGAAGAAGCATTCGATAGGTCTACACACACAAATTAATAGGCTAAATAAGTTATTATCCTGGGATATAGTAATCTTTCTAAATTCCCTGAGGGGCATACCAGATTTCATATTTTGAGATGACATTCTCAACTCCTCTAGGAAATACCGAAAGCCTCATATCCATCTGAGCCTGGGGTACTATTTTTAGATCAGAAGCGGTTGTGACGCAGATAAATCAACTATTTATGTTCTAGGTTCCCAATGCTGTGTTCATAGTTGCGCAAGTGATTAAGCATTAAAGCCGTGTCCGAGCTGGGCTCGGACTTAGATTGCAGCGTCATAAATTCCAGGTCCGAGCTGGGCTCGGACTTAGACTGCTATGAGTTAATAACGTCCTGCATCTATGTATAGATATAATTAAAAGCAAAGATAGATTAAACAATTTTGCTAGAATATTTTAATATCCTACACATAGTTAACTAATAAATAAAACATAACAATAAGAGAGTTATTCGATGTCGCTAGCAGTTTTCACATTTGTGTTGGCTTCTGTGTATGCCTGACGACTTATTTATTCGTGACTTGAAACGTGTGCATTCAGGTAGAGTATTCCAGATCCCAGGGGCCATGCATATAAGCAAATGCATTTAGACCATGCTTTTTATTCATTCAAATAAGGGCAGGTAAAATTTTAATTTTGTATTGGTGTTATTGGTTCTTTCAAATAGGAGCCAGATTGTTTTATTTTGTATGTCTGAATCGCTCTGTTTCTTTCCCTCTCCAATTTGCACGCTTGGCATTTGGGATTTAAAAGGAGAAACCATACGCTGAAGGCTAGTCACCGTAAACATAACACAATGAAGTTTTTCAATCTTTTTAGTGTTCCCCACTCCACAATGCTGCAGAACTGGAAACATTTCCATGCTGTGGTCGACACTGATGGCAAGAGTCCTATTAAGGCATTTAAATGGTTACCAGCTTTTTTTACAGATATTTTGTATATGTTTATCTTAATTTAGATTTTTATCCAGATTGACTGCAAAGAGCTGAGCATTTTATTTACCAACTAATGTGATGTCATCCTTTCGAATATAAATTCCATATCAGTGGATGCCAGAAAAAATGCCTGAAATTCATATAATTTATGTATACAATCATTTTTCTTATACAAATATAATCTGCGATGTTAAATAATGTATTAGTTTACATTGTTATTATTTTGTAACAAATTGTTTTATATTGTATTGTTGGTGTATCATATACTAAATACAACAGTTAATAGTATGTGTGTATTTGTATGTATGGTATTTGTGTATATGTATGCATTTATGTAGGTATGTTTTGTTTTGTTTTGTATATACTGAGTACAAATTCCTAGTTTGGAAGACTAACGGCTCAGGGTGCTATCGCAGACGAGCAATCTTATTTACGTGGTTCTCTGAGCCCCACGACACGACATCGCTGTACGTAACATGTCCTAGTGTATACGGCACCTGGCAGTCCCAGGCGGTCACCCATCCAATTATGAACCGGGCTCGACGTTGCTTGACTTCAGTGATAGAGCCAACACCGATGAGCGAACGCCGTATTCCGTATATATATGTATGTCAATTCGCTATGATAATCTATATATTTTATTACAAATTTTCGGTGGCTCTCTTAGCGAGGGTCTCCCACCCATGTAATTTGGTAAAAGAAACGTGTTTTGTTTAAAACATACATCTTACAATGTTGTTATTCCTGATTAAATCAAATCAATTTATTAGGCGACTTGTTAAAAGCATCATGAAATATATGATTGTTCGTGTGGTCCGATGGAAGATGCAATGAAGAAATGTTGTATATTTTTTCCAGAGCTGAACAGACTGAGTGACTTTGAAAATCTGCATCTCCCCTCCAGCAGAATAAACACAATGGTTGATAGCTAAGAGATGTAGTGTCAATGGCTTTTCTAATTATTGTTATTGAATGGCTCCTGTGGCCAGTAGAGACTATGTATTAAGCGGAATTTATTATTCCGTTTTGAGCCCCACACCGATGTGCGAAAAACAATGTGGCTTGTCAACAATCCCAGCAAACACGACGTTGACCCAATGCTGGTCCAATGCTGACCCACAGTCTGCGACACTGGCCCAGCATCAAACCAGCACTGGTGCAGCAGCTCGTGTTTGCTGGGAGCTGCGTCCAATAGCACGCTGGTCTGGTAGTGCTTACTGCTGGCAGTGAGTACAAACCGACACCGACCCAATGTCTGTTAAGTGTTGGGCCAGCGTCGCTGGTTCCGGAAAGTATTCATTCAGCCCTAGTCAGTACTTCAGTTTTTTTTAACACATGTGACATTTGGGACATTTGTGACACATGGGACATTTGTGACACATTGGACATTTGGGACACATGGGGCATTCGGGACAAATGGGAAACTTGGGACACATGGGACATTTGGGACACATGGGACATTTGGGACACATGGGACACATGAGACATTTGGGACACATGGGCATTTGAGACACATGGGACACATGAGACATTTGGAACACATCGGACGTTTGGGACACTTGGGAAATATTGACCATTTGAGACACATGGGACATTTGGGACATATGGGCCATTTGAGACATTTGTGACTCTGGGATATTTGGGACACTTGGGATATATATGAGACACTTGGGACACATGAAACACTTGGGACACTTGGGATATAAATAAGACACTTGGGACACATGAAACACTTGGGACACTTGGGATATAAATAATATGTATAGATATAATTAAAAGCAAAGATAGATTAAACAATTTTGCTAGAATATTTTAATATCCTACACATAGTTAACTAATAAATAAAACATAACAATAAGAGAGTTATTCGATGTCGCTAGCAGTTTTCACATTTGTGTTGGCTTCTGTGTATGCCTGACGACTTATTTATTCGTGACTTGAAACGTGTGCATTCAGGTAGAGTATTCCAGATCCCAGGGGCCATGCATATAAGCAAATGCATTTAGACCATGCTTTTTATTCATTCAAATAAGGGCAGGTAAAATTTTATTTTTGTATTGGTGTTATTGGTTCTTTCAAATAGGAGCCAGATTGTTTTATTTTGTATGTCTGAATCGCTCTGTTTCTTTCCCTCTCCAATTTGCACGCTTGGCATTTGGGATTTAAAAGGAGAAACCATACGCTGAAGGCTAGTCACCGTAAACATAACACAATTAAGTTTTTCAATCTTTTTAGTGTTCCCCACTCCACAATGCTGCAGAACTGGAAACATTTCCATGCTGTGGTCGACACTGATGGCAAGAGTCCTATTAAGGCATTTAAATGGTTACCAGCTTTTTTTACAGATATTTTGTATATGTTTATCTTAATTTAGATTTTTATCCAGATTGACTGCAAAGAGCTGAGCATTTTATTTACCAACTAATGTGATGTCATCCTTTCGAATATAAATTCCATATCAGTGGATGCCAGAAAAAATGCCTGAAATTCATATAATTTATGTATACAATCATTTTTCTTATACAAGTATAATCTGCGATGTTAAATAATGTATTAGTTTACATTGTTATTATTTTGTAACAAATTGTTTTATATTGTATTGTTGGTGTATCATATACTAAATACAACAGTTAATAGTATGTGTGTATTTGTATGTATGGTATTTGTGTATATGTATGCATTTATGTAGGTATGTTTTGTTTTGTTTTGTATATACTGAGTACAAATTCCTAGTTTGGAAGACTAACGGCTCAGGGTGCTATCGCAGACGAGCAATCTTATTTACGTGGTTCTCTGAGCCCCACGACACGACATCGCTGTACGTAACATGTCCTAGTGTATACGGCACCTGGCAGTCCCAGGCGGTCACCCATCCAATTATGAACCGGGCTCGACGTTGCTTGACTTCAGTGATAGAGCCAACACCGATGAGCGAACGCCGTATTCCGTATATATATGTATGTCAATTCGCTATGATAATCTATATATTTTATTACAAATTTTCGGTGGCTCTTTTAGCGAGGGTCTCCCACCCATGTAATTTGGTAAAATAAACGTGTTTTGTTTAAAACATACATCTTACAATGTTGTTATTCCTGATTAAATCAAATCAATTTATTAGGCGACTTGTTAAAAGCATCATGAAATATATGATTGTTCGTGTGGTCCGATGGAAGATGCAATGAAGAAATGTTGTATATTTTTTCCAGAGCTGAACAGACTGAGTGACTTTGAAAATCTGCATCTCCCCTCCAGCAGAATAAACACAATGGTTGATAGCTAAGAGATGTAGTGTCAATGGCTTTTCTAATTATTGTTATTGAATGGCTCCTGTGGCCAGTAGAGACTATGTATTAAGCGGAATTTATTATTCTGTTTTGAGCCCCACACCGATGTGCGAAAAACAATGTGGCTTGTCAACAATCCCAGCAAACACGACGTTGACCCAATGCTGGTCCAATGCTGACCCACAGTCTGCGACACTGGCCCAGCATCAAACCAGCACTGGTGCAGCAGCTCGTGTTTGCTGGGAGCTGCGTCCAATAGCACGCTGGTCTGGTAGTGCTTACTGCTGGCAGTGAGTACAAACCGACACCGACCCAATGTCTGTTAAATGTTGGGCCAGCGTCGCTGGTTCCGGAAAGTATTCATTCAGCCCTAGTCAGTACTTCAGTTTTTTTTAACACATGTGACATTTGGGACATTTGTGACACATGGGACATTTGTGACACATTGGACATTTGGGACACATGGGGCATTCGGGACAAATGGGAAACTTGGGACACATGGGACATTTGGGACACATGGGACATTTGGGACACATGGGACACATGAGACATTTGGGACACATGGGCATTTGAGACACATGGGACACATGAGACATTTGGAACACATCGGACGTTTGGGACACTTGGGAAATATTGACCATTTGAGACACATGGGACATTTGGGACATATGGGCCATTTGAGACATTTGTGACTCTGGGATATTTGGGACACTTGGGATATATATGAGACACTTGGGACACATGAAACACTTGGGACACTTGGGATATAAATAAGACACTTGGGACACATGAAACACTTGGGACACTTGGGATATAAATAATATGTATAGATATAATTAAAAGCAAAGATAGATTAAACAATTTTGCTAGAATATTTTAATATCCTACACATAGTTAACTAATAAATAAAACATAACAATAAGAGAGTTATTCGATGTCGCTAGCAGTTTTCACATTTGTGTTGGCTTCTGTGTATGCCTGACGACTTATTTATTCGTGACTTGAAACGTGTGCATTCAGGTAGAGTATTCCAGATCCCAGGGGCCATGCATATAAGCAAATGCATTTAGACCATGCTTTTTATTCATTCAAATAAGGGCAGGTAAAATTTTATTTTTGTATTGGTGTTATTGGTTCTTTCAAATAGGAGCCAGATTGTTTTATTTTGTATGTCTGAATCGCTCTGTTTCTTTCCCTCTCCAATTTGCACGCTTGGCATTTGGGATTTAAAAGGAGAAACCATACGCTGAAGGCTAGTCACCGTAAACATAACACAATTAAGTTTTTCAATCTTTTTAGTGTTCCCCACTCCACAATGCTGCAGAACTGGAAACATTTCCATGCTGTGGTCGACACTGATGGCAAGAGTCCTATTAAGGCATTTAAATGGTTACCAGCTTTTTTTACAGATATTTTGTATATGTTTATCTTAATTTAGATTTTTATCCAGATTGACTGCAAAGAGCTGAGCATTTTATTTACCAACTAATGTGATGTCATCCTTTCGAATATAAATTCCATATCAGTGGATGCCAGAAAAAATGCCTGAAATTCATATAATTTATGTATACAATCATTTTTCTTATACAAATATAATCTGCGATGTTAAATAATGTATTAGTTTACATTGTTATTATTTTGTAACAAATTGTTTTATATTGTATTGTTGGTGTATCATATACTAAATACAACAGTTAATAGTATGTGTGTATTTGTATGTATGGTATTTGTGTATATGTATGCATTTATGTAGGTATGTTTTGTTTTGTTTTGTATATACTGAGTACAAATTCCTAGTTTGGAAGACTAACGGCTCAGGGTGCTATCGCAGACGAGCAATCTTATTTACGTGGTTCTCTGAGCCCCACGACACGACATCGCTGTACGTAACATGTCCTAGTGTATACGGCACCTGGCAGTCCCAGGCGGTCACCCATCCAATTATGAACCGGGCTCGACGTTGCTTGACTTCAGTGATAGAGCCAACACCGATGAGCGAACGCCGTATTCCGTATATATATGTATGTCAATTCGCTATGATAATCTATATATTTTATTACAAATTTTCGGTGGCTCTTTTAGCGAGGGTCTCCCACCCATGTAATTTGGTAAAATAAACGTGTTTTGTTTAAAACATACATCTTACAATGTTGTTATTCCTGATTAAATCAAATCAATTTATTAGGCGACTTGTTAAAAGCATCATGAAATATATGATTGTTCGTGTGGTCCGATGGAAGATGCAATGAAGAAATGTTGTATATTTTTTCCAGAGCTGAACAGACTGAGTGACTTTGAAAATCTGCATCTCCCCTCCAGCAGAATAAACACAATGGTTGATAGCTAAGAGATGTAGTGTCAATGGCTTTTCTAATTATTGTTATTGAATGGCTCCTGTGGCCAGTAGAGACTATGTATTAAGCGGAATTTATTATTCTGTTTTGAGCCCCACACCGATGTGCGAAAAACAATGTGGCTTGTCAACAATCCCAGCAAACACGACGTTGACCCAATGCTGGTCCAATGCTGACCCACAGTCTGCGACACTGGCCCAGCATCAAACCAGCACTGGTGCAGCAGCTCGTGTTTGCTGGGAGCTGCGTCCAATAGCACGCTGGTCTGGTAGTGCTTACTGCTGGCAGTGAGTACAAACCGACACCGACCCAATGTCTGTTAAATGTTGGGCCAGCGTCGCTGGTTCCGGAAAGTATTCATTCAGCCCTAGTCAGTACTTCAGTTTTTTTTAACACATGTGACATTTGGGACATTTGTGACACATGGGACATTTGTGACACATTGGACATTTGGGACACATGGGGCATTCGGGACAAATGGGAAACTTGGGACACATGGGACATTTGGGACACATGGGACATTTGGGACACATGGGACACATGAGACATTTGGGACACATGAGCATTTGAGACACATGGGACACATGAGACATTTGGAACACGTCGGACGTTTGGGACACTTGGGAAATATTGACCATTTGAGACACATGGGACATTTGGGACATATGGGCCATTTGAGACATTTGTGACTCTGGGATATTTGGGACACTTGGGATATATATGAGACACTTGGGACACATGAAACACTTGGGACACTTGGGATATAAATAAGACACTTGGGACACATGAAACACTTGGGGCACTTGGGATATAAATAAGACACTTGGGCACATGAACCACTTGGGACACTTGGGGTATAAATAAGACACTTGGGACACACGAAACACTTGGGACACTTGGGATATGTATGAGACACTTGCGACATTACAAATTACAAATGTTATATATTTGTAAAAATATTATGTACATAATGTTGCTTCAAGCTAACAATGATCCCAATATGCGGGTCATCTGAAATAAAGCAACTATGCGGGCTGGGGTGGGGAACAAAAAGTACTTTTTCAGAATAAATGTAAGTTCATTTGTGCAAAAATGGTGGGTTGATGAAAATGACTCGCTTGACAATATATTGTGCAGCGTGAGCCTGTTTCTCCATGTATTGCTATGGCGGAAGGCGGTTTGGCTACGGCTCGAATTGCCACAGGACAGGCTAGCAATACTGATATTTACCACCAGATTTCAAGACACCAAATGACCTCTGATAGGCCACAATAGGAAATATATGGACAAATAATGCACTGAAGATCCCAGTGTGGTAAAACACGTGTGTTTCTGTACGCATTGAGGCCAATCGGTCACAAATACAAGTAAGTCAACATCAAATCAAATCCAGGGCCCTTGCTGGCACTCGTAAAATTCGCAAATTGCGAATATTTCATGTTATTGGAACACAAATAAGTGTTTAGCGAATGTTTTTGCGAATCTATATTGCCGTCGTCTTTAATGATAGCGATAGGCCTACACACTGTTACAAACTACGAGGGGTGACCACGCTGACACTTTTCTAAATGCAGTGATCCCGGGCCGTATGCTTCGGTAAAATCACTGTTGTGTGACGTCTCAAAAAGTCGCAGCTCAGTAAGTTAATGCATGGTCGCTGCGGCCGTGTGTGGCATGTCTTCCGCATGCGCCGTCATCAGCCTCACGTGGTCATTGTTTCTTGAAGGATATGAAATATTTTGAACAGTATATCCATAAAGTGGTGTTGCGTTCCTGTTTTGTTAAGTAGGCCTATAATGTATTTTACCTTTCTAATTTAAACAGTGGTGAAAGAGTCAGGTCAGTGAGACGCCTGCCCATGGCAGCAAACACAAAACACGCGTACAACATTTCTTCAACGTCGGCCCAACGTCTTCGACGTTGGCCCAACACTGCACAAATTCCACACAAGTGCTTTGTGCTCGCTGGGTACTGAGTGGACCCGTATCAACGGCCAGTGCCCAGCAAACACGACACAGTCAGTACGTGCACATAGTATACAATGCCCCAATGCCGTTTAAATGTTGGCCAGCATCGTACACAATGGCCCGGTATCGGATTAATGCACGTTACGCCGACACATTGCCTGGTCAATGATGGGCTTGCGTAGCATATACCGACACATGGTTTGAACCAAAGCTGGGTTAATGTTGGCCCGCCGTCTGTGACGCTGGTCAATATTCAGCGTGGCGTCAAACACAACACGGTAACCTATTACTGGGCTAATGTTTGCTCAGCTTCACAGACGGTGGGCCAACAATAGCCCGGCATTGGGTCAATGTCTCGTGCTTGACCGCCTGCATGATAGACTGAGAGAACGCACAGACAAAGAAACTGATGAGACTAACAAATGAGAGGTGAGAGGTAAAGCAATATATCTCCCCTCTATAGAGGGGAGACATAATAATGTAGAATTGCTCCAGCTGAGACAGAATGTTCTAATGTTTCCACAAATACAGTTTAAATGTTTTTCATGTATAGGTGTTAGTATCATATCAGCAAGGAATACAATTATAATAAGTCTATATAGACCACCTGACACTTGCATAGAAAATTTTACAGAAATAATTGAAGATCATCTAAATAATAATAATCAACAGATTCAAGTATGTGGGGATTTCAACATAGATTTAATAAATATAAACAACATGATCAGACAAATACATTTGTCAATAAAATATTTTCATTGGGATATAAACCACTCATTATTAAACCCACTATAATTACTGCTTACTTAACATAGAATATTTTCACAAATGCACTTGATTTTAAGCAAAAAAGTGTTTTTTGTTATTACTTACATCAGTGATCGCCTCTCGATAATCACCATCGGTATATCTATCAATAATTTACGCAATAACTCGTTTAGATCACACAAGCACAATATGCTACATAAGGATACATTTATAGCGGTGAAAAAAATACCGATTGGGCTTTTAAAGCAAATTGGTGTCTCAATGCATTAGACACACACTGTCCATATGAATACAAGCTGATACAGATACAACGTAATAATGAACCATGGCTTAGTAAACACGTTATTATTATATTACACAGTTTGCAAGAAAAAGATTTTTTTTATATACAAACAGTCAAAACAGAAAAAAACATATAAAAAATATAAGAATATGTTAACATGTAGGCTATCTTCAGAAAGGCTGAAAAACATATTGTGATAAATTGACCTCAAATTAAATTTAATATTAAAAACGTGGGATACAATAAATATTATTATCAAAGACATTCTCACTCAGCAGCGCAGCTATCCGGGTTTTTTTTGTTTTAATACAATACATAGGGATAGAAAGGTTATAGCTAATGAATTTAAAGTTTTGTCAATGTAGGACAACAATTGGCTAAATATATTGAAAAAACCCAGAAGAATACTTTTTTGATATATGCATAACCCTAAAAAATTGTTTCCTTGGAACCAGGTACTATACATAAAGTGTTAAAAATTGTCAATTCAAGTCCAGATAAGACATCCATGAAGCACTCTGATATTACTTTACTTTGTTAAAAGAGCGCATTTTTCAATTAGGCCTATATAGCTGACCATTCTTGAGAATTATCCCCGAACAAATGAAAATTGCTATAGTAATTCCTATTTTTAAATCAGGAAAAAAAATATTTATAAATAGTAGGACAGTTTCTTTTCTACCACAGTTTTCAAAAATATTGTTTTTTTATGATATGTTCGATAAGTTTCTGGAGATGAATGGTGCACTATCTAATAGCCAATATGGTTTTAGATATAATTGTACAACGTGTCATGCCCTCCTAGATTTACATGAACAGCTCACCAAGTCGATGGATAAAAAATTATGTACAATTAGTGTTTTGTTTATTTACAAAAGATCTTGATACAATGGATTATTCACCATTGTTGTTCCAGAAACTAAATAAATATGGTATTATGGGTACAGCTAATTTGAGGTTGAGCAGTTATTTAAAACAAAAATCACAATATGTATGTTATAGCAGTGAAAAGTCTGATCAAATAAATATATGTTGTGGTGTTCCACAGGGTAGTATCAGTCGACCCAATTTGTTTATTTTATATATAAATTATATGGTAAATGTATCAATTTTTTTTAATTTATAATATTTTCAGATGATACAAATCTATTTTGTACAAGTAAAGGCATTGGGAGTGCTTGAGTATAACTATTAGTAATGAAGTTGGAAAAGTGGTTTACCTTAAATACATTATCATTAAGCATCACCAAAACAAATTATACGATTTTATGTAAGAGTAAATCCAAGAAAAACTTTCAAATTAGTTTTATAAAGAAATTGATTAAAAAAGTGAGTGAGACTAAATTACTGGGTGGTATAATTAATGATCAATTAAACTGAGTATGACAATTTTTATGGTCAATGCTTTTCATAGCCTTTTTCCGGTTGACATACAAAATAGTTATATGATCAAGTAGGAGAAAAAAACATTTTTTCCATAAACTATTCTCGCACAAATATTTCAAACACATACTTTTGTGTATTTCCGAAATATCGCCGGGCAGATAACCAGTGATATAACATGTGTTCCGGAACGGCTTCACGTCATTGTGATGAAATAGGATGACAACTATGGGAAAGTTCATGTAAAGATTTTATTAAAATAATAAACCAAATAAATGGGTCGATGCGAAATTTGATATCCACGTACTTAAGGACATTGCAAAGTAGCTTGTATTTCCTACAGCCGCCATGCAAGTGTGACGAATGTATATCTATAGTACTGTTTCCAATAATTAGAGTATTGACATAAGCATATATGTTTTTTTTCAATTTGTGTCCATGATAAAAAACAATATTTACCTAAAAAGATAAAACATAGAAAAACAACACATATTTACAGGCCAGGCATATGTGAACAAATATAAACAATGATATTTATTTTTCAAGCCCATCAAATTAAATGTCAAACTAGTAGCTAAGTATAACCTGAATAGAACCTCGGTGACGTTAGGAATAACTAACTTACATGTAATAACACCTACTGAGTAAGGCTTGTTGGAAACAAGGTTATTATTTTGTTGTATTTTTTTGAGGGATGTGTATACCTTTAAAGCTACAAATATATGAGTGCAAATACATGCATTATCCACAATATATATAATACAATGCAAAATATTCAAACTCACTGTTATACCACACCACCCTATTGAACATAGTCTATCATAGACAGGTTGGGTTTGTTCTCCTAGGCGTATGGCTATGTATGTTACATACGCTACTATGATCACGATCCATATGGAGCCCGTAGCTGTTGGAGTCCATTTTAACCAAGTACACTGGTGTTTGAAAGGATATATAATTTTGAGAGACACAAATCCAACCAGCCACGTTTTAAATACAATTGTAGTTTCGAGTGAAATGAAAAGTATAGCATGTAAGAAAACGCATAAAATACCTTGAGTAAATATCAGATAATTAACATTAATTGCATCAGTTATAGAAATTGCTGTCATATATAATGCGCTTGACATACTTGACACAGATTGGCTCATCATTATCAGTAAATGGGGGCTATTTTGACCTAAATGTGTACCGGAATACATACGAAAACTTTGTTTAATAAATACTATCGTCGTCATGCTAACGCAAAGCAGAGACAAGCAATAGAAACTAATCTTTGCTGGATATGTTTCAAGAAGTCCATTGCATTGTATATGGGTTTCCGTTGTTACACAGTCGATATATGTGGGAATGTTACAACATAGCAGATGATCCGAAACTTTGATAATCAGTTTCTGAGACATACTGGGATCAATTAAAATAGACAAGCCATAATAATAAGATATATTCTGTAGGTCTAGCAATACTAATTTACTGGGATATATCAGACCTAAATCAATTTCTTTTAAACTGTTTCCTCTCAAATATAAAACAGAGAGATATGTTGACATTAAACCTGCCGCGTATCTGATGGCAGATAATAAATTAAATGATAAATCTATACACATTATGTTTTGAAAAATGGAAAATTGAAGAAAATAAATAGATCTTATATAATTATGACTAAAATCTGCTATCAATATGCGAATCACAGTTGTGGTTTTGATATCCGAGACAACTAAATGGCTGAGCTCGCAATATGATATATTTAAAAACAATAGACTACTGAAATTTAATTTGTTTAAATATATTACACTTTGTGTACCTTTTACCACAAGTCCTTTGACATATAATACTTTTTGACTATACGTATTTTCAATAGAGTTGTTTAAAAAGCATGAGATAACATATCCGTTGCAACTACAGCCATCCAGGCATATATCACAGTTTAATTCATCATCCATGGAATACCGACAATGAACATGTAGATCACATATTTCCTTTATACCCACGCATCTTTCTTCTCCACGACATTTCAGAAATCCAGGACATTTTAACTTTGAGCAAGACTGTTCATCCTCACCTCGTTTACAATCATATTTTTTATCACACATAGATGAAAGTGGTATACAATAACTGGTGTGACACTTGAACATACCAGGACATGCAAGAGGCCCACAGATCAGACGTGCGTGGTTTGAATAGCATCTCGTGTCATCTAAATTAACTTCACAAATAGTGTTAATATCGCTACAATAATCGGATGCTTCATAATTAATTTGTAAACTAGTACGTGTATTGATTGAATTTGTGGCATTATCCCCATTGTTGGTTGATGTACTACATGTATATGCTTCTTTGACACGCCTGATAAATAACCCAGCTAAATCTGTAGAGTTAAAAATAACGTCTTTTGTTGCTCTCCATATACGATTCTTAATAATTGGCTTCAAAATATGAACATTTTGAGACACACATACCATGTTTTCTTTTAAAATTAAGTTTGAATCTATACCATCACATAATTCATGAACATACACTTTGCAAGTCATGGTGGTGCTACATTGACGTATCGTTGAACAAGGCATGCTTACAAACTGGTCGATCAAATGTAAACTTGTATTGTCAGAAAAACAGTTATTCTCGTCACTGCCATCAAAACAGTCCACTACGGAATCGCATTTATATATCAACAATATGCAGGTTTTATCATGGCATTTGAAGTGGTTATTTTGACATTGTATTATGTTTCTTCTGCTTGGTTTTTCACATATTATACCTGATACATTGATCAGTCTAGAGCACGGTACACAGCTCACACCCCATCCACGTGTTACCTGTGATTTATCTTCATAATAATAATAATGTATCCGCGAAAATTCTAAAATCACACATAAGTTGTTTAAATATGCAAAGAATTTCATCTGCTGCGGTCGATCAATAGCCCACGAGATTACGCTGAGAAGCAAATTATTCAATGAGCTTGTGCTCAGATTTTCACCAAATAAAAAATATTGCCAGTCACGTATTGGCATGTCAGGGGATAGGACATGAGGGTATGTGGTTTTAGAAATATATAATAATCCAGTTGCCAAATACTTCTTTATCCTCTGGTTAATCTCTGCAGAGAAAGCAGGTGGTGATGTGGTGACTTCAAAAATCGACGCGTTGTGTGAAGAACAAATATTTTGGTTACCATGAAATGATAGTTCAATCTCCTTGCTCATTACATAGAAACAGGTCTCTGATCCTTGAAAAGTCAGCCAGTTCTTATCACATGTTCTATCCATTAGAATTGTCCCCCGTACTTCACGTTGTGTTTGGTTGGGCTTACATATATAAGTGGCTTCATATATCTCATCACATCGAATTGTTATCCATGAAAAAGTTTCAAAATATGCCTCTGTCGTTAAAGCAGCACAGTTTTGATCGTCTGAAGATTCTGGCTGAATGTCTGCGTATTTAACTCCCGATTTTATCAAAGTCTTAATATAATGACCATTCGTAAAAACATGAGAAGATTGATTGATAAAATAAGTGTGTGTAGGATCATACCAAGCAGTCTCTAATACCGGTGATCTGTCCAGCCAATGAGGGAACTCGTCCTGCAATATCATCAAATAAAAATAGACATAAACTCATTCAAATATAACGGCCTTTTTATTAATACGCAGTCCTTTTTTCTTATTATTTTACAATCGATTAGCATATCCATGACCCTCAATAATTAGCATTGTATCACCATGTACACACACACGACTATCATATGTACATCCCATAATATGATGTATGTTTTACATAACCTACATTGAGCGAGATATACATCATCACCTTATATCAAATGATCGTATCAGCAAATTATTATATTAAAAAAATGGTAGCTGGTTTATTCTCAAATTGAAGTACATTTCCCGTCCATGTACATTAGTCCATAGTATACCTAGTCAAATTGAAAAAAACAATCAGTACATTATATCAGAGGCATATATACATATATCTTAGTAACCTGTTTGTGTTTCCTTAATCCCAAAAATATTACTTCACCAAATTCTTGTGCCATACTATAATGCGTATAGCGGATTGTAGAATCTATGGTAGCTTCATCATATTGTAATAAACTCATATTATGTGACTCGCAATCCGCCTGAGCATCTAGCCATGTGACACTTCTAAAACACAGAATAAGATGTTGTTTGTCAGTGAATCATTATTAATGCTTTTGACATTAATTGTTCGGCTTATTTATATAAAACTAGGAAATAATAAATCTGTAATCACCTTTTATTACGAAATAAATGCCGAAATATCTGAGTATCTTCTTTGTATTTATATGCACCAATTGTGTCCCTTGGTTTGTGTATGGATAATGAAAAATCACATTTATATTGATCTGAAGCTGAACACGTTGCTTCGGGTAAGACAATTGATACCCGAAAACCCAAATGATAATATCCTGTAAATACCCCATGACCCACTTGTCTGGTCAACTCGATAATACTTTTCTCATCGACTGATCTCACAAAAACAGTGTAGTTCATGTTTCCACATTGTTTAGGACATGTCTCACTAATTGATACCGAAACTAGATGTCCTGTAGTGATCTCATCATTGCCTTTATATATAAAATGATACTCATTGGCTTGTACGATGAGGCTATTAATAAATAAATTTGAATTTAAACACAAATCTGAAAGTGTATGATGGACTTTTGAGTCACGATAACCATATATTCCGAATGTACATGAAGATATCTTGACAGAGACTGATGTTTGCTTCCTGGGTGACTGATTATAACACACGATATATAATGTAATATTTGCCATTTGTAGAAAGTCATAATTGTGAAAAGATGTGGGCGTTATATCATACATGTTTTCATGAATGTCAGTGTTGTTAATTAGTCCGAAGGGCCAATTGTCGGTAAATTTTGCTTTCAACTTGTATTTCAAACGTTTCAGTGAATTAACATTCACAAAGCGTGGATCACATGGCTCTAGTGTATCGTCTACATATACTTGTATACGCGTGGTTCCCACAGACGCAGGACCGAGCTGGATTGTACAAATAATCTGTGTATCGGCTTGTAATGGAGGACAAATAATAACCTGACAACCATATGATGTATCAACTCTTGTCAGAATATCGTTCTGGTATACTTTATGTGGTGGGTAGCGCTCAGCGTAGATCCTACGACAAAAAACTGTTTGATAATTTCCTAAGAAAGATCCTCGCGAATATCCGGTATACCAAACCAAGGAGACATACAACATGCTAGTTTCAGAGTATATGGTAAAATCTGTTAAGTCTTCACAATATTCAAATTCCCTTCCATCACGATCAAACGTCACACTGAGTCCGCCGTATTGACACTGGTAAGCAGATATATCTGCTAGCATTGTGGGGCCAGAAAATGAGAAGTTTTTCACAAATAAAGCCATATTTGAAGAGCTTAATATAAAATATTCGACACAAACTGTGTTTGCAAATTTACTGGACGTTTCTGAAAACAAATAGTTATGCGAACAAGTCGCTTTTAAAAAATGACTCCTAATTTTTATGTCGATCATTGTCACTGATCTATTATTGTCGCCAAGAAAAAAATCAACAAATGCACAGTATGCTGAACTCATGATCAGTTTATTACTGGATGCAGTTGTGTTGCTAAGCATGAGTAATCTCTTGGACAAAGTTCCTGGACCATCGTGTACAATCACATGTCCATTCTTTGAGCCTGAAGTTGTCACATGTAACAACAGATATTTGTGATGATTTGTCATAACGTAATATTGCATTGAGATTATACTCTTACCAAATACAAGTAATGGCACTTGATCATAAGGTATATAAACAGCACGTACAACGATGGTGCGTCCAAGTCCAACCCAGGACGTTTTAAAACTACTATAGAATACTGACAGTTCGTGGGCTATATATGCTGTAATTGCCAGTTGTAGTGATGCTTGCTGTGATGATATAAGCATTGTCCATGGAACACGGCGACCACAGTAAATTTCACTTGTATTTCTCTCGTGAAAGACCATTAAACCATGATCAACACATGATATGCGTCTATGCATGTCAAAATTAAACTTCAATACCTCCATGTATGTAACGTGTCTTTTTCTAACGTCTATAAATAATTGTAATTTAAATGAAAATAAATTCCTTCCCTTTATGGAAAATGCTGCACAAAATGTGTATGCAGTAGGCGAAGTAGTTTTTACTATCAAATATGCTGGAAGATTTCTCAAAAGACATCTAGACAAATGCTCATTTATGCAGATAAATTGTGTACGGTGATAGTCGATCAATGAGAAATGATGTACACTGACGGTACATTTACCAATATCCAGTAACACTAGCTTGTTATGCTCTGCATGGTTTCCTATGGTACCAGTTGTGTAATTAGTACAGGCTGGTACTATGAGGAAAATAAAGATGATACTTGAAGTGACCGCCATCACATGTGACATCTAAATGCCTGCATTACATGTAAAATAAGCATGAGAAAAGTTCAAATGACAAGTAATTGGTGTAAAAGTAGAAAGTTTGAATATACATTTACAACCATTTATGATCGAGCAAAATGGCATTGGACAATAAAATCCAAAACACCTATATGACATAACACTGATTAAATTCTGGTAGGAAACCACACAATTTAATAAATTGAATGTAAATACGTAAAGATACATAAATCATGTTGATAAATAACAAATGATTTTCTCAGGTTGTGCGATGTTTTCAACTTAGTCCATATTACCACCTTTTGAAATGACGATCTATCGTTATCTGATCAAATCATATTACACACCTATATATTAACAGCGTAATTATTATAAGTTCCAATTAGTATTTAATTAGTATTCATAGCACAAGTGGAGCGCCGAGGCGTAACTTTGATTAAATAGGGTTTATTTTACATCATGATCATATGAACAACCACATTGCCGATCCTGTGACATTAACAAGCAATTAACAGTAGAACGTTGAGAATAAATTTGTGCATGTGATTCGATATATGTACATTGAATGGTTACATGTAACATAATTAGATAATATAATTTTAAATGTAATTAAGAACAATGAATAATGATATTTAATTATACTACAAATAAAATAAACTGATTATTTTACTCGTTTTAAAATATTAATTGTACGATTCTAAATGCAGTCCTCACACAGTTTGGTTACTATTTTATTAATCAACACAAGGCCCTCAGTATGAAATACAATAGTTGTGTTTACGAAGATTTATGCATACATTATTCTTCAGCATTCGTTTGAGGGGTCAAATAAGGAACAGATCACCGGTTTATGGCTGTAGGGATTTCAAATTAATGCTATTATTTGTTATTTATTAATATATACCTATAGAAACGTAGTGATATCAAAGATCTGTACAATAAGATGGTCGACTTCCGAATTTCACAATCTTTTTATGAATGTGTATACTAGTAATGCATTACATTACATTATACATAATAGGTGATGCCACCTTTTGACAAAGTGGAATAGTACAAATTTGAGGTGAATCACCGCGTAAAAACAATTTACCATTTTACTCCAGTTAGGTCTATATATTTACAATATATATTTTCTGTGCAAATAGACTAGACACATTTTCGGAAAAGTAGCTCATATAAAATCCTAGGAGCATTTTTGAGCAGAAGTTGGGAACCTGACTTTTTAACATAACCAAGGTGTGCCGAACACGATTAGCCCGGCTCCCAAGCAGAATTTTGGGTTTTAGGTTGTCTAATTAGCATAATTATACAAAATGACAGCCAATTTGACGATTTCAGGCATTTTGTGAGGAGATACATATCATATAACGTAAAATAGAGACAGTTATTGGGTAAGTCTATCAAAAATGATGAGTGAGTTTTTAACTTTGTGAAATGTATGTGAAATTAAATTAGCATTCCTCAATTTCAGGTTAAGTTATCCAATTAGATAAATAAAATGGCAAACGCTGACAGTTTTTGTAACTTTTTATATACTTTTTACTTTTTACATTATGTTCATCTATTATGTTCCACTGGGTACAGACACAAATCACAGATAATTATAATTTGTAAAACAAAATACCAAATAATTTTATTGATATAGATAATATATTAAATATATATGCCAATTAGCAATCGCCATCACCATGATTATAATAATATTTAATTTAAGATTTGACTTTGCTGTTACGCACATTAAATTATATGACAAAAAAGGATCTATGTCTAACTGTATACAGGTATAGGATTTTAGTAAAATAGACGATTAATCAATCTGTATTTGAAATACGTTATCAATTATATTCAATAAAGACAAGATAACCTGTCGCTCACCATGCTATCTCTAGAGTTATTTTGTCGTCCTTTAACGTTCCTTCGTCGTTATTTATCCTTTCCCCGTCACCCATTAATGGCTCTCCACCAGCTTTAAACAGTATCCTTTAACGATTCTCTACGTTTTAGCGCAGCTCTGTTGCTGCTCAACGCCCCTCACGCATTTGACATTTGTCACCTCTTTGTAACCCTTAACGCATTTTATCTGCATTTTAGGACCCCCTATCGCTTTTCAATATTTCCTCGCCGCCTTTTAATTCCTATCCGTGGAACTTTTGGGCCTTTCTGTCTTCCTTTGACAGTTTCCTCTGACTTTTAACGCATCTTCGTCACCCTTTAACGATATCCCGTATATGTGATCGTGTTTTTATCGCCTTTTGATGCAGATATCTCTGCCATATAGTGGTAGACGTCACATTCAACCTCGCACAGGGCAAGGATGAGGAGGCGTTAAACGCGATGGAGAGGCAATAATCGGCAAAAGAGAAACGTTATATGGCAACTGAAACGAGCAGAAAGGAAACAGAAAGACGCTAAAGGGAGACGGGGAGGCGTAAGAGTGCAATGAAAAAAAGTGCAAGCTGCCAAGCTCATTGGGAATTACTAAAGTCCGACATGACTTTATAAAGCGACGGAAATGCGACGTAAATGACAACGAAGAATCGTTAATGGGCAATGGAGGTATGGTAAATAGAACGGGGAACTGTTGAAGAGCAACAGGGAGGCATTAAAGAGAGACATACATACATTAATGGGTATAGGGGAGACGTTAGTGAGTGAGTGAATATTACGCTTTCTGCACAATCATGACAATATCGCGACAGACGGAAGCCCGAAGTCGGGACTATGCCCTATTCTTATCGAATGACTTCAAGGGTTTTGAGCATTGTAGAGATAAAGCTATAGACCCCTCTATGTATATTTCTGGTCTTAGTTGTACCCCAGTTGTCTCTGTAAGCCTGATACTTTCTGGGTACAGAAATGTCTCAGAGTTCGTACACAGTGGACTACTCCTCTCGGCAGTAATGGTCATTTTTAAAGTGACATTGTAATATGATAAAACAGTGCAGTCCATTGATAAGACTAATGATGTAAAGATGATGATGTGAAGGTGGGGTGATAGGGCATTATTGAGAGTGCTTTCCTCGTCAATAACCTTGATAAGGGGTTCTGGGGATTTACCCCAGACATACCCAGACGGTCGGAGACTTGGGTTCCGCTATACAAAACACAGCTCTGCTATCCTCGGGTCGGATTATCCCCAGAGTAACAATAGCTGAGTGTGACTGCACTGATACTTAACATCCTGTTGCGGTTGAGGAAACAGGGTAGGCCGCTGGCAATCCGCCTGAAGATTATAGCCAGATACGTGGGGGCTGCGGCTTCCCCTATTGGATGCCAAAAATAGTAGAATTTGATATATTACGCTATCGTAGTTCAGTCTTTTATAATGCTTGGCGGCCGTCTTGGCCCAATTCTAAAAAAAACATTCCATTGGAATGTGTCATCACCAAAATAGTAGAATTTGGTATATTATGCATCTCCATAAGATAACTCCAAATTTATCAGATTTTATGTTTTTCAAAATGGGATAGGGCGGCCATCTTGGATTTAGAGGTCAAGATGTTTAAAAATCGAAAAATAGCCATTTCATTGGTTTTGTCACTCATAAAATAGTGGAATTTAGTATATTATATCTGCATCTTTATACGTATGTCTGGCTTAGTTCTAAAGCTATCGTATTTTATGTTTTTCAAAATGGAGATGGGCGGCCATCTTGAATTTCGAGGTCAATATGTTTCATAATCTAGAAAAAACATTTTATTGGTTTTGTCACTACAAAAATAGTGGAATTTAGTATATTAAATCTGCATCTTTATGCGCATATCTTGCTTAGTTCCAAAAATGTTATCGTTTTTTTTTCTAAATTGCGATGGCGGCCATATTGAATTTAGAGGTCAAGATGATCACCAATTTAAAAAATTACAATTTCATTGGATTTGTCATCGCAAAAATAGTAGAATTAGATACATTATGCATCTTCATGGCTTGTTTAGTTCCAGAGTTATCAAAATTAAAGTTTTTCAAAATGGCGATTGGTAGCCATTGTGTTATGTCAATTAGATAATAAAAAACTCATTTTTTTTCTTGGGAACAGTGTGTTCAGCATACCTTAATTATGTTAAAAAGTCAGGTTCCCAACTTTTGCTCAAAAATGCCACTAGGATTCACCTTTACTGAAAATTCGTCTAGTCTAAAACAAGGCCGTTAATACAGCTGACGAGCCACTTTATAATAAAATAAAATTGCAGATACTAAAATGTAATAGATATGTGCCCAAACTATGCACATATCTAGGTAAAGAACACAGGGGGTTATAACCACTACATGTCGTCAAGCATGAGTGACCTCGGAGAGGCTTTTGGGGGGGGGGGTGTAAATGAATTACTTCACATTAGATTTACATTCATACTTTTATATATCTCAGATGATTCTAAATAGTATACAAGTGCTTTGTTTTACAAAGGATTATACATAGTCTACTAAATCCGTGAGGCAGTTCTATGCATAGGCACGAGCTGTGTCCAATTAACAAAACTGAAATCGGCTAAGAATTCAGGGGGGGGGGAAGAATTAGGTAATAAGATAATTATTAATTAAAATTTCTGAAATCCGTGAGGATGTTCTATCCACAGGCATCAGAATTGAGAAAGGAGAAGCATTCATTGTGAATTGTGGACAGTATGAAAGACGACAAACGACGGACGACAGACGGCAAACGACAGTCGACACACGATGGCATATAAGCTTAAAGGCCGGATGAGCTAATAATAAAATGTCAGATTTCGTGGTTATTCGAAGTCATCCTTGTGAGAATTGAAGCCGGTTTATTGGCTTCGCTTCAAAACTTCAATTATCACAAACACATATTGTTATATCTTTCATTGCATAAACAGGGGGAAATAATCCTGTTTGCAATATTGAATGGTCTCATCAAACGAAATTCTACAATTATCTGATAATTTCAGAGAGATTATGTATGTTCAATGAACCATTATGAATTAACAAGCGCCCATCACAGTTTACATGTCTTAAATGTGACTAAGCTACTGTGAACTTATTGAACAGAAAAGGTAATCCTTGCGCAGCATTACCAAGTTCCACATGACCTCGTTACCAAACAATTTGTAGACAAAGACAAGACAACAATGCTTCTAAATGCTTAGTGAATTTTGGAATAAGAGTTTCCACAAATAAATAAAGAATTTTCTGTAACGAAACCAAACCTATGTTTCATAATGCGTATCTTGCTGTATCGAATAAAATGCACATCATGACATTGTAGCCTCGGGTAAATGTGGCAATACACTCTTTGTACGATTTTGCACGTAGGCAGGAGTCCCAACTAAATAATTCCATTTTGGTCACTGTGTGGCGTGTTAGTATTAAAAAGGGTGTATTGTTTTTTACTTCTTTTAAAACGTCAGGGCATTTAAAAATTTGATGGATTTTAAACCTGGAATTGACGATATATGTCAATATTGACAGGCACCATAGTTATAATGATTATAATGATTAAATAGAACTCCGAGGCCCGGCTTTAGTCTGTTTGAGTGCTATAGACAAAAATTCGGGTTAATATTTTGTATTTTATATAACTATATTGGTCTAACTCATGGGACAGAATCCTAAATATCCAGGAGATACTTAAGGAATGAAACAAGGAGATAAGTTTAAATATCTAGTTTAAAAATTTACCTTAAAAATCTTCACCGTGTATTCCTTCCACCACCATCGCCGCTGCTGGCCAACATCTATTCAATACTTGTATTGCCAGTGAATGCCGCATGTCTTTACACACGTACACACGATGTAGGCCTACCCACCCAATTCCGGTTCAATGTAGGGCCAACATCGCAGCCTATTCTTGGTTCACTGCCGGTCAATCGTCTACGATGCTGGCCCAACACGAATCCAATACTGGGTCTGCTGTATACTTTTTGCCAGAACATCAGTAAACACATGCTATTCACCCAATGCTGTTTCAATGTTGAGCTACAGCCTTTGACGCTGGCCCAACAGTGAAATAGCATTGAGTGATTGTACCGCGTTTGCTGGGGTAATGCCGCATAGCAGTGCGGGTGACGGTTTCTTACCCTGACGCCAGAAAGGCCACTTCCCAGATAACACGATACATTTGCCCAATGCTGATGTAATAATTGGCCACCGTCTTCGACGCTGGGCCAACATTATCCCAACCAAAACCCTTTAAGCTCTAATATAATCAGAAATATAATTGTGAATATTATTTTTTCTTAACACTTTTTAAAAACGCAACTGTTTGATCTAGCGAACTCAAACGTTATATTCGACATGTTCATAAGGACTGGTGTACAGAAATGTCAACTGTTTCCCATACACAGCACTCCTCTTCCTTCTAATTGCGACACAAACGCAAAATAAACTTGATAGGCTCCTGGCCTACGGCCGAGCCTAATAAATACCAAAACATTGCACAAAAATACAAAACAATCATGTCAAGGAAAATTGATGTACACCACTCTTCTATTCCACCCATACTAGTGGTGGGTGAATAGTTCGTGTTGGCTGGGCTAATGTAATGTTGCTTACTTTCTTCTCTTTACTTTACTTTAGTGTTAGTTTACGTGGTACATGTGGTTGATTATTAAAATAATGAAAAAAATAGTCGTGATGGCAAAATTTGCGTACTATAACTACACAATGGAAGCACATAATTGCGATGGGTATGGATAAATGCTACTCTCTCAATATTTTATGGCATGGTCCAAATATAATTATAAGAAATACATAAGCCTACAATACAATGGGTCTTTAATAGTTTTATGTTTGAGCACCGTCCACGATGTTAGCCCAACATCAAACCAAAATAAATAGAGACGCAATAGACCAGACGTGGCTGAGGGTAAGGTGTTACTCGGAAGGGGAATTTAAGCCACTATAATTTTTACACAGCTGGACATGCTCTAGAACTATTGTTGACTTAAGACAAACCCATTTGGAATAAAAATTGGGAGTTATGTGAACATATTACACACTTTTTTGGTTGGATGTAAATTCTGCTAGGTATTATTCGTGTTTGGGAAATTTACCATCTCTCTCATTTTTCCCAATGAGTAGACAAATTGAAAAAAATGTACCAACGGGTTGATATCAGTTGAAAGCCACTATCGAAGGTTTTAACATGGATGGATAATAACATTTTTCTGTTAAATACGAAATGATTAACAAAGCGTTAAGTTTGTATTTTATCCCTCGATTTGGGGCAACTTCTCACAATTTGTTGATTAAAAGTAACAACACATTTCTCAGAGCTTATATTTACATGATATAATTTTTTTATGATGAGTTAAATAAACATAATTATAATACACGTTTGGCTTACGTATGTCTTTTGAAAATCCGTCTTATCTCATTTTAAAATGTGTTTTTTTATTTCGGTACAAATTACTTTGTGTTTGATTATTACCTATAATGTTTAGAATGGTATAATAACATTAACTTTGAATTTTCCACAAAAGAAAACAAGTTGAAGAAACTTTATAACAACTTTCTTTGTTTTGTGGAAATGTCTAACGTTAAAACATTTAATAAAATTTAACCTTAGACAATTGCGAATGTCAACTTCAAGTTGTTAAAAGTATGCACTGCCAATACTTATGAACTTGTATGGATAAATCAAAATAGTTCATTTCAGCTACTAACTAACACAAACACGGCAGATAATTGATATTTGTATTTCGTTATCATTTCCAAATATCAGCGCATCGGAAAGTAGGCCCTATTGATGAGTAAATGCTTATGTTGTTATTTAGCACAAAAATTAATGAAGAAAGTTAACAGAAGAGGTGAATCAAAATGGAGCAAATGACGAAGAATATGGAGAGAATAGCTAAGATGATAGCCGCTGCTATTAAGTGGGTATCTGGTTCTGAACACACAGGGACGTCATCTATGTCCACGTCGTTCAATGTATCTGTAATCAGAAAGAGCAGATTGTAAAATCAATTTGTCACAAAAATATAGCCGCTAAAGCTAAACAGTGTAGTAATAATAATAATAATAAAATTAAAAATTAAATAATAATAAATAATAATATAGTTTTTTTTAAAGTGGCAGATAATGCCCTTTATTTTCCGGGTGTGGGGAGGGGGGGGGTTATATGTTGTTACCAAAAAAGGGTCATGTGTGTATACCACTTAACGTTATACAAGTCACTAATGTAATTAGCAGAACATCAATATCAACCACAATAACTATGATGATATCATGTTCAAATTATTGTCACTACAAGACATTTTTTACGCGCACCTGCAAGTATAGGATTTCTCAGCACTTCATGAAATGTGTCACTGTCCCAATCAAAAGATTTACATTTGGTCATTTGATTGGGTATGGCATTCATCTCTTCTTTTTCCCCCACTTGCATGTACATAACCATACCGTCACCACTATGGAATTCAACATGGCAGTGCATGAACCAAAAGCCTGAAAAATAAAATAGAAGAAAACATTGAACTACATGTACATACATTCCCCTACCCTCAGATACTTTCACCGTTGTTTTGTATTATGTTTCATGCAATATACGTTGTTTCTATTATTATACAGAGACTAACCTCTTTTGAAAAGGCAGACGAACGGCCAGCTTGGCCAAAGTCAGTCATGATAGAAATGTTGAATATTATGTTTGTTTAGCAATTATAATAAAAACAAATAGTTTCCTAGGGTCGTGTTCTGAGATGATCTTAGTTAACCTTTACAACGCTGAAATATTTGTGTATAAACTATGAACACCAAAGGGTTTTTCTCAATTTGAAATCATCATAAATGTCTTAGTTAGCTCTCTCCGCTTCATTTGAATACCTGTTATATATATTATATATTATATATGTTATGGATCCACGGCCATTATAAATATTAAAATTCTTTCAGTGCGGGACCGACTCTATACGTTAGAATCTGATGACTTTATACGTATCTCAGCCAAAACAAATGTGATCGTGGCCACTGTATAAGTGATCACAGCCATTTTAAAACTTATCTCAGCCACTACAAAAGTTATCTTGGCCACTGAATAAGTGTTTTATTTTCATGGTCAATATTGTCTGCTTATCACATGACAAATACATGAATGACTTAATCTGCTCCAGGTGTCGTTATCTCCAAGATATCAGAGAATAATTATTTAAATGATGAAAATTGATGTCCTTGACATCCCAAACATAAGTTTAGACACTTTATTTGTATTTCTGTCTTTAATGGCAAACACTTATACACTTTCTAGTTTGTGGTGGAAATGGTGGCGGCCATCTTGGATTTTGGTAGATTGTTCATCCTGGCTAGTAGAGCTTATTTCCATCCATAATCGGTTGAAAAACTAAATAAAGCAATTTTCTTGAACCAATGTGATTTGTTAGGTTTTATTGACTGGACTATTACAATTATGAAAAAGATTGTGTAGTCTGTTATCAAGTTATATTTTATCTAAACTTTGTTGTTGCAAGGCTCGTCAAGACTGCGCTCTCTCAGTTCCAGACTATACTACCAGTGACCCTGCTGGATGTGAACGCCCCAGAAAATATGAGACATTCACCCAATTATGTTTTAATGTTGGACCAGCATCGTAGACGGTGGTCAAACATTTAAACACCATGGGTGTTGACACAGTACCTGGATTATCAGCCTTGAACCGAATCACAATGTATCCTGCTGATGGTAGTAAGAAAGTGTCTTTGAGGGGAGCCCCTGTCATTACTAGGTCCGGTACATTATTGTTTTGCCAGGTTGTGTTATCCCACCCCATCTCGGTACATTGCTCAGTATAGCACGCCAGATCGGGAACTCCTGGCGGCAGCTCGTCTGTGGTGGGAGGATAATACACCTTGAGAACCTCAAACTTGTAGCCGTGCAGGTGAAATATGTGTGAGTCGCCTGAAACATTTGAAGGAATATTCAACAAGTTATTATACAATCACGTCATATTAATAAATATAGGGGTTTAACAACTGCTATACACGTAGGCCTATGGCAAGTGTAAGAATTAACATACCTACAATTAGATAGTAAAACTTTAATTTTGACCATAGCAGTATAACAGATAAGACCTCAGCTCTTTCTACATATACATGATATAATCACTGATGGTTTAGTTTAGTACAGTGTCTGTATAAGTATTCGCGTAGGCCCATAGGTTACGATTTATAACAGGCTTCAAATTGGACGAGATGGCCATCTCGACCAATCCGAAGCCTACGATATATTGTTCGAAGCCGATAGGAGCTAGATAATCAATTATTCATGAGTTCCCACTTTCTCTGTACTGAGCAAAAAAAAGGACTATGTCATCTTTCAACAAGTGATCCCGATATCACACCTGTCTGGCTGGTGTACTCTAATGCTCTGCTATATACAGTTAGCAGTTGTAGAATCCATTTTTTTGTATGGACTGCATAATGGCCTGATAAAGCCAGTCCATATCAAAACGACGACACCCGACCTGACGTCGCATCGGATGCCGGCTCCCACACACCGCAAGGACTGTCCCCGATTGCTTCAGACGCGACGATAATCTTAAACAATTGATGCGGTGTGGCCACTCCTACGACGTCGAATTCCGTCTCATCGGACATTGTAGTCAAGATTGAACAGGTTCAGTCTTAGTCGTGGCCCGTCTTAGCCATCATAGACATCTAAATCAGTAACAGTTTTTCTACTGTGAGAGGCTACCGTCGCAGAACCAGCTTGTCTGCGAATATCTAAAACCTGCCATGACGATCGCGTTTTAAATGTTATTGAACATTTCTGGGTTTTAACGAGAAATGTCAATGTCTGGGGGTAATTTGGCGTATGTGTAACCTAATAGACAAGTAATAAGGCGTATGTATTGCAAAGGACAGGCAATATGGCGTATGTGCTCGAGTCAGACAAGTAATATGGCGCGTGTGCTCGTATCAGACAAGTAATATGACATATGTAAAAGAAATGGACAAGTAATATGACGTATGTGGATAAAAATCAGACAAACTTATTTTTTATATATTATGCAAGATACAACCTAACAAAATTATTCTGATTCTGACGTAGAATTCTATGCTCAAAATAGCAAGGAGGTATAACACCAAAATTACACATTTTAGGCTTCACCAGTCAGTTATTTCCATTTATCTCAAAACTACATCGCACCCACATACGCCATATTGCACCGTCAACGCCGGCTGTGCCCTATGGGTGTAGGCCTACGACTCCCCGATTTTTTTAAATATAAAGCTTCAAAAAGGCGAATTATAAATATTTCAACCCATATGCCTTGTACGGTCTTGTTTGTGTTTTGGATAAGTTGAACAGAGGAGGGGGATACCGCCGGCGACCCCTATCTTGATCCGACACAAAGCTGTGTTTCTAATTTGAGTTGTATGTACGAGTGTCTGCGCTGCTCGCAGACATAGAGATATCAAGCATTATTAGCCAAAAACGCGCAACCTTTGTTTGTCCAGATAGAGCTTCGTAGACAGCTAGATTTTCCAATTTTAGCGATGAGAATGTTGTATCACTGTCTGTGACGCTGACCCAACAACTACTGTTCATATCAAACACCCAATGTTGATTCAATGCTGGGTCACTCACTGCGAGGCTGGGCCCACATTGAAACATTGTTGGACATAGGCCTATGCATTTCTATTTATTAAATGTTGAAGGTGCTCAAAAAGTGTAAGTCGGTGGAGTCGCCTCTGACAAAGGGCCACTATTAACTGGTCAATAATTTCATTCATGAGGCTTCACCCAATATGTACATCATTGCTCCGACAATGATCCACAAAATGATCCAGAAAATCCTGAATAAATCCGGAAGAACAACTGTGAATTCTTAAAAAAAAAGTTATATCATAAAAACTCAATACCTAAGGATCATTGTGCCAAAGTTTGAAGTCGATTGGATGAAAACTCAGGGAGAAATATCACTCTGAAATTTGAACACAGAGGCATAAAAATAACTAGAGGGGAATTGTGACTTTTTAAGTAATATCTAGAGAGAACTTGTGACTTTTCAAGTAGCAATAATATTTGGGCCAAGTTTTATGAGTTTTTGTGGAGACCATTTTGGTTTTTTTGGGTTATTTTTATTATGACAGATTTATTGTAATTTCGCATATAAGTTTTTTGGCAGCCATTCTGAACTGGAATTTTAGACTTCGGACTTCAAATTTCAGAAGTCCCCACTGAGCTTTTGCACTTTTAAATAGATAATTTATATATTTGTTTGTGAAATGGAATCGCATTTGGGGTGCCCAGTACACACATTGACTTCTCTCTGTTGACTTAATGTTTTATCACTATCCCGACGCTAGCCCAACATTAAAACAACATCGCTTCAACGTTTTGTGTTTGAATAGAATTGCAACTGTTATTTTAATTGTAGCAAAAAATTCAACCGTTCATACCAAATACAGAATATTGGTTCAATACTGGACCACTATCTGTGACGCTGGCCCGAAATTGAAACATTGGATAAATTTATTTTTATAATGAAATCTAGAGACTAAAGGGTGGAGCCGGTCTGCACAGGTCAAGGTCGCAACAAAAGAGACAGAGCCTTTTACATTTAATAAACAAGATATTGTCATGGCGATGATGACGTCACACCACTTGAGTAGTGATTTTGCCGGATAGAATATCATCCCATTGAGGAGATGCGGTTGAATCTGATGGTAAAGTTTATAAAAAATAGCAGAAGTGGGCATAGAATGATGGCTATAGAAGGTTGATGTGACACGTTAGAGTACTACGTGGAGCGCGCAGCGCGTCGCGACCCTGCGCGTAATTAACGTCCATACACAGGTCTCAATTAACCTTAGATCACCGAGGCCGCCATTATCGTGATCGCCTATTCACGTTGAGAAGGGAAAAACATGGATGTTTCTCTGAAAAACGGATCAGCGAGGTTCGAACCCGGGACGCATGCATGATTTGAGAGGCAGTTGAGCACTCTGATATGACACGCTAACTCTGAGGCGACAATTTATGTGTGATGCACGTCACATCCCAGCAAACACAAAACATTTGTATAACATTTGTACAACGTCGGCCCAACGTCTTCAACGTTGGGCCAACATTGTACAAATGTTATACAAATGTTTTGTGCTTATAGGGATAAGGCTCGATTCCCAGCAAACACAAGACGTTCAACCAATGTAGGTTCAATGTTGGGGGCCACCCCCAATGTTGGTTCAATGTTGCATTTTTATGTCATGAATAACAAAGACAGTTGAAGATAATTACAACTTTCTTGCATTTTTAAAGGAAGAAGTATGATTGAGATAACTGAAACATACTGCCGCTGGTCGTAAAGGCTGGGATCACCATTTGAACCACGTCACCAAGTGCCACCTTGTACACATGGGTGCAAATGCACACCACCTCTCCACAGCTGGTGTTGTCACATGGAGTTACAATGTCGTGGCTGGGATATATCTGAAAAGGCAGGAAGAAAAACGTCATCATACAATCGCAAAACAACCAAAACGTTACATGATATAATCCAATTTAACCCCTCGACGCTGATGTGTTTCCAGTTATTTTTATTCGTCACGAGAATATAATTGATTCTGTGATTCCCATCCGGAAAATAAAGAAAATAATATTATAAAATGCATTATATTAACCCTATAATATACATTAGGAGATCTGTTTCATTTGTTTCTTAGCACATTGAATACCAGTTTTTTCACATGTTAAGGTTAAAACGTGACATCAACCAACAGGATTTCAAAATCGTTGAATCCCATTTTTTCAAATCTAAATTTTTTCAAGCGAGTAAAAATCCCAATTAAGTAACTTGGCGGTTGAAGTATCTAAGTCACGTGGGTCCTGAAGGTTAGCCTTTTTTATTTTCAATTTGCACCCAGGCACAAATATGACTATAATTAGTAGTACGAAGCACGACTATGGTCGATTTTCATGCGTTTTATCACCCGATTCGAACACTATTATTGCGAACGACATGTATGTTGAAACAATCACGATTTGCAAATTAAAATGAAATTCAATGTGAGTAATTTTCACCCAAAATTTCAGGCCGGTGAAAATTTAACTAAGATATATTGGCGAGCAAATGGTTAACACGTCATCATTAACCATTTAAAGCCTGAATTTACCATAGTCATCTTCATCAACTACAAGCCGCGAATTGCCGTCACAATTCTCGACTTGTAGTGGGTAAAATATTAAAGAAAATTGCGATGTATTTGTAAACCAGTTTCATGGAAATATTTATTCTACAACCCCTAGTTATAGGAAAATTAAATATGTTTTCAGAGATTTAAAATGATGCTTTAATGCCTCGTGAGGGCTCAAAGGGTTAACAAAACAAACAGACATTATTACATATTAGGACTTTAGGTGTAGTGGAGAATATGACAGCTTAGATTTATTATTGACTCTTTCAGCGCGGGGACCAGCTTTAGACGTCTGAAGGCGATCCCCGCAATGAAAGAATATTTAGACCCATGACCTAGGTATTCAAATGAAGAATACATAGCTAACTAAGATATTCATGATGATTTCAAAATGAAAACGAAACCTTTGGTCTTCAGTTTCATATACACATATTCAGGGCTTTAAGACAATATAGAGCTTTATTTGACCTGTGGTGGCGATGCGGGTGCTACGTGGTTCTCTTTATTGATGACTGCTCTTGGACGACTACCTGGTTCTCTGGAGAAATGAATATTAAAGAAATCTTCTCTCCAGTTTTGACTGTCAGAAGGCTGGACAGTGGGGTGAAGATTTGCAGACCGCAGCTCTACAATGGACACACAAATCTCATTCTCTTTCACAGGATCACTGCAACAGATGATTTAAAGAAAAATAAAACATTGCAGCATGCGTTAATATTTTCAGGTGACTTCAACATTTTGCGAAAACAATTGGAGATCAAAAACAGTATTTTGTTTACATTCCGGCGTCATTAAATTTTCACAAATATTGTACTATGTAATTTTGTAAGCTTGTCAACTTTATCTCTACTTATTAGTTAATAGTTATTACTTTTCACCATTTGAACCACGTCACCAAGTGCCACCTATATAAATATAAAGCTATGTTTATCACTTTTAAAATCGGTCAATGCGTTACCTAAATTCATATAATAGACTAGGAATATAATGCAAAAAACAAAGTCAGGGGGGACGGAATGTTACAAGCTGTCACCTATTTCTATTCCGTTCCAGGGTCTATATTGGTCAATTCAAGCCCATATGACACTTGATATTAGTATAGCCGATTATATGAAAAAACACGAAATTGTAAATATAATTTAATCTAGAATTACTAGAACCTTTATGAAAGTATCAAAATGTGCAGATTAATGAACAACATATAAATTATTACTATTATATTGTTTTATTTGTTTTCCTTTTTGTAGTGTAAAAGAGCCAAAAATAACAAAAATAACAGAAAAAAGGTGTAATTCCGTAAATATCACTTAGAAAGAAACCTTGAGACCTGACTAACATGGTTACATGCTGTCAAACATTTAAATGTTTTGCCAGGACCCTTTCTGGGTAAAAATAGGCAAAATTACCCTTGATATTTCGATTTTTCTCATAATTATGACTTGCTTTGTTAACGTAAATTAATACAATTTAGCCGATTGTACATAAAAAACAACAAAATCATCAATATAATTCACTAAAATAGCTGGAGCATTGATAAAGGTATCAAAATGTGCATATTAGTGAGCCACATCATATCATTACAATAAAAACAATTTAACGATAACGACGAAAATATATAATTATGTGTAATTTTGGAATATCAAACTTTCATGACTTACATTCTATCAAATATTCATGTATTGTGTATTTCTTTAAAATGTAATATTTTGTCTCCTATTTGTTGTGATAAAGGCAAAACGTAGATAATATGCAAAAATAAGATATCAACATCACAACTCTATCTATGAGTCTATGATTAGCAGGCCTGATGATTAGACCAGTGTGTGCTGATGACCAATGGGATTATGCAGAGGTTTTAGTGGATTCGCCTTGAGAGCTGGTGTGTATCCGATTGGCGGACATAATTTAGCTATGTATGTAATCACTTAAGCAAGCGATTTGGTCGGAGAAACATCGAGTCTAGTGTGAGGTGCACCTGCTGGAATAAATGAATAAAACGTCGCTGTGCCTAAGAGAGTTGTGTGCCACTTACTGCTCAAGTAACTACTATTATCACCCAGGGACCCACCATCCCTGGACGTTTGATAATAGTCCTAGGAGTATGGTAGGGCGAGCTCCCAACGAATGCAAATATCTGTAAAATCAGTCACAATCAACTTTGGATACAGTTTGCCAGTCACAGGATCCTCATAAACCTACAAACCATTTTTGATTGGTGATTCCTGTTTGGGGCAAGCGATATCTGCTTGAAGCCACACACATGCCTGATATTGTGCTCCTCCAAACAGCATTGTGTCGGTCCAACATTGAACTAACATTGGCTTAAAAAATCAGGCTGGGGGTGCTTTCTCACCAGTGTCACATGGACACAGCCCAATAGGTGGTCCATAAATTTGAAATACATCTTGTTGGTTGAAAAAAACATAAACTGCGGTAGATTTAAAACAGCAAAACATATATTTGTCCAATGTTCCTCATCTTTGTGTTTGATTGTTAACATGGCATAGACCTCAGTCAAACTTGTGATGTTTAGTACCACTAGATTGTGGTATTTGTTGACACTGAGTGTGTAGTTCACTAATCATTTCACAAGATCGAGATTGGGAATTGCACAAACTGTTTAGCAAGTGCACCCTGACTCTTGACTTTCGAAGTTGCTTGTTGGAAGAATGAGTTGTATGTGTCAAAGATGGATCTCTTGCACTGTTTGACTGTGTTGTGCCAATCAGGTCTTTCCCAACTTTGTTTTCATTCTCCAAGCCCAACTCTTAACTGCTTCTATATCTGTGTAAGATATTTCTAGCTGGTCTGTGTCAGCAGCATAAACAGTACCCCAGGGTGTATATCTCGTATGATCATATTAGGCAAACCACAGCAACAATGTCCAACATGGAGAGTAATATTAGGACTAACTGCATGCAATATATCCAGTCACTTTTTACCTGTAGTTCATAGATTTTTCATTTTCTGGTGCATTCACCAAATGTACTGTACTACAATAACACAGTCATTATCAAAATATAGTAGGCCCTACTACTTGTTTAGAAGCTTGTTTCCAATTGCATGCTTCTTGGTAAGTCTGTGCTGCTCTGCCCATGCTTATGCACTGACTATGCGATTGTACAACTTAGTCATCACGTTGTTCTCAGTTGTATTTGGCTCAAAAATAAAGTTCTTAACCCTAATTCTGAGTCCTAACATTCAGTCATATGCCTTTTATAAAAGTATTACTAATGCGGAAACCACCAAGATATAATTACAGAGACTTGTAGGTGTCCGAATTTTCCCACCTGGAGCCACCCAGATTAGGCCATATAGCACAATACTTAAATGTTTGACAGCGTGTAAGATATCTCAATGAGAAAGTTACACATGTTTTGTATTATATTGGTATTTTTTGTCTTTTACAATATATCAAAAAAGAAGAAAGGAATACTTAAATTGTGGTAATATGATGCGACTCATTATTGTGCACATTTTGACACCTATGCAAAGACTGTAGCTATTCTGGATGAAATATTATTAACGATTTTGTTGTTTTCGTATAATCGGCTCTTTCGTATTTACTCGAATTTACAAAATATATTTATGCGAAAATCAAGATATCAAGAGTCATCTGGGCTCATATGATGTGGTTCATTAATCTGAACGTTGTGATACTTTTGTGAACGCTCTAGTAAGTCTATATTCAATTTTATTTACAATTTCGTGTTTTTTCATATAATTTGTTAATTCGTATTGACCGTCTTTCACAAAATACGTGTAGGTCATAATTATGAGCGAAATCAAAATATCAAGTGTCATATGTGCTTAAATTTACCAGGAAGGCCACTGGAACAACATAGAGCTGGGTGACAGCTTGTAACATTCCATCCCCCCTGACTTTATTTCTAAGCCCCTGTTAGGATTAAATTCCTGGTCTATAAGCTATGGCCGTCATTTCATATTTAAACAACAAATAGTGTCCAGACTGTTAAATGTGATAAATGACCTTGGTACACTCACAACCCCGCTACTTGGTGCATACACAAATATGTATATGCCACACAAGCAAACGTAACGTTGTTATAATGACCTTATATACTAGATGACCGCCATCTTGGATTCCTGCAAATGCTAAATGTTGCAGGTTTAGCAACTGAACCTATTAGTTATCATCTGTCACGCATTATTCATAAAGTAAATGTCAATTTGTCACATAATTATTTATCAATATAAATATGAGTTTATCATTCCGAAAATCGGTCATCAAATCTATGGCCGTCATTTCATATTTAAGCAGCACATATATTGTCTAGATTGAAAAACCGCCCTACTTGATCATGTATTACACACATATGTGTATGTCATACGAGGCAAAAGTTGTTAATGACCCTATATCCAAGATGGCCGCGGCAGCCATCTTGGATTCCCGAAAATGTTTAATGTTGCAGGTTTAGCAACTACACTAATTTTGATCTCAAGGGCAAATAGAAGCCATTGCTGCAAAAACGTTTACAGGGATGACCATTGCAGGGTCATTATTTAGGCAACTAAAATATAGCCCTTGCAGCACAATGTGGCTTATTGATTTGGAAAATATATTCCATTCAGCGCAACCATTTGCAAAAATAGTGATTTGAAATGTGCTGCGGAAACAGATACAGCCGTGGTCGCTCTGCAGTGCAAGGTCAAAAGGCAGTAAACATGTCTTCGGCATACTTAATTCCTTTCAAGCCTGAGTTCACCATTGTCATCTCCATCCACTACAAGCCGCGAATTGCTGTCGCAATTCTCGACTTGTAGTGGATGAAATTAAAGAAGATTGTCATGTATTGGTGAACCAGTTTCATGGAAATTTGAAACCCTTGGTTGTGGGAAAATTAAGTCGGTTCACAGGGATTTAAATGATGCTTTAATGCATCGTGAGATTTTAACGGATTAAGGAAGTGAATAATTTTATGGAGATGTATTTCAACCCTTTCAGTGCCTGGCAGATGAACGTGTTTCCAGCATGGAGCTCCTGGTATGGCGTGAAGGACGCGTCTAGTGTGCCACCCCCCCCCCGTTTTTTTTTTAAATATATGCCATACCCCTCAGACTCCCCTGGTACTCCGTCGACCACCGTCTGATTTTTTACAGTGCTTTGAAAAAAGTTATTTCGGGACTCGTACTGAAGATGACACCAGTCCCTAATTAAACAATAATAATTAATTATAAAATTATTATTTTTAAATTATAGCGTGCATAATAATTGTGCTTCAAATATACTTAAAATATCAGAGTAGCCTGCAAGCCTTGTGAAAATTATACATTATATCATCCGCTGTGATGACTCAAAACAATTTGTTTTCGTAGTGAAAAAGCTGTCGACCGCCCTCTGTAAACGATTCACGTGCTTTATAATAATCAGGCAGCTGTTCGCTTGAGCTCGACATATTCTGAGAGAAAACAGCCTGTTCATTACTTTTATTTTGCTGTTATTTTGCTGTTATTATCGTAAAAATGATATTAACTTTAATTCAATTAAAAAATAAACAAGTCGTCTCGTTTTACTGATCACAGCAACAACAATAATATTTACAATGACCACCATCACCCCATCTTTTTTGCACACTACAAAAACGAGGAGGGCGTCATAAAACTCGAGTCAGCCAGTTTGTAGATATTCTATTTATTATTACACTGACCGATATGGACAATTGATGACTTGACATGGCCTCTCTGGTGTACATTCTCTAGGGCGGCTGATAGGGTCCTGGTCGGAAGCTCCATCATACCTGAGTACAGCCTCCACGTGTCCTGGTATCACAGGCTGCAAATATATCACGCAACAAAATCAGCCACTTGAAAAGTGAGCAGTTACCATATTTTTTATTTCGAACTTGTTGTCAGCCTACATCTATATTTATGTTCACCTAAATTTTGTTCCAAGTAACACAAGAAAGCAATTTTTAGCAACTCGACTGCCGCTCGTTTTCCTGTTAAACCAGCTAATGCACGACTATCCACAGACAGTTTCAATAAAAACAGCCTTGAGATTTAAGGGCCCCGTGTAGTTCCCAGACCTACTCTGCACAATGTCATATTTCATACTATTTTAGATGACTTTTTAAATATTAGAGTGCTCAGCTCCCATTTTTAAACCACTGGGAACGATTTTCCCAGAGGGGGGCGGAGCTATTTCGTCAAAAAGGTGTAGACATGCTTGACTGGTCATAATACATGTACATATACATGTAGCTGATGATGTATTGCATTCTTTTATAAAACTGACCTAAGTCAACACGGAACTAGCTAGCATTCACTCGCCCCTTGTTCACCCTGCCGATGCGGGCATATTGATATTTATAGAAATCTAGTTCAGCTCATGTACAAATACAAGAAACCTGAAACATATACCCGATGCAGTTTCAATTTTAATTCAGATTCAATAATGGGCGGTTTTTGTGTGTGAAGTCATGAGGTGGGAGATCCGCCCAGCCCAAGAAATGTGCACATTTTCAGGGGTTTTTTTTAAAACAACTGATAATTACTTAGTGGACTAAAATAATCTGCTGAGTTATGAGTCCATTGTGATATATACTTTAAATATTGATGAACTGAAATAACTTCACAGGGCCTTTAATACCACATTGTGTTGGGGATTAGATTTGTTTTCATGGTTATAAGTCAAAACGTTGAGCAGACCCGACAGAGGAGGTTTAATTTTCACTCTTCTAATATATTGGCTTATCCTCTTATGATCCTCTGATCTGAAAAAGTTAACCGATGTCGTTACGTAAAAAAAGAGGGCGGGTGATCTGGTGCAGTAGTTAAAGCTACCTGCTTGGAAAGTAGGAGGTCGCGGGTCCGAACCCCACTCTGGCCTTCCAGTTTTAATTGAAGAAACAAAATGTTTCTTCCCCGCTCTTACTCGTGATGACTCAATATAATGAGGAAACTCCGTGACTGACAGGTAGCATGCTTCGTCTCAGACCGACAGGGCTCAATTTCGAATCCTGTGTCTGGAGGGCTGTGTTATCTCATTCACCTCACCATCCTCGGGAGGTTCTCCTGGCCTATATGTGCACAAAGGTGGTCTAAAACCCCATTCGTTTCACGTAAAAAAACCTAGACCTGAGGATAACAAACAGTCATGACTCAATGTAGGGGAGGACGGGGCATGTTCGAACCCGGGGCACATTTGAACCCTGTAGGTAACTCAGACTTAAGGGCTACGTAGCCTACTGGGTAATTTAAATATAATTCATGATGTACCTCTTCCCTTAGACACTGTTTCCCCCAAAATTGAACAGCTACAGTTTTTGTGTTTAGCTCCCGATTCAAATATGTGATTTTCGTCTCATTTTATGTTACTTTGGGTACTTTGTCTAAATAATGTGTGAACTATGGTATTAGTATGTATAAGTAGCCATTTGTTGTTCTATAAAAAGAACACAGAGGTATACAACATACAGGGAAATTATTTTTGAAGCATCACAAGGGGTACGGGCAATACTTGAGGTTGAAGCTGAAATGGCATTACGGGGCATGTTCACACGCGTTTGAATATGCCCCGGAAAGGGTGTGAACATGCCCCGAACTTGCCCTACAACCAATGGTCATAATTGCAACATAGTTTTCGTTACCTCACACATGGCCAAACTCACCCACACATGCTGGCATTCATTCAGCCACACATTACCACACTTTTTATAATCATAAATTTTAATAATTACTTCCCCCAATGTATTCATAAATTTACAATCTATCTACTTGTTTCATTCATATCGTTAGTTTTCTCAGGTTTATAACATCGTGTAGTAATTTATACATTGTGTTTGGTTCAAACCGTTTTTTTGTCCTGTTCCGTTGCCTCCAGATTTACTGCACGTATCCAGTAATTACCGAGATCCCATGGGTCCGATGCTTCGATCCAGAAATCATATCTCTCCCCGCTGAAACATAATGACTATTCTGCATCACGGCTGTCATAACCAAGCAAACACCAGACATTGACCCAATGGTGGGTCAGCGTCGTAGACGGTGGAGCAACATTGAACCAGTATTGGGTCAGTGTCTTGTGTTTGCTAGGGTCTCACCACACATAATAAAAAATGAAAATGAATAGGGTTTTAGGCCACCTTTGTGCACATAATATGTGCACAAAGGTGGCCTAAAACCCTATTCATTTTCATTTTTGTGACCTGATATTATCAGGTGACACTGTCCTACAGTGTCATCTCATTCATCTCACCATCCACGATAGGTTCTCCTGGACCAGATTAGCCTATATATGCACAAAGGTGGTGTGAAACCACATTCCTTTTCTTTTCTATTTTCACCTCACATAGTACCCCACCCATTCACATATCTACGTAGATCTATTATCGCCCATCCATTTTCATACCCACAACCTCATCTGTAACTTTTCAGCTTTGTCTGATGCATGTTTAATTACTCAAATGTATAAGTGTCTTTTTTCAACTAAATGAGAACCCACCCTCGCTTTATAGACACCATTTTGATTATGCACAACCAAACACCACGAGAAGACCCCTTTGATGAGGATGTGTAACAGCCCAAATTAAGCCCCTGACTAGACTATACCCGGGTATCGTCTGGACTGTAGTTTCCAAACTATACCCCACATGCCCAGATTATACCCACCAGATTCAGGGTGGGGTACAGTTTGAGCGATAGGAGTATAATCTGGGAGATATTATATATGAGTACAGTCAATTATAAATTTATTATTTAAAAGTTATCTCACAAAATTATCGCGTATTTGGTTATAAGCACATACTGTGTGGAGTCAGGTGTTATCTGGCCAATAGGGGGTATAGTCTTGGGGATACTATATATGACTTAAAATCATTTACCTAAATGTAATGTAATATAATGTAAAGTAATGTAATATTTTGTCGCAATCTCGTATAACAGGGTTTTTAGTCAATTTCTAACATTTCTCGTATTATGGGGTGGGCCCTATATACTCTGAGCGATAGGGGGTATAGCCTGATCGGTAATAATTTATAATGGATTTAATTTTTGCACGTTATCAATGTAACCATTATTGGCATACATGTATATACATTTTTATGATGATTTGCCTGAAACCTGACAATGTTTTTTTATAATAAAATATTTTAAAGATAATAATATAGGTATCCCGATATAATGTAATGTGTTTTTTTCCATCGCATACATATAAAAATCAAAAGATAAAAAGATAAATATCTGTATTCATTTCTTTGCATATTGTATATTGCAAATATATTGCAAATAAATCTATTCTCGTACATGATTATTATTTTTAAATATATATCATTTTCAACATGTTGAAGATTGAAATAAATGCAATATTTATTTCATCACATTGAGGACGACATGTGAACCATTTTGTGTATTGTATCCATATCCTGAATACACCGCAGCATCTATATCAAATATACCAGTTTATCCAATAATCTCGTGTTTGTTGCCAAATACGTAATAATTGTACGAGATAACTTTACAAATTTAATTTATAATTGATTCTATTCTTATATACTATATCCCAGAGTATACCCCCTAACGCTCAGATTTAACCCCACCCTGAATCTGATGTGGTATTGTCTGGGCATGTGGTTTATAGTCTGCGAGCTCCCAGACTATACCCCAGGGTGTAATCCAGACTATTCACGGCTATAGTTCAGTGGGATGACTAAACTGGGCGGTTACGCCGGTATGTAAATGTACCAGTGATGACGTGGCGAGAGAAGTACCGCACAGAACGACGAAAGATACGTGCATTAATATATAGAAGAAGATACAGTACCATTTAATTCTGTTTAGTTTTAATACTACACAATCCCACCTGCCGAGTGTCACAGAATCCACCTGGCGAGTAAGAAGGTCACTACCATCAGTGGCGATTAAATTCAACATGTGACCGTCAATAGACACTGACATCGTGTACACCATGACAGTCGATATGACCCTGAAAACAAAATCAGCTGATTATAGAGGATACGATTAAGACATGTTCTTATTTCGGAATCATCAAGATATAACCTGGTTAAGTATGTGTACAGTTCTTCCTATGGTTCTGTGCACGATAAAGAACCCTTGAAGTCATTCGAAAAAGGAGTGGTAGTATCATAACAAAATGTATACAATATATATCTAATCTTTGCATGATCTCTCTATTTTTTCTAGATAGCCCCATATATGGTGGGTGGTGGTGTTGATGATGGTGGTGGTGGTGGTGGTGGTGGTGATGGTGGATGATGATGGTGGTCGTGGTGGTGATGATGGTGCTGGTGGTGGTGGTGGTTTCCACAACTCCGACGTCAAGATTAATACAAACGTCTATTTTAAATTATTGAACAATGCCGTTTTTACACACATACCTGAAGCGATAGCGCCCTCCGCGTCTAACTTTAAATACATCAAGAGGTACACCTGGCGATACCAGATAGTCTTTGCCTTCTTGTCTTACATATCTGCGCCCTGTCAAGTGATAGTTATAAAATAATAATGATTAGTCAAAAACGATTCATTATTCAAATCAATATCTGAATATAGTCAATCTAAAATAATCTGAAATACTCGACCTTTCCATAAGTAAACAATATGTCATCACTAAAATTGTAATACATTGCATAATTATCTTAGGTAGACCTACCCTTTATCTATGTCAACCTAAAAGTGATATCAATTACACCTCAACCTAGCTATCGAATTAATTCAACCAAGCATAATTGTCTCTCTTAATCAACTTCTGATTGGCTTCGAACAAAATAACAGAGCACATAATTATTGGTAACAAATATCCTATTCTCGGATTTGTTATCCCTAGTTTTTTTTAGAAAGTAAAGGTCGATCTTAGTTGACATGGCAATATTATTCTCAACCTAAAATGCATTGGTTAGAGGCAAATGTGGGGTAAGGTTTAAACTGATGTGCCACAGATATCAGGATCGATCTATCTACAAAGAAACTGTCTATATTTCTTTGTTTATAAAAATATGCCTGCTCTTATGAGGCGCTTAAACAGTGTGAAATGGTAGCAATGTGTAGTGCTATTAAATAGTTATGGCACTCTTAGGGGATGTTTTACCTAGATATGGCCAGACATCAACCAAGTATGATATAGTTGTAGACCGAGAGGCTAATATAATAATCCGCGGGCTAGGCTACACATCCATTTTTTGGGATTCAGATTCAACTGGCATGGATTACCTTTGCCGTTGATGAGTGCGGAGACAAACGGGAGGATGCCAACGTCATAGTGGTCCGCTTGTAGACTAGGCACAAAGAAATTGTCCGGGTCCCCAAATTCCATAATGAAGCTGTAGAGATCACACATTCAACGTGTTAACCCTTTCAGCGCGGGGATGGACTTTAGTTGTCTGAATCTGACGTCTGTAGACGCCAGATTCTGACAACTAAAGTCTATCCCCACACTGGGAGAATTTAAATATTTCTAATGGCAGTAGACCAATAACATAGATATTCAAAAGTATCAGAAAGAGCTAACTAAGACATTTATGATGATTTCAAATGATTAAGACCCTTTGGTCTCCATGGATTATATAAAAATATTCAGCGCTCTAATGGTTTATGTTCTGTCGTGCAAAACCAAAAAGGTAGTAACTGCTTGCTTGGCTTTGTTGCTTTGTAGAGCAGTTTTTACCTGTAGGCCTACAACCACCGATCATATATGTGCCAGTCATGACCAGGTGCATAGTTTTATTAGGAATTGTAAGGTGGAACGTGTTTTTGCTCAACAAGATTGACAAAAATACTTGACTCTAGATTTGAGAAATCGAAATATTTGTTTACCCTAGCTCAGATGTGTATCGGGTGAGCGATATACAACGACAATTGAGGGAATATGTCCATTAGATCATTTGGTGATTAACCCTTTAAGCCCTCACGATGCAATAAAGCATCATTTTACATCCCTGAAAACAGACTTAGTTTTCCCACAACTAGGGGGTTTTAGAATGAAAATTTCCATTAAACTGTTGTACCAATACATGGCAATTTTCTTCAATTTTTTACCTACTTCAAATCATCTTCATCCACTACAAGTCGAGAATTGCGACAGCAATTCGTGGCTTGTAGTGGATGAAGATCACTATGATAAACTTAGGCTTGAAAGGGCTAAAGAGTTTATGTCCATTTCTTATTTGTGTTAAACAGAAGTAATTAAAACCTCAGATATACACTGATAAACCGTAATTCGCCCTTTGAACATACAATGTTGCCTTAATATACAGCATGGAAATAAATTGTCATAATTAGAATTCATCAAAGTACAGAGGTCATATGCTTTCATTTTATATATTGGTTGGTAGTCACCTTAACAAGGTGAACGATTATTAGAAATGCCTGCATATTTAAAGGATTAACCCTTTTCTTGTCACGTTTCACATACTTGAAATTGTGTCTTGCTATCGCGACCCACAATTTCAAGTGGGTGAAAATTACTCCTATGTGTTTAATTTGGTACGAAACATCTGCAAACCTTGATATTTAAACACACATTTCAATCCCTATAAATGTAAACAGATTGGAAACGAGCATAATCGTGATTAGCAGGCAAAGGGTTAAAATTGTATAATTAGGGTGAAGATAGTTGTCATTAATTGTTTTAAAAATAGTGATAATTATATTTAGGTTAAATCTTGAGTATTATTCATTAAACTAAAAACGTATGACAAGTATATGCCTCTGTTCACTAAAGGAAAAATACAGTAGAGGCTTATTTACTTAAACAGTGATCGGTGAGAGGTACTGCCTTTTGGATTTGCATGGCATTACACGACTCTTAAAGTAATTAAAGTTATTAACAACTCACTTCAAGGAAGTTTGACTGATGATGATATTGTCTTTTGTAGTTTTATTAAACACATCCGAGAGAACCAGGTAGAATTCGCCATCAAACGTTGGAAGCGGGTCAGAAACCTAGGGAAGAATTTATAAAAAAAAATATTATGCATCAAATGTACCAATTACATGCAGACGGTAATACAATATATCATGCTCCACACGTAGATGTCGCTCATTGCAATTTCTGAGCTCAGAATGACAATAGGCCTATGTCTCAGATACTGAAGACTAACATTTCATAGCTGAAACTAACAATCTTTCTATGCTAAATATCTAAGCGAAGAGAACGAAAAAAAAACTCTGTATAGGATGACAATCTGAAGAAGGCAGTGTGTTTTTTGTCACTGCACATCAGCATCGTAGAGCTACAGATCCAACCACACCTACATAGTCACCGTATATCCCAGCAAACACAAAACATTTGTATAACATTTATGCAACGTATTGTTGTATAATTATTATACAAATGTTTTGTGTTTGCTGGGATGGTCACTGAGGATAATACAAAGATGGTATTGTAGAATCATTGGGTTCTTGTATCCTTGCTTTCACGAATCAAACTTCTAAAAATATATTGCAGCGATGGTGGAAGCGTAAAACCACCTATCTAACAGATAGATGATGAATCGCAAAACCTCCTATCTTTTCGATGGATGGCGGAAGCGCAAAACCACCTATCTGCAAAATATGCGTTTTTCGGATTTTGCATTCTAGAGAGCAGCTGGGTGTGATAGGTAGATACTGAGGGCTGCGTGTGATGGAGAGCTGAGTGTGATGGAGATATACTGAGAGTTGGGTGTGATAGAGTGATGGATGTCATGGAGAGCTGGGTGTGATAGGGATCTACTGAGAACGTGGTGTGATGGAGAGCTGGGTCTGATGGAGAGCTACAGTAACTGAGAGCAAGGAGTTATGGAGAGCTGGGTGTGATTGAGAGCTACTGAGAGTTGGTTGTGATGGAGAGCTGGGTGTGATGGAGAACTACTGATAGCTGGGTGAGATGCTGATCTACTGAGAGCTGGTTTGTAATGGAGAGCTACTGAGAGCTGGGTGAGATGGGGAGTTGTGGGTGACGAAGGGCTACTGAGACCTGGGTGTGATGGCGAGCTGGGTGTGTTAGAGAACTACTGAGCGGTGGGTGTGATGGAGAGCTGGGTGTGATATAGAGCTACTGAGAGCTGGGTGTGATGAAGAGTTGGGTGTGATGGAAATCTACTGAGAGCTGGTTATGGTGGAGAGATGGGTGTACTGGAGAGCTACCGAGAGCTGGGTGTGATGCAGGGCTACTGAGGTGTACTCCAAAATTGACTCTGGAGTTTTAATTTTCATCTCCACCCCTGTGATGCAGATTTATTATCTTAGACTATCAAAGAGACACAGTCCTTACCCGTTTCTTATTAGTTTCGTCGTGTGATGTATCCAGCACAATCAAAGGTCCGTAAGCTCCCATAGTTCTCTGGGCGTCTATGTGGCTATGATACCAGTAAGTACCAGTATCCTCTGCCCAAAACCTGGTAAGCACCAATACATAAACTATCATCTGCCCAAAAACTGGTAAACATCAATACATAAACTATCATCTGCCCAAAACCTGGTAAACATCAACACATAAACTATCATCTGCCCAAAACCTGGTAAACATCAACACACAAACTATCATCTACCCAAAATCTGGTAAACATCAACACACAAACTATCATCTACCCAAAATCTGGTAAACATCAACACATAAACCATCATCTGCTCTGAACCTGGTAAACGTCAACACACAAAGTAGCTATCATCTGACCAAAACCTAGTAAACATCAACACAACGGTAATCTGTCCAAAACCTGGTAGACATCAACACACAAACTGCTATATACCCAAAACCTATTAAACATCAACACTGTTATATGCCCTAGTAATATGTTATATGCCCGAAATAGTCTTATGCCCAAGACCTGGTAAGCAGATTCAATACACAAACTGTCATCTGCTCGAAACCTGGTAAGCATCAACACACAAACTGCTATATGCCTGGTAAACGTCAATACACAACTTATCACCTGTCCAACACCTAGTAAACACCTATTCCTAAGACCTGATCAACAAAGATACACAAACTCTCATTTGCCTAAAGCCGATCAATATCAATACACAATCTATCATCTGTCCAAACCCTCCTCAATATCAAGTTTGCATACATATCTACTCAATAAATCAATCAATAAATGAATATATTGCTTTTCAATCAATCAAATAATCCATTGATCAATCAATATAAATATGTAGCGCCTACGTCTAGGAACACAGATCGTTAGAATGATCAGGCCCCGATTTTATCAACCAACGTAACTCAGAGATATATCCAGGTTGTTTGTCTCTTAGAGTTCTAATAGTTATAGTGCCTGTTTTAAAATCAATGTGGAATTCGACAGAAAGCAAAAGCATTTTTTAGTGTAGGAGCAGAACGACCAAAAACCTGTGGCTTTGTTACCACTTAGTAAGGCATTTCTGAATTCGTTGTTTATTTTAGCGATGTCTTTTTCTATAATGTTGTGAAAGAGGGAGTTACGCAGGTCACGGATGTGATAGAAGCATGACCTGCATTTTTGGGATGTGTGTTTTTGTAGACTCACCAAGGGCTTTTGACTGATGGCAATGGATTGGTGTTCGAACCTTACTCTGTCTTGTCAGGATTCAGCTGTAGCTTGGATCCGACATTCTCATTGAACACGGTTGCAACTTCTCTAGATCAGAGATTCTTTCGTTTTTGAAACTGATAAGGGAGTATCATCGGCCATCTGGTTAAAACCTGAACATTGTAGCGCTGCTTGTTGCAGCGTGTAAAGTAAACAGCAGTGGTCCCAGTACCGAGCCTAGTGGAACTCCATATAAATGTGAAATTTTATCTGGACGAGTGTATGTAGTTCATACGGGTTGGTGATATTTTGTAAACGAAACTCAAGTTGGATAAAGATATCTAATTGTTCAGTCTCTTTCTAAGGGTTTTTTATGTAGTGCTCATACATGCGCTTCTTTGAAATTTGTCGGGAATACACTAGTTTTTGTTAAAATGTTGAGTATGTCAATGCTGTGTGACACTTTTTCGGCAAGTTTGTAGTACGGTGTCAAGTTCTCTTTATTTTGGCGATGATCCAAAATAAGCCTAAATATTTGCTTTCTGTCAAAAAACGTATATATTTTGGATTTGATTTTCACATATAGCTTGGATTTGATTTCAGACAATGGATGTCAATACTTTATCTGAAAATATGAAAGGCATAATTTCAATTGTACAGACAATTTCCAGGAAATGGTCACAGAATGTGAATGATGTATATACTGGCAGGGCACGCGATGGAATTATATGCAGGTGTTATTTTAGGCTCCGATAGTTGTCCTAATTTTCTAAAATATCAGCTATGTATTTCTTTCGTTGTATTACACAGGTTGCAATGACGCCTGTATCGCAAACGATTTATTCTAGCCCTATGCGAGATCTGTACCACGTTCGTTTGAGATTGTGGGGAAGGTTTTTAACCTTTATTATCTCCGGAGTCACCCAGGCAGTAGTTGGTTTATGGGAAGAGTATTTGTACTAATATGCGTATGTTTGTCAAAAACAGAGCTAAGGACGAATCGTGTTTATTTAACACTTACAATATGCTGAAAGATCATTGTTAATTAAAGAATCATTCAGCCTCAAGACGCGCATGCCTGGGACGGTCAAGTGTATGCCAACAGTAGCCTATTGAGTACAGATTGACGGCATTAATATAGCCACTGAACTGATTACAAGATACTACTCAAACGAGACATTGATCCAATGCTGTTTTAATGTTAGGCCAACGTCTGCGACGCTGGCCCAACATTGAACCAACATTAGATAAATGTACAATGTTTGAGAGAAAGTCCTCCTGCCCAGCAAACGCAAGACATTTGTATGACATTTTAGCAATGTCGGCCCAACGTCTTCGACGTTGGTCCAACATTGCATAAAGTCATACAAATGTTTTGTGTTTACTGGGTGACAATACAAACTTGGGGGTCAAGCAGTTTCCAAATCCCCCAGTAATACAGTCAATTTGTTTGCAAGTAGGCGACCAAGTAGGGGCAAAAGACAAGGGCTTTGAATTATTAACTCATAGATGTCGCTCAAGTATATATGAACTTGCTGTGATTTGAGAACTTGCTCTTAATGAGGCTTTGGGTATAAAACGCATATTTAGTATTATTATGGAATAGGGCCTTGGCTTACCCACGGGCACTATTGCCTTCTGGGGGACCCTTGTCCCGCGAATTTTGACAGTTGACTACACCTTTAATATCTCATATGACCGCAATTGTGATTACAAATATAATTTGCTATGAATTGTATCACTTTTTATTCATGCAAGTTCATTTATGTAGTTTGTTGAATTATACAAGTGTATTATAAAATATATTAAATGAATATTTTCTTTGGCATCGGCAATTGCAGCTTTGAATGATGAATAATTATCAAGCCCAAAGCAATTTTCTTCTCAAATTAGGCCGAAACTTATCTTTTCCGGACAATGAAAAGTGATATAACGTAACTGTACGAGTGCTGCAGTACGGGATTGTAAAATTTAAAACCCTTTAACCGCCAAATTAATAAATGGGAATTTTCACCTATGTGAAATTTGGTCTTGATAACGTGATTCACAGATTTAGTGACTGAAATGTATTCATCATATATTCGTCAACGATTCGGAAATCTTGCTTATTGATGTCACGCTTTAACTTCAACGTGTTTAATTAAAAGCTGATACGTCACGTGCAAAAACAAGTAATAAACGAATTTAATCGGCACGGTGGGTAAACCTTTCAGCGCGGGAGCCGTCGTTATACGTCAGAATCTGACCTATGTAGACGTCAGATTCTGACGTATAAAGACGGTCCCCGCACTGAAAGAATTAAAATATGGACAATATCCGTGGGCCAATGACATATGTATTCAAATGAAGCGGAAAGAGCTAACTAAGACATTCCTGATTGCTTCAAATTGAAGAAAAAAACTTGATCTTTATGGTTGATATGGAATATTTCAGCGCTTTAAGGGTAAAGGGTTAAATAGAACAATTCCCAGTGTATATGTATATTGACCTGTACGCGAAGCTCTCTCCTGGATTGATAGAGCAGTGTGATATTGTCCCGGCCCCATCCATCCACGGGGTGTTATGCTGGAGTACTCCATGAAAGTGTACACTTGTCACATCATTAACAAGACGGTTTATCAATCGTACAACCACCTACAAAAGGACATGAATACATTTAGACTGCTACCCAGCAAACACAAAACATTTGTATAACATTTATACAATGTCGGACCAACGTCGGAGACGTTGGGCCGACGTTGTATAAATGTGATACAAGTGTTTTGTGGTTGCTGGGTGGTATTCTGATTACACAAAGTGTTATTGATGGGTTTTTTGTGTGTCATTGTCAAATGTCAATTTAAACAAAAGTGCATATAATTTTACCGTTGGAAGCATGTAAAAGTATATCTAGATAAATTTGCACATGTATAACACGTTATATTTATTATATGGGGTGCTTCTGTTACTTATTCGCATTTTTAAAAGTAAATTTAAGTATCTAGATAGCGGGAAAATGTGGTGCAGCTGATAACAAACTGGGTACAATAATTCCAAGCAGATTTAGTAGCCGTAGACTGGAGAAAAAACTGTGATATCACTGTATATAGTATTGGTCAAGATCACTTGTCAGAGAGCAAGACAACCATAGCCAATTTTACTATGAACACCACTCAACAGATTCGACGTCTTGTGTCTCCGGGCAGTCATTATAAAATAGAAAATGATTTTGCATTGTAATACAAAGCCATTAAAAACCGTTATCATAATTTCCCAACAATATATCCAAACATGAATAACAATTATTAACAATTAAGCAAATGGGCAACTTGAGGTTAATTGGCATAATTGTAACCCAATAAATAAATGTATAACCCTGCTATAGGTAGGGACATACATGCTACTGACAATTTGGGATGTACCCAGGGAGCCAGAAGGGTTTGATGGACATGGCGTGCTGTAAAAGGTTTTATGCATTCTATTCTAGCAATCCCAACACTAAAATAATTTAGAAAATTAAATGGCTGTAGACCCATAAAATAAGTGTTAAAATATAGCGGAAGGAGCTAGCTAAGACATTCATAACGTTTTCAAACCTATTTAATTATTATCAGAATTTGATGTCGATCATGTCTACAGACGTCAGGATCTAACGTGTAAAATCGATGCTCGCACTGAACAGCTGAAATAATTTAAAATTATACATTGGCGGTAGACCCATAACATATTATGTATTCAAATTAAGCAGAAAGAGCTAGCATTTACAGCTCACATTATCTCATTTGTGATGATTTCAATATTCAATATTAAATATCTATTCATAAAATGTTATTCAGGTTGGGATTGTAACAGATCATCTCACCTGTTGGCCCGTGTAAACAATGATAGCGGGTCCGGGCAGTGTTCCGTTGTAGGCAATGATTCTCTTGTATGAGCCATCACCAGTGACTGAAGACAACACTTCTGTAATATTACACATTACATTTCATAATTTTACGATTCAATCCTTTCAACCATCTTTATACATCAGAATCTGACGTCTACAATCTGACGATTGTGACGTATAAAGACGGCCCCCGCACTGAAAGAAATACAATATTTAGAATGGTCGCAGGCCTATAACATTGCTATTCAAATGAACCAGAAAGAGCTAACTAAGACACATGTATGATTATTTCAAATTAAAAAACCCTTTAGTCTCCATGGTTTAGACCAAAATAATTCAACTTTGTAAAAGTTAAGGGGTAATTCAATGTAGAAAGTAATCACAATTATGGCGTGCTCAGCTTTCGTTTGCTTCCCGGACAAATTGGTATTACTAGAGTACATAAAATCTCAAGGCTGGAATTGCTCACATCTTAATATTTGCAATATGAGTGGAATGAAAATGAGAAACTGCTGTGCCAGGCAGAAATGCAGAGACTGCTTACACTTATTACATGTTATTATAACAATAACATAATTTTTAGGAGAGATAGGCTTTTTTATTGGCCCGACACAGATGCCAGTAGCCTGAGAAGAAGTCGTTGGCTGCTGGCATCTGTGAAGGGCCAATAAAAAAGCCTATCGTACTCAAAAAATCATGTTAATACTATTATAACAATTTTTCTAAAATGACAATGAATCTTTAACCCGTTGAACACAAGATCATTATGCTACTGCGCTCTTTCTGAAACGAGATTATTTTATGACGTCATAGTTATCTCATGCAATCAGACCCGGAGATCTCCGGGCCTTGTATCTGAATGGTCTCCCTAAATTACAGAGATCTCCGGGGCTCGTCACAAACGGGTTAAAATATACTTACTCTTTGTCTACAATTACAACATAGGCTTACATGTCTATGTACCCTGTATCCAGGGACGGATCCACAATTTAAAAAAGGAGAAACGCAGGGGGTTCAGGTGCTCACCCACAAGATTTTTTGGCCAATTTAGGGAATTTTTTTAAAGAGTTTGGCGCCAAAAGGGATGTGCGTGCGCCCCCTGCGCACCCCCTCTGGATACGCGCCTGGTATCACTGTATACATGCTTCAGCGGCTCACCCTTGTTGTTGGTGTACCGCTTGTCATGCAGGTGTCAACACATGTGTGCACCTGTAATACTGTACAAGGCGAGAGCACGTCTTCGTGTCAGAAAATCAATTTAGAATTTGTAAGTAAATGAATCTCAATCTGAGAATAGAATAATGAACATCATCAAACATCATCATCCAACATCATCAGCAAGTTCAGCCAGAAACCTACATGTAGTCTCTAGTTTACAAGTACAACAATGCTAGGCCTATGCTCCACATACACAACAACTCCTAAAAGTCCGGCAGCTCGCATACACGAGGCTTACAGCCGATGATGCAGACAGCAGTACATACAAACAGATAGTCTAGCAGCCCTGAGAGTAGGGCTGATAGCAAAATCTTACGCCCACATAAAGTAGTAATATTTCACTTGTAGCGCCCTCTCTAGGGATAATAATATAAGACACTGTCTGGTGGTTTTTATGGAACAGTAGGCCTATACCGTCTTGGAAATCAAATGTAGTAACAACTTCACACTTGAAAGCTTTGGAGAACACTTTAGCTGGTTGTGATTATATAAAAAATTCATCGCGTGGGCCCTACATCTACAGATATCAGCCTGGTTTTTTGGGGGCTCAATTTGTATGTGTCTTCAAAGAGTCAACTATTCTAAGCACCCACTTTTTATTTTATGTATAATCTTTACCGACCTTGATATGAAACTTCCGCATATCGTTCACAATGAACTGGATCCCTGGTGAACCAGCTTCCATTTTCCGCTCTCACCAGAGGGCGATCCGTGCCAGAGTGCAGCATGGTCAGGTGATGACCTATTTCCAGAGAGAACTCGCATGTGGTCGATTCCATAGGGCAGGACGGGGTGACAATATTCCCCAGAGTCACATGACTGCCCACACACATCAGCATGAGCGTCCGTCCAAGAAGTAAGGCAGCAGTGTTCATTGTGTTTCTAAATATAAGATTATAATAAGCATGGAGACTCTACAGAGACAGTTTTAAGTGTTTATCTGTTGCATATTATAATTGTAGATATTATCTCATCCCAAGGTGTGTATTGTACCAGATACAGGCGTTTTTTACCCGGCTGATATACATGTAGCTATGAAGATTAGGAGAGAAAAAAATGTGTAGGCTACACTAGCAAGGATAGATGTACACCTATTTCCCCTCGTGGGGATTTTGTGTCAGGATCAGTTACTCTGACTCTGAGATTATAGTCTTGATTGAATCAGAATTTAAGGCTACGTCCATCACACCACAAGAGTAGGCCTACATTGTGTGTGTGCACACGCCACACAACCTTACCAAAGATTGTTTCATTGTTGAACCACTGTGCAAAACGTCAGCCCAACATTATAACAATCAGTGCAGTATCCAGGGCTTCTGACCAGGGGGGTTACAAAATGGCCATCCACCGTCATGTTTTCATAGTTGTATCTTAATGTCCATATGCTTGTGGAATTAGCAGCTAGGGGTTCGGGGGGAGGGCTGTAAGCCCCCATAGATTTTTTTGTTTTTGGTTGTTTCTGGGAACACTTGAAAATAATTTCTGGAAACATAATCGAAATGTTAATTGGCCAACACGGTTCCATCTCTTAATAAGCTAATGCACCGCCCATCCGAACATTTTTGTAATTCCGACTAATTTTAGATGCAATTTCTTTGTACCCGGTACCTCGCAACAAATTTTAGTTTTTGTTTGTTTCTGGGAGCACTCAAAAATAATTTCTGCAGACATAATTGAGCTGTTAATTGACCACCACAGCCCCATCTCTCGACCTGCTAATGCCACCCCCCCCCCCCTCGAACTTTTCTGCATTTCCGACTACCTTTAGATGCAATTTCCTTGTACTTGGCAACATAATTCATTGTTATTTTTTATTTTTCATATCAAATATATTTGCATTTTATTTCCCTAATAATAGGCATAAATTCTTAATTTTGCAAATAAAAAAACGTATCAGATGTAAATCCACATGAAAATAACCTTTAAAAACCTCAATGTTTTCTTATTATTATTAATACACACTTAGTGTCACAAAGTTAATACCCGGTAGGCCTACATCATAGATCCCAATGTAGTCCAAATCTATTAGTTCAGTAGTTTTTTCCTGTTTTTTGAACAAGGGGGGTTACAGAAATCAATTATCCCCCCCCCCCCGCTGGATACTGATATTGTCCCTTACATCAGCCCTCCCTTGTTGTATTCTCCCTCTAGTCATGGGTCTTGTATCGTCCCTTGAACCTACGGTTCCAGGACGATACAAGACATGTGTTCCTTGGGAGAATATAACTAGGTCGGGCTGATATGCGGGACGATACAACTTTAGCAATATAAATATCACAGGATGATTTCAGTATTGACCCAGTATTTCTTTCAGGTGGCCAGTATTTGCACGAGGCCGGAGGCCGAGGCCAAATACTAGGGCCAAAGCAGCAGAGGAAGACCTATATGATCCTGATAATAATTGACACTATCACATTATATGTATTTGAAGATAAATAACTTCGAGTGGGTGATTATTAATTTGGACGGCAACCAGCTCCGACGTGAACAGTTCGTCCGATGCCTGGAGATCGGACCGGTGATTTGTGACCCAGGTATTACCAAGAATATATAAAACCATTTTATATATTCTTGGTATTACTGATACTGTTGTACAAAGCCAGACCTATATTTGGGATGCCGTATGTGGGTGAATATACAATTTAAGGGGTCTTTCACTCTTTATTTAAAAAAAAAAGTCACTTGAAATTGTATATACTAGCGTCAGATATTGAGAGTAGGGTCTATGTGATTCACATTTAAAATATCAGAGCTTAATCTCAAATAGATTTTGAAAAAATTATGTGTTTTTGTGAAGGACCCTAAAAATAAAATTAGCAACGAAAAATATATACATATTAGATCATTTTCACATCTTAAAGACTATAAATTGCTTTGTATGAGAGCTTAGTGATATATTAGTATTTATTACACTTTTTAAAATAAACAAATATTTCATTGTGAAATTATGTAGTTGCTGAGTTAACATTATTGTTTCTGAGTTGACAAGACACGATAATTTGATGAAACGTCATGTTTTGAGCGCATCTACGAGTAGAGATCTCTCAACACTTGACAGCCCCATTTTCTGAAAAAAATTGTGTTGGCTTTGGTTCATCATTATATGACAGAAAGCAAATGGGAACATAATAGGCCTAATGCTGAAGATTTATTTTGAAGTTCTTCGTACAATACATGTATGCCAATATAATGAGGGTACATTTGAATCAGAAATTTAACTAAGTGTTATTTGTAGTTTTATTTCTCCAAAATACTTCTAAAATACTCTCGCATTGTAATGTAATCAAAAGCTGTTTTTTAACTGCAGTTAACATTGATGGAGTTAAAATGTCAGTTTTAACTACAATAATGAGACACAGAATTCACAGAAAGCAGAATTCAGTCAATTCAGCAACGTTTTTGAGTTCGACACAGAAACGTTGTTTTATTGTTGTATTATGTCTACTAAAAGCGAATACTCTCAATTTTATTTAATTAAAAACAACTTTTTTTAACTGCACTTTACATTTAGAGTTAAGTTCTTGTTCTTAATTACATTAGTGAGACAGAAAGCTAAATTTAGTCAACTCAACAACGTCTCTGAGTTGACTAGTCAACTCATAAACGTTGTTGAGTTGACCAAGATAATAAGGTTGCTGAGATGAATACGAACAAAATGGAAGGATATTAAATGTATTTAAAATAGATGTATCATTGCCCGCTGATGCGGTAGGGGGGTGGCCATCATTATCAAACACCTTGTTCAGTTTAACATGTTTTCAATATTTTCTTGCTAAACTATGACCGTTTTTGAGTTGACACAGATAATGAATACGTTTCAGGGGTGATTTTTTTGGTTATAAAATAGCAGTTCAAATTGAATGTTTACAAATATTTCACCTAGGCCCTACCTCAAAATATTGCTGTCTCTGCGTATATAAAATGAATTGAATGGTATCACACCACAATTTGAGGAGTTCAGATAACACTGGCGTTGATCGGCTGACGTGAGACAACTAAAAAGCCTCAGTAAATGTATCCTCGGAAACTTTTAATATTGAATTCATGTCTGTTGATGAATAAATTCCGCTGTACATAACAATTGCGCTACAAAATAAATCGGGGCAAGTTATTTCCAAAGAGATGTTCCATGTTAACTACAAAATAAATCGGGGCAAGTTATTTCCAAAGAGATGTTCCATGTTAAAACAGTCTATGTTTCAGGTGTTAGATATCGGGAGACATTGCATTTGTGTATAAATTTGTGTATTGCATGTTAAATAAAAAAATATTCGTTAGAGATATTGAATTATCTATTTTTCTCAGTTTACCTTATTGCCTAGCCGAGTAAACAACGTCTCTGGTCGAGTGCAGCGAGCCACAGCCGATCAGCGCTACTTATTGCCCATAAAACAATAAAAAAAAATTGGAACCACACAATTTATTAATTCGTTCAGAATAGCCAAAAGACACTAAATGACCCTTAAATTGTATATTCACCCTTGTGCACATGACGTTTGCTTTACGATCCACTTACGAGCAACGTTTCGTTTACGACTGTGTGGTGAAAACGGCCAGGTGGCCATATTTTTTATATAGCTTAGTTTTTATTTTTATTTTTTATTCATGGCCACAGCCAATTGTTGTACAAGTTTTTAAGGGTTTGTAGGTATATACATTATATGTAATGGAAAAAATATCACGTTTTAAGGCAAAGACGTGAAAAATTTACACATTTATTATAGGAAACAAATTCTAATAAATACAGCACTGTACAATGAAGCACACACATATGATACTACGCCGTAGAGAAGAAAAAAAAATAGAAAAACTGATAGTCGGTGATCACTGACTATCAAAAGTGTAAAAATATAAACAAAAATACAAAAAAAAAACTTTTTACAGACTCCATTAACCTTATAATTCATTAACGTATTCGGTTAGAACATACCAAAAATAGAGCTGTCTAGTTATGATAATTTCAAATAGGCTCAGAAGTGGCTTACTGTATTTGAAGAGCTCACGAGCAGTTCGGAATCCATTCACGTCAATGGGAATATCCTATCTATCCAGTCGGTTTAGCATGATTTGGCGCCCGCAGGTCAAAAGCAAAATGTCGATTATGAACCAATAGAACTTCTGTCGGATACAACCTCATATTTAATCACACAGGCCTGCATAAATAAATATTACTATATTATGTTGTCCGCTTTGATTGATGTATATTGCAAAGTGAGATGAAAGATGAAGCTTGCGTAATAAGTAACCGTTGTTCTGCTGAAGTCTTTGCTGCTATTTTTCGTCATTTGAAAAAAATCACGAAAAATATGTTTTATTGATGGAAAAAATAAACATCGCCCAAACTTGAATTATTTGATTAAATAATTATTAATTATTATTTCGATTTTTAACCCTAGCAATACAAGGGTTAAATTGTCACATTAGTCCGATACAACAACATTACCCAGCGTTGGTTTACTGTCGGATCAACGTCGTAGACGGTGGGCCAATAGTAAACCAATGTTGAGCCAACGTCACATGTTTCCTATGATAATGGTCATTCAATCATAGTTGCACCGAGAAAGATATCAATAACTGTGGGTTCGTGCCTGAGCCTGGGTGTGTTCCTGTATTAGGGTGTCGGCATTCATTTTTTCTAATATTCTCCAGATCTTCATCCTTAAAGCGCTGAAATATTTTTGTAAAAATTATGGGATCCAAAGGGTTTTCTTCAATTTGATTCTGACGTCTAATGTCAATCCCCGCGCAGTGAAGGTTAAGATTCGGTTACACAATTTGGTATTTCCATATTATGTGTTTGTGCATAACGTAATAAGCCTGATAAAGCTAAGCGGGAGTTCCTTGACTTTAACCGCCGGTCACGATTAATTTGTTTCTTTCTATCAAAATCGCGCACCTCTATTTTGTCGAATGTGAATAATTTTCACTCACTTAATTGAAGCTGTGAATCGCGTCAGCGAGACACAACTTCAAGAGGGTGGATATTCGAATTAAAAAACTTGGCGGCTAAAGGGTTAACATTAAATTATTACATAGCAAACCGCTCATCAGAATCTAGACTAAACTAAACATTAACCCTTACAACGCTGAAATATTTTTGTATAAGTCATGGAGACCAAGGGGTTTTATCAAATTAATATCTTAGTTTTCTTTCCGCTTCATTCGAATACATATGTTATGGCCTACAGCCATTATTAATATTTTGTTTTTTTCAGCGCGGGGACCGTCTTTATACGTCAGATTCTGACGTATAAAGACGGTCCCCGCGCTGAAAGGGTTATAGTTTCACATCATGTAAGGCCGTGCTATGTGTGGAATGAAGGGTAATATAGTCGGCTCTTGACCCCATAACACAAAAAATGATCGATAATCCTTGTGCGGGAAAAGTGAATTAGGACCACAATTTTCAATAATCATGATAACTTCGGAAATGGGAATTATTGATTGCCATGTTATATATTAGGTAATCAATAATAAGATCTATTGATACCGGTATTATTTTTTTTCGCCGATATCTCATCAATAGACACCGACTTATTTCAACGACGTGGGCTTATGGTTTAGGTGCATATGTGAGTTTACTGTAGTAGGCTAGCATATCTATAGTATATATATATATACATCTTGCTCTCTTGTGACCTTGAACTTTATCCAATCTATTTTTTTCTGCCTTATCACAGGGTGGTCTACACTCGTTATTTTTAGGGTTCATATGATGCTGTTGGTTATCATTAGATGTGAAATATTCCTAAAATCACGAAAAAAAGAAAATGTGTCGGTTTTCTAGAATTTTTGGCAAGTTTACTAATTAATAAACTAATATTGAATGTGGTTCTGAGAGTACCAATAAATATTGGATCACTTCTGATGTTTCTGAAAAAAACTTTTATATGATAATTCACTAGAAGAAAACAATAAATTAAGTACATTTTTATTCCTTTAAAATTGGAGACGTTTTAATTCTTAGGAGCGCTTATTTTTCGACAGGGGTCATATTATTCCACATTTTTACCTCTGGTGCCCTTGAACATTCATATTTATTTTTTTCACATCTGATCACATGGTATACACTTGTCATTTTGAGGGCTTAAATGTTGGGGTTCTCCGATTTTTTTTTTATACAAAATCCTAAATATCTCACTTAGGCCTACCAGTTTCAGAATATTCACCATAAAAATGTGTTCCATGTGGTTTATTATCAAAAACAGGCGGGTGAATTCGAGGCCATTTTTGTACGCAAGCACCCCTTGGCTCCAGGACTATTTCTATCATACCAAATATTGTTTATAACGAAATGTTGAATAAGATGGTGTCAATGGGAATTTGTAGCTTTTTGTGTTATCAATGACCCTACCTGGCTTATGGACTAAAAATCTCCTATTTAATTTCGAGTGGAAGATACTATTAGATCGGTTGGAATATTACTCACAGACTCGGAACGGGCCATAGAATAGGAAACACGCGGTCACTGACTGGACATCGTCCCATTTAATCACTGATCGTGTCATAATATCGAGTATACTGGGTTGCATATTTATCATCTGTATGAAGTAGGCCTAGATCTCCCTTGATTTCACAGGGTGGGGATAATTGTGTGGAGATTTAAACCTAACGTTGGCACCTCTCACGTACAGAACTCAGGATCGAGTCCCGCTCTCTGTATCAAGGTTTCAAAAAAACTTATCCCCTGTCAAAAAATAATATAGTGACCCAGCAAACACAAAACATTTGTACAACGTCGGCCCAACGTCTTCGACGTTGGTCCAACATTGTACACATGTTTTGTGTTTACTGGAGAGGAGCCTCCGAGACTGATATGTAGCGTGCCACAGGGTTCGCAGTTCTAATTTTGCGTTTAATTTATTCAATTTAAATTTTCACCCATTTGAAGTTGTGTCTCGCTGACGCGATCCACAACTTCAAGGGAGTAAAAATTATTCAGCGGTCAAAAAATTTCAAATCTTGCTGATTAGCCTAATGTCACTTTAAACTTTAACAGGTTTAAAAGCTGATATGTAATGTGCTAAGATAAAATGTAAAAAACGAATATGGACGGCACCGGCGGTTAAAGGATTAAAGGACACATTAGGGCAGCATTACTTGATTATCTCTCCATACATCATCAGGGTGTCATCCCAAGCCGGTGCAGTTTAGCCTGTATGTACAGAGAGTGGGTTAAATTCATTTAATCATCCATACATCCATTCATTCATTCATTCATTCATTCATTCATTCATTCATTCATTCATTCATTCATTCATTCATTCAGCCCACTGAACTATCACATGGAGCACCTTCTCTATCGAATTTCGGTGTCTTCGATGAGGAAGAGGTACGGAAGATCATCAGCACATCCCTACCTAAGTCCTGTAGCCTGGATCCACTACCAACATCTCTTCTCAAAGAAAATATTGACATCATTTTACCATCCATAACCAAGATCGTGAACAAGTCTATAACATCTGGCTGTTTCCCTTCAATCTATAAGACAGCCCAAGTAACACCATTACTCAAGAAGAGCTCGCTGGATCCCGACACAATGAAGAACTATCGGCCTGTATCGAACTTGCCATTTGTGTCCAAGATAGTAGAGAAAGTGGTGGCTTCGCGCCTTAACACACATATGGCTCAAAACTCCATTTTAGAGCCGTCACAGTCTGCTTACCGAAAACATCACAGTACGGAGACTGCCCTTCTCAGAGTCCAAAATGACATACTGCAGGCCATAGATAGGAAGAAATGTGTGATGCTGCTACTATTAGATCTTTCTGCCGCTTTTGACACCATTGACCACGAAATCCTATTGCAGCGTCTCAGAGTGAGCGGAGGTGTATGTGGCACAGCCTTGGCATGGTTTAGGTCTTACCTGAGTGGCAGAACACAGTCTGTGAAGATTCTCAACACCACATCAAAGCCTAGATTACTCAGATACGGTGTGCCTCAAGGCTCTGTACTAGGGCCACTTCTGTTTACATTATACTCTGCGCCCATAGCAAGTATAGTGCGGCGGCATGGACTGATCGCTCACTTGTACGCGGACGACACTCAGTTGTACATCGTGTTTGACCAGGATGATGCCGTAGATACCATCAAGCGGATTGAAGCCTGTGTTATGGAGATAAAGGAATGGATGGCAATGAATTGGCTAAAACTGAATGATGAAAAGACTCTCTCGTTGCTGTTACGGACACCTACAGTGGGACATCTCTCCAACATCAGCGATATTATCATTGGTGACAACAACATCACTCCATCTCCCTCAGCTCGCAACCTTGGTGCCATTTTCGATGAACATTTGACTATGGAGGCGCATGTCAACAGTGTTTGCCGATCTTCTTTTTTCCACCTGCACAACATCAGTAGCATTCGAAGAGTGTTAGATATGAAGACAACTGTCATCATTGTTCAGGCCCTAGTCATTTCCCGACTTGACTACTGCAACTCTCTGCTATGTGGACTCCCAACTATACTCATAAAGAGATTGCAGAGGGTGCAAAATGCAGCAGCTAGAGTGATAGCTAAAGCCGGCAGAAGGGACCATATCTCACTAATTCTCTTCAAACTTCATTGGCTACCGGTCGAATTCCGCATAAAGTACAAGATCCTGCTATTAACATATCGTGCTCTACATGGCCTCGCCCCAACTTACATCACAGAGCTGCTAGTGCCTTATACACCACCTAGAACACTGCGTTCGAGCACAGAGCAGCTTTTGGTAGTCCATAAGTACAGACTTAAAAACTTCGGTGCCAGGAGTTTTGAAACTGCGGCTCCAGCACTCTGGAACAGTTTGGAGAGCCAGATCCGTCTGCAGAAAACCCTGACCTCTTTTAGAAGGTTGCTAAAAACTCACCTGTTTCGTCAAGCGTTTGGTGACCTCACGCAGTAATTGACTTTCTTTTCACTGTCTTTCGAATGTGAAGCGCTCTGAACAGCTTCCAGCTGGATACATGCGCTATACAAGATTTCATAAATAAATAAATATAAATAAATAAATTCATTCATTCATTCATTCATTCACCCATTCATTCATTAATTTATTCATTCATTCATTCATTCATTCATTCATTCATTCATTTATTCTTTCATTCATTCGTTCGTTCGTTCGTTCGTTCGTTCGTTCGTTCGTTCGTTGGGTCGTTCACTCATTCATTCATTCAGAGATATACATAATTATTGCAAAGGAATGTAGAAACCAAATAAGTAGGCTGATCTATATTTAAGTAGTATAGAGGTCAGCCTACTTATTTATTTTCAACATTTTATCACAATCATATTATTGTGTTCCTGTACTGTTTTTGATAATAGCGCCTGTTAATAACTCCTACCTTGTTACTCGCCGTGCATCTATATTTGCACATTGGGCCCTACTTTCATTCTTGTCACTTTTTGTCCGTTAACTATATAATTACCAAGACAAGATCTACTTGATAATACTATTATTATGCGATGTTAGACCCAGGTGCAGCGGTCAAAGCCGCCTGCTTGGAAAGTCGCAGATCGCAGTGGAGTAAATAGTTATCTATCTAAGTTCAAATATAATATATTATTATTATATTATATATAAAGTTCGTTCATATGTTTTACTGCTCCAATCTCATTTACTGTTTTGGACATACCAAGGCTAAAAAAAGTACGTACGGTGGTAGTAGCTCATGGACTATTAGCATGCTCAGTATATTCTTCTGGCCCAGTTTAGCCTATGTGTGCACAAAAGTGGCCTAAAATCACATTCATTCATAATGTAGGGCCTACGTAAGGCGGTCGCTCACCACCAGGGATCCTACACTGGAAGTATTTAAAATAGTATACAAAGAATATTATTCTTTGTATACTACTTGTATAGTATACAAAGAATAGTATTCTTTGTATACTATTTTAAATACTTCCAGTGTAGGATCCCTGGGGGGGGGGGGAGCGATCGCCTTACGTAGGCCCTACATGTACCTAAAAATATGAGACCCCCTCCCGGTTCCGCCAAATGTTCTTCGACAAATAAATCTCGCTGATGTCACAGTCAATTCTCAACCTTTTTTCTTGAAAATTTGCAAGCCGCTGTTACGTCGTTGTACTTTTTTATCAAAGACTAGCCAACCCCCTAGTTTTAATATCATGGTGCATCAATAGTTGGGTAATTTTATTTGTTGTTGATATAACATTAGATTACAGTATTTTACCAATAAAAGAGAAAATTGAATGACTATTGAGAGATCTGCATCCATGCCAATTTCATTGACTAATAGTAATAATATCCTACATAGTTTAAAAGCTAGGCCTACTCTCCACAACATTTATGATATCCGTCTATAAACCTATTTATTAACTCAGCAATCGAACTAAAATCGTCAAAAAATCATTATTTTTATTTTGGCTTCTTAATATTATGCCCATAATAATGTGAGCATGTCCATAGACTAGAATTACCATGATTACGGAAGACATTTGGGGTTGCTGTGTCAACGCAGCAAGTGTACCGAAAGCCTCTTTATCAGTAATCCTGTATTTTTTATTTTGCACGCGCATGCCTAAAATAAATGTTGTCCTTATTTCTAGCTTAACTGGCAAATAAGCAACCAAACATTTAAAAAAAAATGCGCAATTCTATTCCATGGACATGTTGACATTTCATGGCCATATCGAAGAGCCAAAATACAAATGATGATGTTGGCCTGATTGTCGCTTGGAGCACAAAATTCAGGTACTTATCAAATGAGATCGTAACTTTATATGAAATTCTAAATTGTTAACTTTTCAGGGCGGTTGATAGGCCTACATGTCTTAGATTAAATTAAGTTTCATTCCAAGAATGTAGGCTACCAAGATCGCAAATAGGTCCACAAGCATGTCACTAGTCATATGCTAGTAGGCCTATAATACTTTTAGGTGGGGGGCTATTCCAACAAACATTCTTTTTATTACACTGTATAACATTTGTACAGCGTCGGCCCAACGTCTTCGATGTTGGCCCCACATTGTACAAATGCCATACAAATGCTTTGTGTTTGCTGGGATATTGGTGACGTCACAATTTTATATTTAATCTGAGTGAAGCATTATGACGTCACATAACAGCAGTTTCATAGTGCCCATGCATATCATAACATTCCAAATAACGGGGAACAGTTTCTATGACTAACTGCCCGCGGCACTGGTATGGTCCCAGCTAACATCAGACGTTGGCCCAGCGTCGTTTACTGTTGACCCACCATCTACAACGTTGACCCAACAGGAAACCAATGTTGGGCCAACGTCTCATGTTTGGTGGAGTAATTCTAATCGGATATTCTGCGTAGTGGATGTAATAAGCTAAAAATTGTTTAAAATGGTGATAAAGCTCTGAAATTTTCACACAGAATAGGTATGATGATGTTCTATCAATTTAAGATAGGAGCCCACGAGAATTTTTTTGTTGCCATTTTTAACCCTTTAACCGCCGGTGCCGCATATAATCGGGTTTTCATTTTTTATTAGCACATTAAGTACCACATTTTAAGTATGTTAAACATAAAATATGACATCAACCAGCAAGATTTGAAAAGAGTAGACCTCCATTTTGTCAAATCTGAATAATTTTCACTCACTTGAAATTGTGGATCGCGTCAGCGAGACACAACTTCAAATGGGTGAAAATTCAAATTGAATAATTTGGTGGTTAAAGGGTTAAATTTCATTTTTAATGTTTTTGTTTTTCTAATTTATGCAAAATACCACAATCGACTTTAATTGTAAATTGTAACGAAATAAATTCATTTCGGATTATCGGACTTATTAAGAGGAAGCCAACTTATTGCGTTCCGGAATAAAAATTAAAATAATCTTAACTCAAAGTGGAAAAAATGTCCACCGCCCCCTTTTTTCAGTTAAAATTACAGCTATGTCCCTTCCCTTGCAAATTCCAGATATGGACCTAACTTGCATGAGAAAATAAAATATGGTGTCAAATAAACTTGTTTTCTTCATTTTCATTTACACAATGGGCGCCAAAACTATAATATCAGCAAAAATAAATATAATACAAGTCATAGAATTGTGCTGCAATTGACATTGATATTCCTTTAACTATATTATTCGGTTATTATTATTATTATTCGGCCTACATTTATTATGTTTACACTAACAGATTAGAAGGAATAAATATATGTATGTGCTTTATATGTCTAAAAAAGAAATATTTGGACCAAATTAGAGTCATGTTGACAGTTCCTTTTATTCAGTCAAAATCAGCCTTCGAATCCTTGACCGTCCTGGAACCGCATTTGCTTTTCAATCTGGCACAGAGAAAACCGTTTGTAGTAATATTGTTATATACCGACATAATATTCAAACAATATCAAATACCAATTAAAATCATATAATAAACCATTTTCTGTTATTATCCAATTATTAGCAAAATCTGGTCAAAGTGGGATCAGTAAGCTGAGAAATAGTGTAGTGTGACACATTCAAATTATATTTTTATGGCAAATATATTTGTCATAGCAAATGGGAAATTTAACAAATAATAAAACACGCACTTATTACATATAAGGATCATTCTATGAGCATGATGGTTTGTCAAATCTCGCTATGTGTATACGCCTATCTAAAGCAACAAAACTATGCCAAATGCCTATGTTAATTAATCTAATCCTCATAGAGAAGATGCGTACCGAGGTGAAAATAGTTTGACAATACCTCTTCAGTACTTCCCTATTGTCACGGTTTACAGTGAGCCAGCTATTAGCCATATGTCGATTTTATTGTTTAAAAGACACATACTATTTTTTTAAACATGATAAGCTCAATAAATACACATATTTAACTCAAATGTTAACAATGATCCAAGTCATTTGAGAATCATCACAAAAAGATGCAAACGCTTAGCTGAAATTCAAATATAAAGTGTAATAATGTATCTCGATGTATCATCATGTCAAGTATAAAGTATTCATACTTGACATGTTCAGTTCACTGTAAACTGATATCAATGCTTCCAAACGTTTTTTTTAATCCCAGTTAGAGCTACAGAGTGACATTTTATTTGTGGTTTTATTTTAATATATATGTTACATCACTTTCCAATAACTTACAATCAATGAAAGTTGTGTCCTTTTGGGTCAATGGGGTAACACATATTATAATAATTATTAACTAACAGTTATACCATATCAAAATTATTTTTCTAATTGCAAGATTATTATCTAAAATCAATGTTAATATTAAAAAAATGGTCTGCCTCTGCAACCATGCACACAACAACATTATATATTAAAGTGTATATAATTATATTTATTTCTGGTATATGTATAACCTGTAAAAATAGAAGGACAATTATGTTAGAAAATACAGAGCACATGTGAATCATAATTATATCATTTATCATTAGCAAATTAAATTGGATCACATAGCAGGTGAATTTTAGTGCAAAAAAAACTATTTAATCCGCGTTGTGCAAGCTTTATTTTGTATAGGTGGTTTTCGAACTGAATCATGTAAAAAGGTACACATCATTAACTAAAGGCTTCCAACATATTCTCAACTTTGATTAACAAATCAAAAGCCTATTGTTACATAAATCAGACCAATTCATATTACATAAACTACACATGTTAACACTTTTATTTCATACAAGATACATGTAGCTATGCATAGACATAATTCGCAGCCTACATATACAGACACTTTTTGATTTTAGGTACAATCATTTCCTTTTAATTCAGTGATTTATTCAAACCTCTATGTTATCAAGAATATTTGGTGTAAATATATTTTTATTCACCAATTACAACAGTTCAAAAACAAGATTGTAGTACAATTTCCCTCCTATTATGGGCATAGATGGATGCCTCGGCTGTGGTGAAGCAACTGAAAACACGATCACCAAAAACAGCGGACTTCTCTATCCCCTTTTCTTTGCCACATACATGGTATTGTTTGATACATTTTTGTATTATGTATGTTTATCTGTATTAACTGGACCAAATATGTCAAAACTGTGATCAATAGGGCCTAAGTCTGAACGATTTACCTTCTTAAGCGTAAAAATATTACAAATGTGTCTAATCAGGGTAATGAAAATATTAAACTCTTTACAAAATAAGCGATAAAAACGTCTTTTTTGTGAGTATTATAAATAAAATGTATCCTTGCTTCTATTAAACTTTGAACTATGTGACATGATAGATAAATATAATTTATATTAGAATAATTTACTTCATTTTTGTTTAATTCACCATTTTCACACACTATTTATTTAAAAAAAAAATATTAAAAAATGATAGAAGATAATTGAGTTAGATGTATGCGAGCGTTGACATTTTTATCATATAAATGACCTATTCGCTCAATATAATGCAGCTTACGAACTCCATTTCGTATAGCCCAAACTGTATCTGAAACTAAAGGTTTGAGCCACTGATTGCGACGGTACAAATAAGTGGAGTAATTCCTATGGGCGCTCACGGCTGAGGCTTGGCCACAATTTATCAAGTCAAAAATAGCTTTGTTAGAATCAGTAACATTTCACCTATATATTAAGCCATTTTAAGCTTGTTTTCAGCTACGTCGTTAACATTTTGTGGGGATGTTTTCAAAATTAGTGTGTTGATCGCTCTCACGCATCGCCATGATAACAAACATTGATTTCCCTGTTCGGACAAATTTCACAATCCACGCCCACATCTTCGCGGTGTACAGCTGTCCACGATTACACTTCATAGACCCCATCAACATAAAGAGAGCAAAACACTTTTTTCACAATTTTTTTCGGAGGGCTCCCGTCCAAATATTAAAGAGGATATATTGAAGTACAAGTGGTCACATTTTGACAGCTTTTTTTTACCTATCAGGTCTTGCAGAAGAAAGCGGCCCGAATAATTTTAGATGCTGATCCATTATCACCAAGTAAAGAAATGTTTAAAAAGTTAAATTAGCTCCAATTTAAAGAATTAGTCAAGTATAAACAAGCTTGTCTGATTTATAAAAGTACAACGGACCAAACGCCTTCTTATATTCAAGATTTGTTTACAAATGTATCAGATTGTGTAAGTTATAGCCTCAGATCATCAGCTCAAAATAAATTGTACCTTCCAAGATCACATTCCAAATCCCTGTCATACCTAGCTGTTAGTATATGGAACTCAATTCCCAATTATATTAGAAATGCAGAATCTTCGTCCCAATTTAAAGTAGGGTATCATAAGTTACCCTTAGAGCATATACAAAATAGCTAGTTTTATAGTAGAGAATATGTTATTCTTGGTTCCAAGATTCATATGGAAAGTGGTTAAATTGTACTCACTTTGGAACTGAGGGTGAAACGATTGCGACGTTTCGATCTGCCTCCAGGAGATCTTGATCACGCAATGATCAGGGTGGGTGATTCGGCTCAGGTGGTGGTGGTCGCGGAATGATCTGACCATAGATGGGTGGCAGCTGGTAGCCCTGGTCTCTGTTCATGGAAGGGGCTCTCTGCTTGATGTGGATGGCCTCCTTCACCTTGCGTTTCAGCCAATCCTGTTCTCTGTCTAGGATTCTCAAATTATCCATGGAGACACTATGACCGGTGGCATTACAGTGGTCTCCTACCCCAGTCGGTTTATCAAGCTTGAAGAAATATATTAGAAGAAAATAAATACAGATAATTTCAAGTAATTTCACAAGACCTGTATATATATATATAATCATACTTTAGCTACATTATTGTTCCTGGCAGGCGCGGGGCTTTTGCCTGGTGTTGGGAGGGTGCCGGACTTGGCCAGCATTTGACCGGCGCTGGGTTGACGTCTCGATTCTGCTGGGAACACGTGTGATAATGAAGTTTTTAATGCGTACTTGCTTAAACATAATTATGCAAATTTATCTATCTTTAGGTTTCTACGCTTTCTAGAGTATTTTTTTGCTACTACATATCTTATGTTTATTATACATAATAGCTATTTGAATTCTGGTTTTGGTGTGGGAAAGATCTTTCTTAATATCTTGTTAATGCCAGCTAATTATACTTTATGTAGTCAACATTTTTATTTTCAAAGCATTCTGTGTTTTATTATGGCAATGCCACCTAATATTTTAATTCTGTATGAGATTACATCCAAACTAACCATGTCAATAAAATATATATATATCTAAGCTAACTACCTTCAACGTATATAGTCAAGAACCATAGTAAATTTATTATTTTATTGTACTTCGTTCATCATGTGTGTCTGTACATACTGTAAATTAAAAATCTGTCTATATTCATTCATGTAAGATATTATTATTATTATTATTATTTCATCAGGCCCGTCATCAGACGTTTGAAGAGAGGGTTTGGGCCACATGTGAAAGTACTGCCAAGGGTGGTGCAGAACTTTGAGAGTAAAAAAAATCCCCAGCCACAGATTGACTGCGTACAAAATCGTGGGACATTTCTTTGGACTGTCATATCGGAAAATATCGGGGAGTAATCAGGTCAAAAAATATTTTTCTTAGAATCAGTAACATTTCAGTTCCATGCCCACATACCACGCTCGCCTGCAATTGAGAGACAGATGGGGACACTTAGTGACCGGAGATTGAACCGGATCTGAGACCCAGAGTCTTAAAAAAAGAAATTATTATTTTCTTGACAGCATGAAACTTCTGGCTGAACTCCCAGCATGCCCGGTCGCTATAAACACAAACACCATCTCAATTGCATGCGAGCGTGCCACATACTCAGCTCAGGGGTCGCACAGTCATTAAAAAGTTATGGACATTTTCGGATCTTGGGGTCGGGATCGCGCTCAGTCACCGCCATGTTGTATTTTTCGGGTAAAGCAAATACATCCATCTACGGCCTCGGAGAGGATGACAGGGCACCCCTCCCCTCCTCGTGACGGACCTTTTCGTTACGAGTGGGTCGAACCAAGGAATATAAGTAGAGGGGGCGCAGATGGCTCGGAGGCGAGTTTTTACGTCTACGACGTTGGACCAACGTTAAACCAACATTGATTTTTCATATGGGTGCCTATGATTAAATCTTCACATCAACCATTTGCCAGTTGCTCACTGTCATACCTTTATCGTCATACTGTTGGATTGCATTATAAATAAATTAATGTATAGGCCGTGTAAATATAGGCTGCCCTGAGTGTTGAACGTTGTACATGTAGTTTAGTAGGCCTAGTAGTAGACAGAGCTATACAGATCGATGTGTACAGACAGTGGACACGCACAGTGATCACGCTTGTGGCCACACGTGTACGAGAAACAATTATTCTATATTTTTGTCTGGCGCACTGACATTGCAGAAAAATATTGTGCATTGTCCCATGCACATTTGGTTCGTCTGGCCTACTTCCAGAATCAAGCACAAGCATATACTACAAGTTGTTAGATTGTGAGTGATTATAATTTTATTTTACTGTATGTGTTTATCATAGACCTACCAGGCCTGTTATCAGCCATTTCCGGCATACATTTAGCATGTCTAGACCTTGAATTATAGTATTTGCTGATGCAAGGTCGATAAATCCAATAAAAAACTATAGGCCTATATTCAAGGCTTGGATATATTAGTTAGCAAACGCCACCCTCCACAACGTGTTACGGGTTAGCAAACATTCCATATCTGAACCGTAATATAAGATAGCGTGTCGCCGGCGGTTCGCGATCGATTTACCCCTATTAACGCCCTCAAAATACATTTTAATTGGGTTGACCTAACTTAGTGACCTTTTATGCATCCACTCAGCTGATTCTGAAACATTTCATCAGTTATTTATCAAGTGAGAGCATTTTTAAAACACCTCCCGAAAAATATTTTGGCCATTTTAACCATTTGTGATGATTTGAGTATCGTATACGTTTCAGATACATGCTGCGTTCTAACCCGGAACATAGTGGAGGGCGAGATCGTTCTAACTAGGATATATCTGTTTCGACCGAGAACACATCCTTGAAAAAATTGTCAGAAACGTAGAAGCAAATCCAGCATCCTAATAGAAACAGCCAGCAGTTGGACAGGTAGGCCCAAAGGTCAGCAGGTCAGCGATCCCGATAATCCCGACTCCTGTAAGGAGTCGGATCATCGGGATCGCTGACCTGCTGACCTTTGGGTAGGCCTAGCTTTAGTCTGGTGTAACCTGGTAACGTTATATTGCGTTTTCAAAGCATGATAATTTGGCCAAAAATAAGGGATTGCTCCTTGCGTGTGCCTCCCTCCCTGGATCCGCCACTGGGCACGTACAAGTTACAGCTTTTTGAAGGAAATGATCATGACTAATAACCATGTGAACCTCACTTGAGTCTCACTCATGCACAATTTAAAATGGTCTGTAGCCATGGATATTGACGTATCACAGACATAACGTGTTGTCTGGCAGTTAAAACTTTATGGAACTGAGCAACATAGTGTTGTCTGTTCTGGGGGTCAGAAACACAAAATGTCGTAAGAAAAATAAACATCATATCACGTCAGGCCAACAAAACAGACTACTTAGAATTAAATAAATCCCATCCACTGTTTATGAATGGTTATGTTCCGCAGATCAACAAACCGATTTGAAATAAATATAATTTGATTTGATTTGATTATAACGTCAAAGTAGAATACTATATACCATGTATAGGCCTACTAGATGTATTTAAAGCGACTCAATCAGGTTAAAGTAATAAAAAAAGCAAAAAAATATTTGGGCTTCTTAATATTATGCCCATGTGATGTAAACATGTCCATAGACTAAAATTGCGAAGAAAAATAATATTGTGCTGCGCATTTACCAGTTAACAGGTTAAGCGAGATATAGAGACGAAATGCCCGTATTTCTTATTTTGGACATCAGGACGTGCATGTCCGAAATAAGAAATCGGGCTGATCTATGAACTTCTGTTTCCTTATACTTCACATAGCCATCAGATACCACCGGGGGATTTTTGGTGACATTTTGATACCCATATAATCTATCAACCCTTCAATTACTAGGGCTACTAACAAATAAATACTTGTTAGCGCGTTTCAGAAAAAAGATTCTAGCAGATCTTCTTTTTATTTGGCAAATATGCACAGCTATGTCAGCCAATGACCTGATAGGATTAATTTTTGGGAGCAAACAATTTTGAAATGGCGGTCTAGCAGTCATTCTGAATTTGAGTAATTTTACAATATTTACTCAAAAACAAAGCAAAATAGTTGGACCATGCATATAGAACAAAATGTAATGACTTACACAAGGATAACCCATACAAAATAAAATCCACATTTTATTGTTTTTTTCTCATTATATTGAAAATCTTGCATAATAGCTAAAGCGGTAATATAAAATAAATCTTAAGAAAGTTTGCTTATCTATATCATGTATATCATGTATATAAAATCTGATATGGCCGACTGGCAATAACGGAGGGCTGCTCTCATGTTCGTTTCCGAACAACTCTTTCTAGCTACTTATATAATTAATGGTAATATAAAATTTTACAAAACGTCACTGTCACATGAACATAATCATGGATGCAGCTTTCATTCAATAAAATAAAAGGACACATAACTATATCTTCTCTAAAACAAGTATCCCATGTATTTCCACTAAGAATTTTTAAATTAGGATCTGAACTTTCTTTTATTTTCATTAGAAAAGTTATTAGATTCATCTTAACTTTTTTAATGGAAATGTGAGAACGTTAAGATTATCTGAATTTTAGGATTCTTAGTGGCATGGCCCCCAGACACTGCGACCATCAAGGATGGCAGGACAGTGCATGTGTGAAATAATTTACCGCCAATACTGTAGTTTTGTATATGTTATTTTCGGCCCAGATGTGTGATAGGGGGAGGAGAAGACAGAGTAAGCTGGGAGGTCTGATGCAGACTGCTTGTAAGGGTGGCAGACGCTGGAGGTGGCTGGCTGTCATAATGGTATCCGTTATCATCTACTACTGGCTAGCACCTACCACGAACGGAAAACAGGTAACGTATAAAAATGATATAATAAATAATTATGTAACACAAATGTTGAAAGATTGTGACCGTAACAGGTCACATTTAGCCCTTACAGCGCGGGGATCGACTTTAGTCGTCAGAATCTGACGTCTGTAGACGTCAGATTCTGACGACTAAAGTCGATCCCCCCACTGTAAGAGTAAAATAGTTCTACTGGTCGTAGACCCATAACATAGGTATTCAAATGAATCAGAAAGAGCTAACTAAGACATTTGTGATGATTTCAAATTGAAAATAACCCTTTCATCTACATGGATACCCTTTTATCTACACAAATATATCAGCGTTGTAAGCGTTAACCCTTTCATCATGTTCATCACTAAACACGACTACAATATTTTTCAAGCTATTTTATCAGCTGGTTAAATCATTCTTATTGGGACTTAAATATGTGTTCAGACATCAAAAGTTGCAAATCTTTGGTCTCAAATTAAACAATAGTATCACTATTTTTCGCCCACGTGAAATTGTGCGTGGCAGCAGCAAAGCACAACTTCAAGCATGAATATTCTGTAAAACTCAATGATCTCGACCTCCTTTGTTTTCACCGAGCTGGCTAATACAGTGAAGTATGCGGGAGGGTTCTCATATAACTTTGTTTTCACCGAGTGACGTCACTGCGTTTCACAGAATGAAATATTTGGGGGAGGGGGGTGTTATATAACCTTGTTTTCACCGAGTGACGTCACTGCGTTTCACAGATGAGCGAGAAAATGTTTAAATGGCGGCGTACAACATGTACAATGCAACGATTCAACGGACCGATGGACAAATAAAAAGGGCTGCATTATAATCACTGATACTGGCACCAATAAACACGGCAAATATGTCAATTAAGTTTTTTGTATATACCTGCCGCACTTATAATGTATAATGGCCAGGTAGCTGCATTTTTAAAAGCTACTTTGCTTTTGCAACTATACGACACTCAGAGGTGTTATTTAAGGCCAAGGCACACTGAAAATGCGAGTGAATTGCAACCACATTTGCAACAAAAATCGCACGCAAATTCTCTGCAATTTGAATAATATAATTCAAATCTTTAAGTCGTCCTACAACATGTATACAATTACTGTCTGCGAGTTATTGGCGACATATGGGAGACGTATTGGATATAAAATATTCGAAATGGGGGGGAAAACATTTTTTGTTGGAGTGTATGCGCCGTTTTGCATGCGACTATAAATCTCACAGCAGTCGGAGTATTTATCAACCCACATTCTTTGTCTGGGTTGTATCATTAAATATATTATAACGCTAAAGTAGAATAGCTATACTAGGTGTACTTATACACTTGTGACACTATTATATTGATTGCTATTATACTGATGTTATGTGCACACTGGCCTTTGCGATTATATTTGTTCGTTCCCTCTCTATGGTATTTGGAAATTAACTTGATATATTAAATATGGGATCGTTTATCTTACGAGGAGAAATCTGGACGAGAATACAGTTTTAAGCTTCTTTATTGATGGTTCATTATTTCAGTCTCAGGTATAGCTTGTAAACATGATAATGACAGTCTTGGTCAGAACGTGGTAGTCATTATTTATTTATTAAACAGGTAGACAAAAGTTATATCTTAATCTCTGTGAGTAGCCGTTTCTGGCAGCGGCCTGGTCGACGGTCCGCACGACACTGACTCGGTAAGGCCGCAGCCTCGCTCTCCCTATCCGCGTCCCATACCAAATTAATTAAATAGCCCGAGGGCCGCGTCTCTTGCCATCCAGTGCGACCGCTTATCTGACCTCCCTGCCATTGTCAGTACAACGCTGAGACTCAAGCCAAGCTCTGATTGATTGGCTGAATGTTCACATTGCACACTATACTTAATATTTTACGATTTCGAAATTAAACATAATTATTTTAAGTTTTAGGAAATTTGCAGCATAATCGCATCTACGCACAGACAAGTATAGTATCACTCACTGTCATGTTAGTGCAAGAGCATTAGTGAAAAAACACAGGAACCTGGAATAAAATTGCAGAAAGCTGATTTTTTCAGGAATGATACCTGGACATCTCCCCAGACGAATTCCGAAAATGCCCCAAAACTCCCCCTTGTGCATTTTTTTTAATTTAAGATGGCCGCCACCATGTAACGCCATTTTCGAAAAACAGGGGTATACCCTAATTCTTCACCTTTGTAGTTAGGAAAAAAAAAATTGGTGTCTCTACTTATGTTTTAAGGCACAAAGAGTTGATACAGATGATCAGAAATGATATCAGCACTTTTCTCAATACCAAAAATCCAAGATGGCCGCCATATTGTTCTGATTATGTTAAGCGATCTCTTAAAAAACCCGAAAATATGAGATATCTATCTCGTTGTTGAACCTAAAATGTATTTTTTGGCCAAACCCATGGAATCTAACACTTATTTAGATCACCATTATTTTATTATATTGAATTTATCAACATAAATCCCACATAGTAGCTAATTCAAAATAACACCAGGTAACGCCATTTAAAAAAAAGGGTTATACCCCAATCCCCCACTTTTGAAGTTAAAACAATGATTTTCGTGTCTCTACCTATGTTTTAAAGTACAAGGAGGTTATCCAGATGATCAGAAATAATATCAGTACTTTTCTTAATACCACAAATTCAAGATGGCCGCCATAATATTTTGTTAAGCGATCTCTTAAAGAACCCGAAAATATGCGATAACTATCTCGTTGTTGAAACTAAAATGTATTTTTTAGCCGAACCCATGGAGTCTGGAACTTATTTAGATGACCATATTTTATTATATTGTGTTTATCGACATGAATCCCACATGGTAGTTATAGTTAATTCTACCATGGTGGGTGACGCTTTGGAGTGTTTTCGAACTGCTTTCCCACTAGAAATGTGGATTGAGATTCGTCAAGTTAACAAATTAATCTCAGGTAAATAATGAAATTATTGCGTTTCAATCATCCGAGCTGTCACAGTTTCTACATGTTTGGCCAATACAAAAAGAGCACATCGTTGTACAATATAGTCTAGATTTGTGAGATCCCCCCCCCCCCTTTGAACAAGCCGCTCTGCACCCGCAACTCACTCTTTTCAGAACTCTTTCTGGGGCGACTGCTCTTTCAGTTTGCGTTGGTTACAAACGACCATGATATAAAATCCGTTCCCAGACTGTAGATTCCACACCCTCCTGTACAGCAAAATATGCTCTGTATCATAATGGAGTTTAAACACGAGACATTCATCCAATGCTGTTTTAATATGGGCTGACCGTCTTCGACGCTGGCACAAAAATTAAACAGAATTGGATTAATGCCCCGTGTTGGCTGGGGCTGTAGGTGACGTTGAAGGGAGGCTTTCTAGCAAAAATCAATTACAAGATAAGGACTTGCGCCTCACACGTTACATGTACATGACATCTTTGATAATCGTCCTGTAACAATGCTCTTTTAAATACTTACTTTTGTCCTTGATCTGCGAATGTCAATATGTTTAATATCATGAAATATATCATTTAAATATCAAGATATTACATTTTGAATATTAGGATATATATATTTCGTAATGAAGGTATGGCATTGTATGGTGTTGTAATGAGATGATTTTACATCAGAATATCGGAATATGACATTAAATTAATTGATGTCACAGTTTATCGTCAGGATATGATCTCTTTATGTCACGATAATATGAGGACAAGAAACATTAACGTCATGATATGGTTTTGTAATGTCCAAATATTGCTCTTTATTATAGTAAAATGACGTTATGATGTCTGGATACAGCTTTATAAATGCAGGATAAGGTGGTTAAGCATCACGGTATGGTATTAAAGTGACAGGATCTTTTAGTGTATTGTCACGATATTATATATCATGATATAGCATATTAACATCACAATATGACATTTTAGTGTAAGAGGAAATGAAAGTAAAAGAGGCCAAGGCCACATGCTGTTCAAAGAGCATGTGTCTTAACGCTATCTAATTACTTTCCATTTTATTGAATCTTCCGAAGTGTTTTTGTTGTTGGCAGTTTTGGAGTACTGGTATTTGAGCAATGTAGAGGCCTTTACTTACTGAATTATATTGCGATATATATGTTGAACTGACATGTGCCAGCCTGATATTGGAATGTTCTATGTCGATTCTGTATTACCATATGGTAACGTGCGTCTGTCAATATAATGTTATTGAAATGTTATACCTTGACATGACAATATAATATCCTGACATTAAAATGCCATATCCAGACTTTAAAGTGACAAAGCCTGACATTCTATGGTCACATTAAAATATTGTAGTGTCATATTCAGGCATTATAATGTCACATTAGAATGCCGCCAAGCCCGCCATCTCTTGATTTGATAATGTCATATCCTATCATAAAAAATTGAATATCTTGACATTCAAATCTTATTGTGTGATATAAAAGGACAAAATTTGGACATTATAATACCATCTCATGACGTTAAAGTGTCATATTCTGATAAATTACAATCCAATATCCTGGCATAAATAAGCCAGATCCTGACCTCGAACTGTTTCTTATGTTTTTCCATTTTTAATGTCATAATCCGACAAGTCTATTATACAATATTCGATATTAAATAGCATGTTTGTCATTATAATGACACACCATCACATTACAATGCTATATTGTGACCTCAATGTGTCATTTCATCAATGTATGAAGTCACATCATAATATTCAAGTACCATATCCTAATATTCAAATGTCATATCCTGACATTAAAATGTCATAGTGATGTTAAAATGATATATCACGAAATTGTAATGCATTTCGTGAGAATATGATGTATATCTTTTCATTTTAATACAGCAACGTGATGTTTAGCCACTATATACTGCCTTTATAAAGCTGTATTGAGCCATCATAACGTGATTTTGCTATATTAAACACCAATGTTGGACATTATATTACATATCATAATATTAAAGTGTCATATCCTGATATAATATTCATATATCCTGACATAAAACTATCATATCCTGACGTTAAACGTTTTCAATCTGGTGTAATATTGTACTTAGCTCTGTTAATCTGTACATTCACAATAATAATCACAACTAATACTTAACCAAAATCGAAAAACATTTTATATAGGCCTACTATATAAAATACCTACATTGGAATTAGTCGCTGTGTTTGAAACTGGAATTTCTTACGCTATCTCAAGCTTCAAATGAATGAAAAATACCCTTATATTTAAAGATGAGAGATGTTAGAATTTTTAATCAATGATTTCTGACATATGATATTTTGTAAATTTGAGCAATCTATATCTATATTCCCATATAAAAAAGCAGTTGGACATCGCTTAATCGTGGCATCTGCGCTAAAAGAGCTAACCAATATGGCAGCCATGTTGGATTTTGTGTTGATAAGCACATTCTATTTAAAAAATTGGCGATGGAAATATATTCTAGATTCCATGGCCATGAAAAAAACAACAACAACATGATGATTATGGCATGTACGTGATTTTCTGAGGGGGGGGGGGACGCTTCACATAATGGTCGCCATCTTGGATTTGTGGAGATAAGAAAAGGAATGATATCATTTCTGATCCTGTTGATGAGCTTTTTGTGTAGAGGCACCAAAATATTTTTTTTTAACTGCAAGAGTGAGGAATTGTGGTATATTCCTGTTTTTTTTTAAAAAATGACGTTATATGGTGTTACATAACATTAAACTACCGGTATGTGGGATTTATGTTGATAAATTCAATATAATAAAATATTGGTGATCTAAATAAGTGCTAGACTCCATGGGTTTAGACAAAAAATACATTTTAGGCTCAACAACGAGATAGTTACCTCATATTTTCGTTTTTTAAGAGATCGCTCAACATACTCAACATACTCAACATATATCAATATGGCGGCCATCTTGGATTTTTGGTATTGAGAAAAGTACTGATATCATTTCAGATCATCTGGATGAACTCTTTGTGTCCTCAAACATAAGTAGATACACCTAAATATTTTTTTCGAACTGCAAAAGTGAGGAATTATGGTATACCCCTGTTTTTTTCGAAAATGGCGTTACATGGTGGCGGCCATCTTGAATTAAAAAAAATGCACAAAGGGGATTTTTGGGGCATCTTCGGAATTCGTCTGGGGAGATGTCCATGTATCATTCCTGAAAAAAATCAGCTTTCTGCAATTTTATTCCAGGTTCAACCCTAATGCTCTTGCACTATGTGTGCGTCACTCGCTTATCATACCGTTATGATGGAAATCGCAGACCGCTTTGCCCGACATCACATAAACATGATAAAGCTCCTTGCGATTGATCCGTCGCTAGTTCGTCTACAACTGGGCTGCCACCGCACTACGACGAAATCCGATCCGTCTCACATCAGTCGCATATAACTCTCCCAGATTGCTCGCCGTTAAATATTTGCAACCCTTCTTGTAGAATTCGGCGACAGCACTGCGATGGGCTGTAAGCTGTCGCCGAGTGATTGGAGATGAAAAATCGGCACGTCAAAGTGACTCCCCTGACTAATGTTTTTAAATCTCCACCTGATGTGAGTCTTGTCGCATATATATACAAAACGGCGAGTACTCGCCAACGAACCCCCACCCCCACACACCACATATCAGATTTCCACTACACATCGTCCCCTTGGATATGAAAGGGTGTATCTGCCACTTCACAAAGTGGCAGATACACCCTTTCATATCCAAGGGGACGACATGTTTCCGACCTGTCGCAATAACGCGCAGACAGTTGTAGGATGACTTAGAGATTACAATTATATAATTCTAAATTCAGAACATTCGATTTTCGTCTCAAACATGGCAAACTGGTTGTAATTCGCTCACAATGGCAATGTGTTCAGGCTTCGAGAGTGGTCTGAGAACACTCTACGATTGTTTGGTGTGCGACTGATCAAAGTACGTGAGTCACATCAGACATTTGATATGGAATGGTCACTCGTTGATATTATTTTAACAGCCAATTGAATTCGTCATTGCTATATAGACGTCATTTCGATTATAAATTCGATGCGGCAATGGAAAATGAAATCTGAATCTGAAATTGCATGCCATGCGATTTATAATACATATACGTCTCTCTCATGTCGATTTACATATAGTCCAGACTCCATTCTGGTAAATTAAAGTCCATATGCGGACATCAAGAGTAGAATTAGTAAACAGCATCATTCTTATAGGAAATTGTGCGTAGATTCCAGAAATCACTGTCTCCAAGCTGAAATATTGTCCCCTCATAGTCAAATTAACCAGTTTCAAAATGGCCGCCAAGAGGTTATCGTAACAAAATATAATCTTAATAAACATGATAAACGGCCTAAAATTCCATTCAAACCCTCTAATATTACTAATCTATGGATGCACAAATCATTACTGGCATTACTTTTGCTTTATTGCTCATGTAAATTGTCAAAATTCAAAATAACCGACAAAATGGCTGCCAAATGGTCTTTCTATCATAACCTGTGTATTAGTTCAGCGGATTTGATTATTATTTTGGGAGAATCGTACTCATCGTGTTAAACATGTTTAAAACACCAAATTTGTTACAGAGCTGGACTGTACTGATCCATATTGGAAGCGGAACCACCTTGTAGCTGTACTGCATGAGCATTTTCAACCACCCTGATTTTTTTTCAATTAATCTATTTTAAAAATATATGTTTCACCTGAAATGTCCACAAAACTGTTAATGCTTAATGCTGTTAGCAGTTTGTTTAGTCAAAACATAATGTGTGTGTGTGTGGGGGGGGGGGGGGGGATGGCGCACCCCTTTTTTTCGACAAATTAATATAAAAAAGTACCATAAATCGAGTAAAATAGCTCAAAATGTGATAAAAGCAATACATTTTGCACAAAGATTCACAATGGTATACTAATATAGGGGAATAACCTGGTAACTGTAGCGAAAAGACTTCGTCCAGGGCATTTTTCACCCACCCTTTTTTTCAAAAAAGGAGTAAGTATTTTTAAATATTATGTTTCACCAAAGATATCTACAAAACTGTTTATTATTGCTTTTAGCAGTTTATTTAATCAAAGCAGTGGTGGATCTATTGTGCGTTTTTTCGACCAATTATTATAATAAGTACCCTAAATTTGGTAAAATGGTTTAAAATGTGATAAAAGCTGCACAAATGAAGGAGAACCAATTTGTAGTTGTAGTTTGAGGGGTTTTTTCCTCAGGCCATTTGTTTTTTGCTCACACACCCCTTTTGTGCCAAATTATTATAAAAAGTGCATTAACTTGGCTTGAATACACAAACAAAAATCTTTGGGGCGACGAATCACCCACGTCAGCCACAAAGTATGGACTGGTACACTAAAAACGACCAAATTTTGACAAATAATCTGTTTTTATTTTTCAATTTTTTTTTTAATGCGCTAGAGATTTTTCCGGTATTATACAAAAAAGATACAAAGAATTAAAACATTACCTAAAAGTAAACTCTTACCAATATCTAAAAAAAAACAGTATTTTTTTTTAGATCTATGAAATTAGTGTCTGAACATATATGTTTTCATTGTCAATTAATAAAATCAGCTTGAATTAAACATCCTAAATATTGTTGTAGAGCCTTATACCGGTAGGCATGGTAATATCATGTGTGTTAATGTAGTGAAGTACAGCTAAGCGCTTCAAAGCATCAGCAGTTGTTGCTGTTGTGCAGTAGTCATGCATTAGAGGGTCAGAGTCTTATTAGAAAACTTTGATGCAACTATCTCATCGCAAAATGGAGTGCGCCCAACTCATTATCTTGCTTTATCATTGACAAAACCAGAATCAAGATGTGGAAGCGTATGTGCCTCAGAAAAATGTAGGAGAATTAGTGAAGAACCAGAAGAACTGAGATACCATTTCACTGTCGTCTTTCCATCCTACTTTATGTTTTTATGACTTTGATAAGTTTGATTGCACCCAGCATGTAGATTGGGGAATATTGTTGAACACTATTAGTTACAATTTCAGCGATACGTAATGACAAACACATTTTCCACCTGCAAAAAATATTAAAACGTGACGAAGAGTGACGTCTCAGTAAAATTGGATCAGCTGATGGGATAAAGTGAGACAATTTCATAATATCTCCTTAGACATATCTATACTAGAAATAAAGGGTATTGTAAAGAGGTGTAAATGATTAAAACAGTATATTATTACATTTACACAATAAATGTCCAGTTGATGAAGAAGTACTCGAATCGTACGTGGAGACGTGGGACACTTACGAAGAGAAATGATTACCCGACGCCTAACACTACTTATTGCCCCAGTTCTCCTTGTTTCTCCTAAATTTATAATACTTTCACTTACTCAAGAATCACTACTAAATAATCATAGTGAAAAAAAATAATTATACATACAGATGAAGAAGGTAGCAAGGGTGATCTGAACACAATAAATATGATATACTAATCTAGGCAGTCTTATTAAACTTTATATCACTATACCCTACTAGTGTCTAGTTTGATTCTAGAAGAGGATGCTACAAATTCCTTTGGGTAATGATCTAAAATCAGGGATACAAATTCGCACTAGCCCGGTACAGGCTTGGGGCGAGTACTGGACAAAAGTACTCGAGTACAAGTACAAGTACTTAAAAAAATGACGAGTACAAGTACAAGTACAAGTACTGGATTTTCAAAAGTACTTGAGTACAAGTACAAGTACTTTGAAAAGTACTTGAGTACAAGTACCGAGTACTTTCGTTGTAAACTCTAATTAATTACATAAAATTTATTAAATAAATAATTGATTATAATAGATGTTACTTCATGTTGATATATGTGACCCGATCCGGCAAAATGAATTTTAAGTCGCACTTTAGCAAATGATTATAAAGAAAATATTTTTTTCTATTTAGTTTATTTGAATACAATAATGTGGTATTTTTCAAAAGTGCCCAAATTGCCTTTTTTAACTTCAAATGCCATCTTCACCAAATAAAAACGTAATTTCAGACTTCATATTTTTCTAAGTTTGTTTTCGGAGTCATATTTTCGGAGTTAAACATGCTAAGAGTTGTGTGATATACCATTTTAAAGTTAATTTTGTGTAAGTGCGGGATATCCTAATAACTCTAATATTTAAATATGCAACTGTCGACTCATTTTGTCAGGTCGGGTCACATATAGATGAGTGGTGAAAATAATATTTTATGGGACAGGCCTATTATTGATATTGCATGATGCCATGTCTCAGCTAATAGTATGATATTGCATTTTCCAATCAGTGTACAACGTATTGTATGCTACATGTAGGCTTACTATTTGGCGAGTCATAATAAATAAATAAAATAACACATGCTAGTATACAAATTGTCTGTGTCTAAAGCTTTAAGTTGCAAAACACGCTAGTTTAAAAACTTTCAGTAGTCCTAATGATGGTAAAATTTTGGGCCAGTGCCGCCAACATTTGGCCGCCACTGTAATTCACGTTTAAATGAGCCTGAACACACATTGTGTCATGGAAAAGATCAAGGCTATTAAAGGTATACAGATCACAATTCTACCCTGAAAATCCAAAAGGCAGTATCTGCTTACTTGTAAAGTAAACAGAACTGCCTATTGGCTTTGCACGGCAGAATTGTTTTGCGATAACAGACAGACTTTAGTTGCTGGTGACTGTGATATCAAATCAAATGTATTACCATAATACATGTATATCCGTAGAAGATTCAGCCCGGGCATACCCTG
>OZ024918.1:39633135-39758135 GCA_964017125.1 Flabesymbios commensalis
GTGGCATAAAATCACATTCATTCATAGTGTAGGGCCTACGAAAGGCGGTCGCTCCCCACCAGGGATCCTACACTGGAAGTATTTAAAATAGTATACAAAAAATATTATTATTTGTATAGTATACAAAGAATATTATTCTTTGTATACTATTGCAAATACTTCCCGTGTAGGATCCCTGGTGGGGAGCGATCGCCTTACGTAGGCCCTACATGTACTTAAAGATATGAGACCCCCTCCCGGTTCCGCCAAATGCTCCTCGACAAATGATTCTCGCTGATGTCACAGTCAATTCTCAACCTTTTCTCATGAAAATTTGCAAGCCGCTGTACGTCGTTGTAATTTCTTATGAAAGACTAGCCAACCCCCTAGTTTTAATATCATGGTGCATTAAAGGTTGGTTAATTTTATTTGTTGTTAATATAACATTAGATTACAGTATTTTAACAATAAAAGAGAAAAATTTTTGACTATTGAGAGATCTGCATCCATGACAATTTCATTGACTAATAGTAATAATATCCTACATAGTTTAAAAGCTAGGCCTATTCTCCACAACATTTATGATGTCCGTCTATATACCTATTTATTAACTCAGCAATCGAGCTAAGATCGTCAAAAAATAATTATTTTTATTTTGGCTTCTTATGCCCATAATAATGTAAGCATTTCCATAGACTAGAATTACCATGATTACGGAAGACATTTGGGGTTGCTGTGCCAACGCAGCAAGTGTACCGAAAGCCTCTTTATCAGTAATCCTGTATTTTTTATTTTGCACGTGCATGCCTAAAATAAATGTTGTCCTTATTACTCGCTTAACTGGCAAATGAGCAACCAAACATTTAAAAAAAAATGCGCAATTCTATTCCATGGACATGTTGACATTTCATGGCCATATCGAAGAGCCAAAATACAAATGATGATGTTGGCCTGATTGTCGCTTGGGGCACAAAATTCAGGTACTCAAATGAGATCGTAACTTTATATGAAATTCTAAATTGTTAACTTTTCAGGGCGGTTGATACATGTCTTAGATTAAATTAAGTTTCATTCCAAGAATGTAGGCTACCAAGATCTCAAATAGATCCACAAGCATGTCACTAGTCATATGCTAGTAGGCCTATAATACTTTTAGGTGGGGGGCTATCCCAACAAACATTATTTTTATTACATTGTATAACATTTGTACAGCGTCGGCCAAACGTCTTCGACGTTGGCCCCACATCGTACAAATGCCATACAAATGCTTTGTATTTGCTGGGATATTGGTGACGCCACAATTTTATATTTAATCTGAGTGAAGCATTATGACGTCACATAACAGCAGTTTCATAGTGCCCATGCATATCATAACATTCCAAATAACGGGGAACAGTTTCTATGACTAACTGCCCGCGGCACTGGTATGGTCCCAGCTAACATGAAACGTTGGCCCAGCGTCGTTTACTGTTGACCCACCATCTACAACGTTGACCCAACAGGAAACCAATGTTGGGCCAACGTCTCATGTTTGGTGGAGTAATTCTAATCGGATATTCTGCGTAGTGGATATAATAAGCTAAAAATTGTTTAAAATGGTGATAAAGCTCTAAAATTTTCACACAGTATGGGTATGATGATGTTCTATCAATTTAGGATAGGAGCCCACGAGAATTTTTTTGTTGCCATTTTTAACCCTTTAACCGCCGGTGCCGCATATAATCGGGTTCTCATTTTTTATTAGCACATTAAGTACCACATTTTAAGTATGTTAAACATAAAATGTGACATCAACCAGCAAGATTTGAAAAGAGTTGACCTCCATTTTGCCAAATCTGAATAATTTTCACTCACTTGAAGTTGTGGATCGCGTCAGCGAGACACAACTTCAAATTGGTGAAAATTCAAATTAAATAATTTGGCGGTTAAAGGGTTAAATTTCATGTTTAATGTTTTTGTTTTTCTAATTTATACAAAATACCACAATCGACTTTAATTGTAAATTGTAACGAAATAAATTTATTTCGGATTATCGGACTTATCAAGAGGAAGCCAACTTATTGCGTTCCGGAATAAAAATTAAAATAATCTTAATTTAAAGTGAAAAAAGTGTCCACCGCCCCCTTTTTTCAGTTAAAATAACAGCTATGTCCCTTCCCTTGCAAATTCCAGATATGGACCTAACTTGCATGAAAAAATAAAATATTGTGTCAAATAAACTTGTTTTCTTCATTTTCATTTACACAATGGGCGCCAAAACTATATTATCAGCAAAAATAAATATAACACAAGTCATAGAATTGTGCTGCAATTGACATTGATAATCCTTTAACCATATTATTCGGTTATTATTATTATTATTCGGCCTACATTTATTATGTTTACACTAGCAGATTAGAAGGAATAAATATATGTATGTGCTTTATATGTCTAAAAAAGAAATATTTGGACCAAATTAGAGTCATGTTGACAGTTCCTTTTATTCAGTCAAAATCAGCCTTCGAATCCTTGACCGTCCTGGAACCGCATTTGCTTTTCAATCTGGCACAGATAAAACCGTTTGTAGTAATATTGTTATATACGGACACAATAATCAAACAATATCAAATACCAATTAAAATCATATAATAAACCATTTTCTGTTTTTGTCCAATTATGATCAAAATCTGGTCAAAGTGGGATCAGTAAGCTGAGAAATAGTGTAGTGTGACACATTCAAATTATATTTTTATGGCAAATATATTTGTCATAGCAAATGGGAAATTTAACAAATAATAAAACACGCACTTATTACATATAAGGATCATTCTATGAGCATGATGGTTTGTCAAATCTCGCTATGTGTATACGCCTTTCTAAAGCAACAAAACTATGCCAAATGCCTATGTTAATTAATCTAATCCTCATGGAGAAGATGCGTACTGAGGTGAAAATAGTTTTACAATACCTCTTCAGTACTTCGCTATTGTCACGGTTTACAGTGAGCCAGCTGTTGGCCATATGTCGATTTTATTGTTTAAAAGACACATAATATTTTTTTAAACATGATAAGCTCAATAAATACACATATTTAACTCAAATGTTAACAATGATCCAAGTCATTTGAGAATCATCACAAAAAGATGCGAACGCATAGCAGAAATTCAAATATAATGTGCAATAATGTATCTCGATGTATCATCATGTCAAGTATAAAGTATTCATACTCGACATGTTCAGTTCACCAGTTAGAGCTACAGAGTGACATTTTATTTGTGGTTTTGTTTTAATATATATGTTACATCACTTTCCAATAACTAACAATCAATGAAAGTTGTGTCCTTTTGGGTCAATGGGGTAACACATATTATAATAATTATTAACTAACAGTTATACCATATATTTTTCTAATTGCAAGATTATTATCAAAAATCAATGTTAATATTAAAAAAATGGTCTGCATCTGCAACCATGCACACAACAGCATTAGATATTAAAGTGTATATAATTATATTTATTTCCGTTATTTGTATAACCTGTGAAAATAGAAGGACAATTATGTTAGAAAATACAGAGCACATAATTATATCATTTATCATTAGCAAAATAAATTGGATCACATAGCAGGTGGATTATTGGCTCATACCGAGCCAATTTTAGTGCAAGGAAACTATTTAATCCGCTTTGTGCAAGCTTTACTTTGTATAGGTGGTTTTCGAACTGAATCATGTAAAAAGGTACACATCATTAACTAAAGGCTTCCAACATATTCTCAACTTTGATTAACAAATCAAAAGCCTATTGTTACATAAATCAGACCAATTCATATTACATAAACTACACATGATAACACTTTTATTTCATACAAGATACATGTAGCTATGCATAGACATAATTCGCAGCCTACATATACAGACACTTTTTGATTTTAGGTACAATTATTTTCTTTTAATTCAGTGATTTATTCAATCCTCTATGTTATCAAGATTATTTGGTGTAAATATATTTTTATTCACCAATTACAACAGTTCAAAAACAAGATTGTAGTACAATTTTCCTCTTATTATGGGCATATATGGATGCCTCGGCTGTGGTGAAGCAACTGAAAACACGATCACCAAAAACAGCGGACTTCTCTATCCCCTTTTCTTTGCCACATACATGGTATTGTTTGATACATTTTTGTATTATGTATGTTTATCTGTATTAGTGAGGCGCACAACGGGACCAAATATGTCAAAACTGTGATCAATCGGGCCTAAGTCTGAACGTAAAAATATTACAAATGTGTCTAATCAGGGTAATGAAAATATTAAACTTTTTACAAAATAAGCGATAAAAACGTCTTTTTTGTGAGTATTATAAATAAAATGTATCCTTGCTTCTATTCAACTTTGAACTATGTGACATGATAGATAAATATAATTTATATTAGAATAATTTATTTCATTTTTGTTTAATTCACCATTTTCACACACTATTTATTTAAAAAAAATTAAAATAAAATGATAGAAGATAATTGAGTTAAATGTATGCGAGCGTTGACATTTTGATCATATAAATGATCTATTCGCTCAATATAATGCAGCTTACGAACTCCCTTTCGTATAGCCCAAACTGTATCTGAAACTAAAGGTTTGAACCACTGATTGCGACGGTACAAATAAGTGTAGTAATTCCTATGGGCGCTCACGGCTGAGGCTTGGCCACAATTTATCAAGACAAAAATAGCTTTGTTAGAATCAGTAACATTTCACCTATATATTAAGCCATTTTAAGCTTGTTTTCAGCTACGTCGTTAACATTTTGTGGGGATGTTTTCGAAATTAGTGTGTTGATCGCTCTCACGCATCGCCATGATAACAAACATTGATTTCCCTGTTCAGACAAATTTCACAATCCACGCCCACATCTTCGCGGTGTACAGCTGTCCACGATTGCACTTCATAGACCCCATCAACATAAAGAGAGCAAAACATTTTTTTCACAATTTTTTTTCGGAGGGCTCCAGTCCAAATAATAAAGAGGATATATTGAAGTACAAGTGCTCACATTTTGACAGCATTTTTTTACCTATCAGGTCTTGCAGAAGAAAGCGGCCCGAATAATTTTAGATGCTGATCCATTATCACCAAGTAAAGAATTGGCTCCAATTTAAAGAATTAGTCAAGTATAAACAAGCTTGTCTGATTTACAAAAGTACAACAGACCAAACGCCTTCTTATATTCAAGATTTGTTTACAAATGTATCAGATTGTGTAAGTTATAGCCTCAGATCATCAGCTCAAAATAAATTGTACCTTCCAAGATCACATTCCAAATCCATGTTATACCTAGGTGTTAGTATATGGAACTCAATTCCCAATTATGTTAGAAATGCAGAATCTTTGTCCCAATTTAGTGTAGGGTATCATAAGTTACCCTTAGAGCATATACAAAATAGCTAGTTTTATAGTAGAGAATATGTTATTCATGGTTCCAAGATTCATATAGAAAGTGGTTAAATTGTACTCACTTTGGAACTGAGGGTGAAACGATTGCGACGTTTCGATCTGCCTCCAGGAGATCTTGATCACGCAATGATCAGGGTGGGTGATTCGGCTCAGGTGGTGGTGGTCGCGGAATGATCTGACCATAGATGGGTGGCAGCTGGTAGCCCTGGTCTCTGTTCATGGAAGGGGCTCTCTGCTTGATGTGGATGGCCTCCTTCACCTTGCGTTTCAGCCAATCCTGTTCTCTGTCTAGGATTCTCAAATTATCCATGGAGACACTATGACCGGTGGCATTACAGTGGTCTCCTACCCCAGTCGGTTTATCAAGCTTGAAGAAATTCATTAGAAGAAAATAAATACAGATAATTTCAAGTAATTTCACATGACCTGTATATATATATATAATCATACTTTAGCTACATTATTGTTCCTGGCAGGCGCGGGGCTTTTGCCTGGTGTTGGGAGGGTGCCGGACTTGGCCAGCATTTGACCGGCGCTGGGTTGACGTCTCGATTCTGCTGGGAACACGTGTGATAATGAAGTTTTTAATGCGTACTTGTTTAAACATAATTATGCAAATTTATCTATCTTTAGGTTTCTACGCTTTCTAGAGTATTTTTTTGCTACTACATATCTTATGTTTATTATACATAATAGCTATTTGAATTCTGGTTTTGGTGTGGGAAAGATCTTTCTTAATATCTTGTTAATGCCAGTTAATTATACTTTATGTAGTCAACATTTTTATTTTCAAAGCATTCTGTGTTTTATTATGGCAATGCCACCTAATATTTTAATTCTGTATGTGATTACATCCAAACTAACCATGTCAATAAAATATATATATATCTAAGCTAACTACCTTCAACGTATATAGTCAAGAACCATAGTAAATTTATTATTTTATTGTACTTCGTTCATCATGTGTGTCTGTACATACTGTAAATTAAAAATCTGTCTATATTCATTCATGTAAGATATTATTATTATTATTATTATTTCATCAGGCCCGTCACCAGACGTTTGAAGAGAGGGTGGGCGGGGGCCCTAGGGTAGTGGTTAGCACCGCTGCCTTTCACGCCAGAGTCCGGGGTTCGGTTCCCGGTCTCGGCGGTTTGAAAGAAACAAAATTGTTTCTTCCCCATCCACGTGTGAAAGTTAGTATTGTGGGGAGCCTCCGTGACCGAGAGGTAGCGTGCTCGGCCTCAGATCGCCAGGGCTCGAATTTCGAATCCTGTGTCTGGAGGACAGTGTCATCTCAATCATCTCACCATCCTCAGGAGGTTCTCCTGGCCCAGTTTAGCCTATATGTGCACAAAGGTGGCCTAAAGCCCGATTCATTTCATTTCATTTGAAGAGAGGGTTTGGGCCACATGTGAAAGTACTGCCAAGGGTGGTGCAGAACTTTGAGAGTAAAAAAAATCCCCAGCCACAGATTGACTGCGTACAAAATCGTGGGACATTTCTTTGGACTGTCATATCGGAAAATATCGGGGAGTAATCAGGTCAAAAATATTTTTCTTAGAATCAGTAACATTTCAGTTCCATGCCCACATACCACGCTCGCCTGCAATTGAGAGACAGATGGGGACACTTAGTGACCGGAGATTGAACCGGATCTGAGACCCAGAGTCTTAAAAAAAAGAAATTATTATTTTCTTGACAGCATGAAACTTCTGGCTGAACTCCCAGCATGCCCGGTCGCTATAAACACAAACACCATCTCAATTGCATGCGAGCGTGCCACATACTCTGCTCAGGGGTCGCACAGTCATTAAAAAGTTATGGACATTTTCGGACCTTGGGGTCGGGATCGCGCTCAGTCACCGCCACGTTGTATTTTTCGGGTAAAGCAAATACATCCATCTACGGCCTCGGAGAGGATGACAGGGCACCCCTCCCCTCCTCGTGACGGACCTTCTCGTTACGAGTGGGTCGAACCAAGGAATATAAGTAGAGGGGGCGCAGATGGCTCGGAGGCGAGTTTTTACGTCTACGACGTTGGACCAACGTTAAACCAACATTGATTTTTCATATGGGTGCCTATGATTAAATCTTCACATCAACCATTTGCCAGTTGCTCACTGGCATACCTTTATCGTCATACTGTTGGATTGCATTATAAATAAATTAATGTATAGGCCGTGTAAATATAGGCTGCCCTGAGTGTTGAACGTTGTACATGTAGTTTAGTAGGCCTAGTAGTAGACAGAGCTATACAGATCGATGTGTACAGACAGTGGACACGCACAGTGATCACGCTTGTGGCCACACGTGTACGAGAAACAATTATATTATATTTTTGTCTGGCGCACTGACATTGCAGAAAAATATTGTGCATTGTCCCATGCACATTTGGTTCGTCTGGCCTACTTCCAGAATCAAGCACAAGCATATACTACAAGTTGTTAGATTGTGAGTGATTATAATTTTATTTTACTGTATGTGTTTATCATAGACCTACCAGGCCTGTTATCAGCCATTTCCGGCATACATTTAGCATGTCTAGACCTTGAATTATAGTATTTGCTGATGCAAGGTCGATAAATCCAATAAAAAACTGTAGGCCTATATTCAAGGCTTGGATATATTAGTTAGCAAACGCCACCCTCCACAACGTGTTACGGGTTAGCAAACATGCCATATCTGAACCGTAATATAAGATAGCGTGTCGCCGGCGGTTCGCGATCGATTTACCCCTATTAACGCCCTCAAAATACATTTTAATTGGGTTGACCTAACTTAGTGACCTTTTATGCATCCACTCAGCTGATTCTGAAACATTTCATCAGTTATTTATCAAGTGAGAGCATTTTTAAAACACCTCCCGAAAAATATTTCGGCCATTTTAACCATTTGTGATTATGTGAGTATCTTACGTTTCAGATACATGCTGCGTTCTAACCCGGAACATAGTGAGATCGTTCTAACTAGGATATATCTGTTTCGACCGGGGCGGGGGCCCTAGGGTAGTGGTTAGCACCGCTGCCTTTCACGCTAGAGTCCGGGGTTCGGTTCCCGGTCTCGGCGGTTTGAAATAAACAAAATTGTTTCTTCCCCATCCACGTGTGAAAGTTAGTATTGTGTGGAGCCTCCGTGACCGAGAGGTAGCGTGCTCGGCCTCAGACCGCCAGGGCTCGAATTTCGAATCCTGTGTCTGGAGGACAGTGTCATCTCAATCATCTCACCATCCTCAGGAGGTTCTCCTGGCCCAGTTTAGCCTATATGTGCACAAAGGTGGCCTGAAGCCCGATTCATTTCATTTCATTTGTTTCGACCGAGAACACATCCTTGAATAAATTGTCAGAAACGTAGAAGCAAATCCAGCATCTTAATAGAAACGGCCAGCAGTTGGACAGGTGGGCCCAAAGGTCAGCAGGTCAGCGATCCCGATAATCCCGACTCCTGTAAGGAGTCTGATCATCGGGATCGCTGACCTGCTGACCTTTGGGTAGGCCTAGCTTTAGTCTGGTGTAACCTGGTAACGTTATATTGCGTTTTCAAAGCATGATAATTTGGCCAAAAATAAGGCATTGCTCCTTGCGTGTGCCTCCCTCCCTGGATCCGCCACTGGGCACGTACAAGTTACAGCTTTTTGAAAGAAATGACCATGACTAATAACCATGTGAACCTCACTTGAGTGTCACTTATGCACAATTTAAAATGGTCTGTAGCCATGGATATTGACGTGTCACAGACATAACGTGTTATCTGACAGTTAAAACTTTATGGAACTGAGCAGCATAGTGTTGTCTGTTCTGGGGGTCAGAAACACAAAATGTCGTAAGAAAAATACACATCATATCACGTCAGTCCAACAAAACAGTCTACTTAGAATTAAATAAATCCCATCCACTGTTTATTAATGATTATGTTCCGCAGATCAGCAAACCGATTTGAAATAAATATGATTTGATTTGATTTGATTATAACGTCAAAGTAGAATACTATATACCATGTATCATGTGTATAGGCCTACTAGATGTATTTAAAGCGACTCAATCAGGTTAAAATCATCAAAAAAGCAAAATAATATTTGGGCTTCCTAATATTACGCCCATGTGATGTAAACATGTCCATAGACTAAAATTGCGAAAAAAAATAATATTGTGCTGCGCATTTACCAGGTAACAGGTTAAGCGAGATATAGAGACGAAATGCCCGTATTTCTTATTTTGGACATCAGGACGTGCATGTCCGAAATAAGAAATCGGGCTGATCTATGCACTTCTGCTTCCTCATACTTCACATAACCATCAGATACCACCGGGGGATTTTTGGTGAAATTTTGATACCCATATAATCTATCAACCCTTTAATTACTAGGGCTACTAACAAATAAATACTTGTTAGCGCGTTTCAGAAAAAAAATTCCAGCAGATCTTCTTTTCATTTGGCAAATATGCACAACTATGTCAGCCAATGACCTGATATGATTAATTTTTGGGAGCAAACAATTTTGAAATGGCGGTCTAGCAGTCATTTTGAATTTGAGTAATTTTGCAATATTTACGCAACTCAAAAACAAAGCAAAATAGTTGGACCATGCATATCGAGCAAAATGTAATGACTTACGCAAGGATAACCCATACAAAATAAATCCACATTTTTTTTTTTTTTATCTCCTTATCTCGAAAATCTTGCATAATAGCTAAAGCGGTATAATAAAATAAATCTTGGGAAAGTTTGCTTATCTATATCATGTATATCATGTATATAAAATCTGATATGGCCGACTGGCAATAACGGAGGGCTGCTCTCATGTTCGATTCCGAACAACTCTTTCTAGCTACTTATATAATTAATGGTAATATAAAATTTTACAAAACGTCACTGTCACATGAACATAATCATGGATACAGCTTTCATTCAATAAAATAAAAGGGCACATAACTATATCTTCTCTACAACAAGTATCCCATGTATTCCCACTAAGAATTTTTAAATTAGGATCTGAACTTTCTTTTATTTTCATTAGAAAAGTTATTAGATTTATCTTAACTTTTCTAATGGAAATGTGAGAACGTTAAGATTATCTGAATTTTAGGATTCTTAGTGGCATGGCCCCCAGACACTGCGACCATCGGGGATGGCAGGACAGTGCATGTGTGAAATAATTTACCGCCAATACTATAGCTTTGTATATGTTATTTTTGGCCCAGATGTGTGATAGGGGGAGGAGAAGACAGAGTAAGCTGGGAGGTCTGATGCAGACTGCTTGTAAGGGTGGCAGACGCTGGAGGTGGCTGGCTGTCATAATGGTATCCGTTTTCATCTACTACTGGCTAGCACCTACCACGAACGGAAAACAGGTAACGTATAAAAATGATATAATAAATAATTATGTAACACAAATGTTGAAAGATTGTGACCGTAACAGGTCACATTTAGCCCTTACAGCGCGGGGATCGACTTTAGTCGTCAGAATCTGGGATCGACTTTAGTCGTCAGAATCTGACGTCTATAGACGTCAGATTCTGACGACTAAAGTCGATCCCCGCACTGTAAGAGTAAAATAGTTCTACTGGTCGTAGACCCATAACATAGGTATTCAAATGAATCAGAAAGAGCTAACTAGGACATTTGTGATGATTTCAAATTGAAAATAACCCTTTCATCTACGTGAATACCCTTTTATCTACACAAATATATCAGCGTTGTAAGCGTTAACCCTTTCATCATGTTCATCACTAAACACGACTACAATATTTTTCAAGCTGTTTTATCAGCTAGTTAAATCATTCTTATTGAGACTTAAATATGTGTTCAGACATCAAAAGTTGCAAATCTTTGGGCTCAAATTAATAGTACCACTATTTTTCGCGCAGCAGCGAAGCACAACTTCAAGCATGAATATTCTGGGAAACTCAATGACCTCGACCTCCTTTGTTTTCACCGAGCTGGCTAATACAATGAAGTATGCGGGAGGGTTCTTATATAACTTTGTTTTCACCGAGTGACGTCACTGCGTTTCACAGAATGAAATATTTGGGGGAGGGGGTGTTATATAACCTTGTTTTCACCGAGTGACGTCACTGCGTTTCACAGATGAGCGAGAAAATGTTTAAATGGCGGCGTACAACATGTACAATGCAACGATTCAACGGACCGATGGACAAATAATAAGGACTGCATTATAATGGCGCCAATAAACACGGCAAATATGTCATTCAAGTTTTTTGTATATACCTGCCGCACTTATAATGTATAATGGCCAGGTAGCTGCATTTTTAAAAGCTATTTTGCTTTTGCAACTACGACACTCAGAGGTGTTATTTAAGGCTAAGGCACACTGAGTGAATTGCAACCACATTTGCAACTAAAATCGCACGCAAATGCTCTGCAATTTGAATGATATAATTTAAATCTTTAAGTCGCCCTACAACATGTATACAATTACTGTCTGCGAGTTATTGGCGACATGTCGGAGACGTATTGGATATAAAATAGTCGAAATGGGGGGGGGGGGGGACATTTTTTGTTGGAGTGTACGCGCCGTTTTGCATGCGACTAGTCTCACAGCAGTCGGAGTATTTACCAACCCACACTCTTTGTCTGGGTTGTATCATTAAATATATTATAACGCTAAAGTAGAATAGCTATACTAGGTGTACTTATACACTTGTGACACTATTATATTGATTGCTATTATACTGAAGCTATGTGCACACTGGCCTTTGCGACTATATTTGTTAGTTCTCTCTTTATGGTATTTGGAAATTAATTTGATATATTAAATATGGGATCGTTCATCTTACGAGGAGAAGTCCGGACGAGAATACAGTTTTAAGCTTCTTTATTGATGGTTCATTATTTCAGTCTCAGGTATAGCTTGTAAACATGATAATGACAGTCTTGGTCAGAAAGTGGTAGTCATTATTTATTTATTAAACAGGTAGACAAAAGTTATATCTTAATCTCTGTGAGTAGCCGTTTCTGGCAGCGGCCTGGTCGACGGTCCGCACGACACTGATTCGGTAAGGCCGCAGCCTCGCTCTCCCTATCCGCGTCCCATACCAAATTAATTAAATAGCCCGAGGGTCGCGTCTCTTGCCATCCAGTGCGACCGCTTATCTGACCTCCCTGCCATTGTCAGTACAACGCTGAGACTCAAGCCAAGCTCTGATTGATTGGCTGAATGTTCACATTGCACACTATACTTAATATTTTACGATTTCGACATTAAACATAATTATTTTAAGTTTTAGGAAATTTGCAGCATAATCGCATCTACGCACAGACAAGTATAGTATCACTCACTGTCATGTGAGCGTCACTCGCTTATCATACCGTTATGATGGAAATCGCAGACCGCTTTGCCCGACACCACATAAACATGATAAAGCTCCTTGCGATTGATCCGTCGCTAGTTCGTCTACAACTGGGCTGCCACCGCACTACGACGAAATCCGATCCGTCTCACATCAGTCGCATATAACTCTCCCAGATTGCTCGCCGTTAAATATTTGCAACCCTTCTTGTAGAATTCGGCGACAGCACTGCGATGGGCTGTAAGCTGTCGCCGAGTGATTGGAGAAGAAAAATCGGCACGTCAAAGTGACTCCCCTGACTAATGTTTTTAAATCTCCACCTGGTGTGAGTCTTGTCGCATATATATACAAAACGGCGAGTACTCGCCAACGAACACCCACCCCCACACACCACATATCAGATTTCCACTACACATCGTCCCCTTGGATATGAAAGGGTGTATCTGCCACTTCACAAAGTGGCAGATACACCCTTTCATATCCAAGGGGACGACATGTTTCCGACCTGTCGCAATAACGCGCAGACAGTTGTAGGATGACTTAGAGATTACAATTATATAATTCTAAATTCAGAACATTCGATTTTCGTCTCAAACATGGCAAACTGGTTGTAATTCGCTCACAATGGCAATGTGTTCAGGCTTCGAGAGTGGTCTGAGAACACTCTACGATTGTTTGGTGTGCGACTGATCAAAGTACGTGAGTCACATCAGACATTTGATATGGAATGGTCACTCGATGATATTATTTTAACAGCCAATTGAATTCATCATTGCTATATAGACGTCATTTCGATTATAAATTCGATGCGGCGAAGGAAAATGAAATCTGAATCTGAAATTGCATGCCATGCGATTTATAATACATATACGTCTCTCTCATGTCGATTTACATATAGTCCAGACTCCATTCTGGTAAATTGAAGTCCATATGCGGACATCAAGAGTAGAATTAGTAGACAGCATCATTCTTATAGGAAATTTTGCGTAGATTTCAGAAATCACTGTCTCCAAGCTGAAATATTGTCCCCTCATAGTCAAATTAACCAGTTTCAAAATGGCCGCCAAGAGGTTATCGTAACAAAATATAATCTTAATAAACATGATGAACGGCCTAAAATTCCATTCAAACCCTCTAATATTACTAATCTATGGATGCACAAATCATTACTGGCATTACTTTTGCTTTATTGCTCATGTAAATTGTCAAAATTCAAAATAGCCGACAAAATGGCTGCCAAATGGTCTTTCCATCATAACCTGTGTATTAGTTCAGCGGATTTGATTATTATTTTGGGAGAATCGTACTCATCGTGTTAAGCATGTTAAAAACACCAAATTTCTTACAGAGCTGGACTGTACTGATCCATATTGGAAGCGGAACCACCTTGTAGCTGTACTGCATGAGCATTTTCAACCACCCTGATTTTTTTCAATTAATCTATATAAAAAAATATATGTTTCACCTGAAATGTCCACAAAACTGTTAATGCTTAATGCTGTTAGCAGTTTTATTTGGTCAAAACATAATGTGTGTGTGTATGTGGGGGGGGGGGGGGGGGATGGCGCACCCCTTTTTTCGACAAATTAATATAAAAAAGTACCATGAATCGAGTAAAATAGCTCAAAATGTGATAAAAGTAATACATTTTGCACAAAGCTGCACAATGGTATACTAATATAGGGGAATAACCTGGTAACTGTAGCGAAAAGACTTCGCCCAGGGCATTTTTCACCCCCCCCCCCCTTTTTTCAAAAGTATTTTTAAAGTATTTTTAAATATTATGTTTCACCAAAGATATCTACAAAACTGTTTATTATTGCTTTTAGCAGTTTATTTAATCAAAGCAGTGGTGGATCTATTGTGCGTTTTTTTGACCAATTATTATAATAAGTACCCTAAATTAGGTAAAATAGTTTAAAATGTGATAAAAGCTGCACAAATGAAGGAGAACCAATATGTAGCTGTAGTTTGAGGGTTTTTTTCCTCAGGCCTTTTGTTTTTTGCTCACACACCCCTTTTGTGCCAAATTATTATAAAAAGTGCATTAACTTGGCTTGAATACACAAACAAAAATCTTTGGGGCGACGAATCACCCACGTCAGCCACAAAATATGGACTCGCTATTGTATTGAAACACTAAAAACGACCAAATTTTGACAAATAATCTGTTTTTATTTTTCTATTTTTTTTTAATGCGCTAGAGATTTTTCCGGTATTATACAAAAAAGATACAAAGAATTGAAACATTACCTAAAAGTAAACTCTTACCAATATCTAAAAAAAAAACAATATTTTTTTAAGATCTATGAAATTAATGTCTGAACATATATGTTTTCATTGTCAATTAATAAAATCAGCTTGAATTAAACATAATAAATATTGTTGTAGAGCCTTATACCAGTAGGCATGGTAATATAATGTGTGTTAATGTAGTGAAGTACAGCTAAGCGCTTCAAAGCATCAGCAGTTGTTGCTGTTGTGCAGTAGTCATGCATTAGAGGGTCAAAATCTTATTAGAAAACTTTGATGCAACTAGCTCATCGCAAAATGGAGTGCGCCCAACTCATTATTTGCTGTATTATTGACAAAACCAGAATCAAGATGTGGAAGCTCATGTGCCTCAGAAAAATGTAGGAGAATTAGTGAAGAACCAGCAGAACTGAGATACCATTTCACTGTCCTCTTTCCATCCTACTTATGTTTTTATGACTTTGATAAGTTTGATTGCACCCAGCATGTAGATTGGAAAATCTTGTTGAACACTATTAGTTACAATTTTAGTGATACGTAATGACAAACACATTTTCCACCTGCAAAAAATATTAAAACGTGACGAAGAGTGACGTCTCAGTAAAATTGAATCAGCTGATGGGGTAAAGTTAGACAATTTCATAATATCTCCTTAGACATATCTATACTAGAAATAAAGGGTATTGTAAAGAGGTGTAAATGATTAAAACAGTATATTAATACATTTTTAATACAATAAATATCCAGTTGATGAAGAAGTACTGGAATCGTACGGGATAAGTGGGACACTTACGAAGAGAAATGATTACCCGACGCCTAACACTACTTATTTCCCCAGTTCTCCCTGTTTCTCCTAAAAATTTAAAATACTTTCACTTCCCCAAGAATCACTACTAAATAATCATAGTGAAAACAAATAATTATACATACAGATGAAGAAGGTAGCAAGGGTGATCTGAACACAATAAATATGATATACTAATCTATGCAGTCTTATTAAACTTTATATCACTATGCCCTACTAGTGTCTATAGTTTGATTCTAGAAGAGGATGCTACAAATTCCTTTGGGTAATGATCTAAAATCAGGGATACAAATTCGCACTAGCCCGGTAACGCGCGGCTGGTGGAATATTGTAAGGGCTAGGGGATTGTCTTTACAAATACATAGTAAAAGATGGTAAGGGCTAGTTGGATTTTCCTCTGGGCTAGTGAAACCTTTAGTTAAATTTGCACCCCTGAAAATAACCTCTGTGGATATCTCCATCGACACACGACATTGTTGCGACGTTGAATCAACGCCAGTGACGTTGACTCAACGTTGCAATAACGTCGTGTGCCCAGTGGTATATATTACAGCTACTGACACTTCAACACCCATTGCCCATACTCTGATATAGATAATTAAACACAGACCTGATCACACTAAACAGTTAAATCAATGTATCTCTTCAAATGACCTTGGTTAGTGACCTTCAATAACCTCTGGTGTCCAATCCCACGTGCCACTGCCAGCATCTCAATGCTCATTGTCAGACTCCCACTGGCCAGATAGATAACTTTTACAATGATACCAGACACAAACTTGGTCAAAGTGTTTAGTTAAATCACCCTTATATTTTTAAATGTTTAGTGAAATCACCTTTGCCTGTTTGCGTGATTTGAAAGTTATGACCAAAAACACGATTTGTCAGCAATTTTGGCGGCAATCTTGAATTTGGACAATTTATATGAGCAAAAAAGTAAAAATTGTGCCGGCAATACATTCGGCACTAATAAATTAGCAATTATATAGCGTTTGAATGTATTTTTATGCCGGCTATTATGATTTTAATTTTTACAGCAACTTTTTGGCGGCCATTTTGAAGATGGCTAATTTGACAGTGATGGGACTATATTTCAGCTTGGAGACAGTAATTTTTGCATTCTAAGGAAAGTTTCCTATAAGAATGAGGATGTCTCCATATTCTACTAATGATGTCCGCATGGACTTTTTTCTGGGCTTCGTTTTAGAAATGGAGTGTCGACTAATAATGCCATACAATTATTTTCAGATTGAAATAAAGCCAATGGAAAATGAGGCTAACCTACCAGATGGCATGGAAATGGCTCCTCTCGGCTCTAAACCAAAAGAAATGGAAATCAAACATGGTGAAATTGAATCTGAAGAGCGTTTTTTTGCGCACCCAAAATCAGATGAAGAGATTGATGAAAACGAATCATTGGAGATGGGGGTGGAAGGTCAGATATTAAAAAAACCCGATACTGTGAACATGGTGAACGATGACAATGAAAAATCTGCACGAGGCGAAGGAAATCAAATTGATAATTCTCCAGCTTCTGTGAAGTATACGGCGGATTGGGAGTCCTTGGACTCCCGCCCTATACCAGAGTGGTACGATCAATCCAAGATTGGAATCTTCATCCACTGGGGTGTGTATTCTGTGCCCAGTTTTGTTGATGTTGGAACGCACGGGTTGGCGGAGTGGTTCTGGTACTACTGGAAAACACCTATAGGAGAAATCCCTGAGAGACACATGGCTGCTGCAAAAAGCGCAAGGAATTACATGGACAAAACATATCCAAGTCATTTCCAATACACAGACTTTGCTCGCGATTTCACTGGAGAGTTCTTCGAACCCAAGAAATGGGCGGAAATATTCAAGGCTTCTGGAGCTGGCTACGTCGTTCTTACAAGCAAACATCACGATGGGTTCACCTTATGGCCATCAAAACACTCGTGGAACTGGAATTCTGTTGATAATGGACCTCATAGGGATATAGTAAAGGATTTGGGTGATGCAGTGAGAAAGACAGGACTTAAATACGGTCTGTATCACTCACTCCACGAGTGGTTTAACCCAATGTACCTGGCCGATAGGAAAAACAACTATAAAACACAAGATTTTGTAACAGTAAGCTACAGTTCTGTATTTTGAAACATATTATATCATTGTAAAACTAGAACAGGAGTTTCCTAACTCTGAGGCCCGGCTTTAGTCTGCTCGAGTGCAATAGGCAACCAATCGGCTTAATATTTTACAGAGAATTAGAACAGGTATATATTATATTTTCTAAACAGAAAGAACCAAGGAGACAAGTTAAAATAAATCTTCAACGTGTATTTCTTCCACCACCATCGGCTGTTCTGGCCAACATGTATTCAATACTTGCCTACGATGTACCTAGTACACACAGAATGTAGGCCTGCCCACCAAATTTTGGTTCAATGTTGGGCCAGCGTAGCAGCCGATTGTTGGTTCAATGCCGGTCAATCGTCTACAACGCTGGCCCAACACTAATCTGCCACTGGGTCTGCTGTATACTTTGCGCAAACACGTGGCAATCATCCAATGCTGTTTCAATGTTGACCCACAGTCTTCAACGCTGTACCGTGTTTTCTGCCTTCTGCATTGGCATGCGGATGACCCTTCTTATCCCGGCGCCAGAAACACCAGAGAACATGATACATTGGCCTAATGCTGATGTAATGCTGGGCTACCGTCTGCGACGCTGGGCCAACACTATTCCAAGCAAAATCCTTTTAGCTCTAATCACTATATTTAATCGTAAATGCATTTTTTCTGAACACTTTTTAAAGACGAAAGTACTTAACCTAGGTACCCCAAACGTTATATTTGACATGTTCATAAGGACTGGTGTACATAACTGTCAATCGTTTCCCACACACAGCACCCCTCTTTCCCTAAATAGGACACAAACTCGGGAAAAAGAAACTTAATAGGCTCCTGGCCAACGGCCGGACCTAATTAGGTAGAGTCAATAAACATGATAAAGCATAATCACTTTAAAGCTTCCAATCATGTTATTTGTCAATATAGTTATGCTAAGAATATACTCTGTAATTCAGCAGATAATGGCTTTCACTGTTTATGAGACTTATTTTCGTTATTTTTGAGAATTACTATTTACCCTATTATATATTGTGTATATTTCTCCTCAGCATAAGGTTGGACCTGAGCTACATGACCTGGTAGAGACCTATAAGCCGGACATTCTATGGTCTGATGGCGGGTGGGAAGATCCCGACACATACTGGAACTCCACACAGTTTTTAGCGTGGCTCTACAACCAGAGTCCAGTTAAGGATACTGTAATGACCAACGATAGGTGGGGGGAGGTAAGATCACAGCTATCATAGCTATAGCCCCAGCAAATACAAGATATAAGCCCAATGTTGGGTTAATGTTGGGTCACCGTCGAAGACGGTGACCCAACAATAACCCAACATTGGGTAAACGTCTTGTCTACTGGGACAGCACTCCTCAGAAAGCCAACTTCTGCGCTGTACACCTCTCCCATTTGAAAATCATGGATTTCCATCAACCAGTATCGCACCAGTGATAGGTGCGGCAGAATAATAGCGGCACGGCATAACTTGAACTGGCAGATGGTCTAGCCATGTGTGATATAATCATGATAATAAGATAAATAGGGATTTAAACTTGGTCTTCCGTCGAGTGGCGGATTCGCCTGTCTAATTTTGGCAAAGGCCATAGCTAAAACAAATTCATCTATAGAATCTACCATCGCGTGTGAAGCAGGCTGGCCTATTAGTGAGCTGGTGATTCATTCGTTTTATCATATCGACAGATATTAATTGTATTTTATCTGTAATCTGGCAGAGGTTGGACGCTCGTAAATCTATACTTTATCAAGGATAGCCAGACAGACAATAATCAAAATTATACATGGTATATGAAAGAAGTTTACAGTGATATATTTAGAAATCAAATAAACGGGTTGCTTAGATATTTGATAAATCATTGATAAGGTGACGCTCGGATTTTTTTTTTCCAAATGAATATTCAGGGGTGCATTTTTTTGTGGTACCGTTTGCCTATAATGGAAAACCCCTTCGTGAAATTAAAAAAAAAAGCGTATTATACACACCAACATAGTGTAATGGATATATATTCGATAGTAGCCTAATCTTAGCAGCTTGTCATAAAACATAAAAAAAATGCAGCGTTTTCTTAATCATGTTAATTCGCATCATCCTTTGATTGCATAATGTTGCCATGTTATTGTGTTTATTGTAGGATATCATGTGTCATCACGGGGGTGTATTAACCTGTTCTGACAGGTTTATACCCAAAGAACAGTCTAACAGAAAATGGGAAAACTGCATGACATTGGATCGCGAGTCCTGGGGATTCCGGCGAAATGCAAGACTGGAAAATTACTTCTGCATGTTTAGCCTCACAAAACTTCTAGCCCGAACAATCAGGTAAACGTTCTGCTAATAGTTATAGCCTACCATAATCTGATAACCACGAGATAATAACAAACTCCAAACATACAATATATATATAGCTTTATTGTATGTTTGAATTTTGTAAATATGCTGAATCAAATGACAAAATCACTAGGGATGTCTACTTAGATCCCCTCTCTTCTCTGGATGCTTGCTCTAAGTCATAATTTGTCACTTTGTTCAGGGTAATATGATTTTGAAACACAACCATCCTAGCAAATATTTTCGCACGATGTCAACAATGATTAGATACATACCCCTGGCCAAGCAGCGTATAAACAGATATTCCAAAGCGTTTGATGACAGCCGTCACAGTGCACCAGCTGTGTGTGTTTAGTGTTCCATGGTATAGGCCCTACCCCTTATTACACCCTTTCCCAAATTGGTAAATATTATGAGATAATTTACTTTTTATCGCTCTCAAATCCATTTTTAATATATCACTATACAATGTCCAACATTCAAATAAGGCAATATCATGATTATTGTAGGCCTACTAATGTAGGAACATATAGGATACCAAGCTCTGGTAGGATACATAAAGTCTACTGTATATTAATTGATCTTACGACATCTTACAACGGCTGATTTGTTTGTTTTCACCCCGATTGTGGTCCACCCTCCCTTATAACGTTATCAAATTATGTTTATTTGCAGCAAAGGTGGTAATTTGTTGATGAATGTTGGTCCCACTGCTGATGGACGTATTCTGCCAGTATTCGAAGAAAGATTAACACAGCTAGGTGACTGGCTGAAAGTGAATGGTGAAGCTGTTTATAATACCACCACCTGGACATATTCAAAAGAGGACGACGAAAACGTGTTGTAAGTAGTACATTGAAACTTTGGTAAAAGCTGACATAGTCTATATATTTTCTTTACACCAACTTGTAAATACATGTTTGCAAATACACTTTTAGCTAAATAATTGTATTTACATGTAAATAAGCGGGGTTTGCACGTTTACGTTATTTTACCTAAACGTGTAAAAAAATTAAACAAAAAACAACTTTCATGAACTGTTTAGAAGAACTGTAAGAAATAAGCAATAGATATACCTGTTTGTGTAAATTAAATATTTATTCTATGTAACGTCTTTCTCCAACTGTATATTGTGCACATAGTTTATTTTTTGGTCTGGATCCTAGTTGAACACGTATTTGAAAACCAAAACATAAAGGATCGGCATTTGTACTATAATTATTTAACATTTATTATACAGCATGTGTTTTGCAAAATATATTTACATTTCCCCATCTCTTATTTTTATTTGTATGATGTTTTTAAATGCAAAACTGACCAAATGTCTTGAACGAAATAGCTTTGCAATCACAATATTTTACTAAGGTAAACTGCCCAGATTTTTTTACACATTTCTATTCAAGAGATTTTGTCGAATACGCGAGTGTAGCCAAAGTATTAAATAATATCTCCGAATGAATAGATATCTTTTCAATATGGTGCATCTATCGTCACCTTGGAGATAAAAGGTTCTATGTGCCCCTCATTACAGTGGCGGATGGGACCATTTGACCCCACGGAGACCATATACCGGTATGTGACAAGGGTTCTTAAAACTTGTTTCAGCTACACCAGAAAGTCTAGTGTCGTGTATGCCATCGTGACAAAATGGCCTGAGGACGACAGCTTAGTGTTAAAGCACCCCATACCTGGTGAAGACCTAAAGGTGACGTGGCTCGGCTATGGTTCTGTGCAATGGACAAAAGGAGACACCAGTTTGACTCTGAATCTACCCAAGGTCTCCATGGCGCACATACCCTGTCAGTATGCCTGGTCGTTTAAGCTGGAAGGACTGACAAATGCACTTTGATAAAAAAAGATAGAAACATGTATTTAAGTTATAAAGCAAAACAAGGTAATTTGGGTTGTGAATTCTCACAACATCTACCAGGTTATCCCTGGATTAAAAATTTAATCATGAGGTCTTTATTGGTCTTGTTTTGAATTCGCGATTTTGGTCTTTGGTTGATGAATACATCACATACTTTACATTGTCATAAACGTGATAAGTATCGCAGAATTTTCGGGGGTTGGTGCTCACATTTATTAGTTTTTGGTTTTTACATATCATATATTGGATAAAAGGCAGTGTCTGAAAATGAGCCTAAAAAAAGTATGCGAACACGACACGTTGTCCTAATGCAATACTCTTTTAGACAACATCCCGTGTTTGCAAGGTAATGGCATACACTGTGCTATCAACTATAGGAAACATAAATATGTATATATAGTATTGTTATTAAAATATGCATCTGAAGTGACATCAATACAGTAGTAATCTTTTGTACCGTATATGTTTCCCGCGAGTCTACATAATCTAATATAATAAAAAATGGTTGTGATATTAAAATATGTTAATACTCAAAGTTTTTCTGTCGTATTTTATAGCCCAGACTTGTCTGTATTTACCCCAATAAAAATTCGATGAGTCTTAACTTGCCCAAATAACATAACGAAAGCTAGGTAGTAGGCCTATCCTTTATTAATTACCCTTAAAATACCTTTAAAAACCCTTCTAAACCCCTAAATATTATTAAGTACCATTAAATCCCCCTAAACCCTTGTAACGCTGAACTCCTGGGCACACTTTCATTCCCACTGCTGAATTCCTCGGGGAGGGGGGGGGAGGTTTAAAAAAAATCAAAATATCTTGTAATGTCAGATTTGTCTGAAGACACCATACCAGTAGTCTTACATTGAAGTAGTCTTAGCAAGAAAATGCTCCTTGGCACAGAGCCATGGCGGTGGAGGCATATGGCTCGAAAAGAATGCTAGACGCAAGATGCTATTTCCTCCGCAGTCTCCATATGTAATGATATTCCACTTATGACGTTGGCAAGCAGTCTGCTGTCTTGTAGTTCAGTAATCATTGTTCGTGCGTTGCTGTTCAGATTAAACGTGCATATCTGATGTAGGTCACCTTGTTATCCGCCTTCATCACACCTTTGGTATCAGCCGTTTTGCTGTTTTACCTTTGTGTATTTTACACTTTGCCGCTTTGTAATAAAGTTTGCAGCTTGCTCGCGACAAATTTAAAGTAACATGACATGTGCGGCTTCCTATCCTTTTCAAATATCACATCTTTGACATAAATTTAAACTGTAATGTTATGTAAACTGCACAATAATGGTACACTTGCAATTCAATTTACTTTAAATTGAATACCGGTTACATAAGGACGCATCGGAGGACCGAGCACGGAGGTGCGACAACCGGTATCAGTGTTCGCAGAAGTGTTCAAGTCAATGTTGATGTTATTATAGCTAAGAGTCCAATCCGGAGGTATCTTCCTACTTTGATGTATTTCAGGGTTTATGATAAGATTTTATTTTGATATCTAAAGTTTAATAGCTTTATCGTTTGTTTGTCTCTTTATTTTTTTTATTATTTCCCTTATTATTACAAAATAAAATAGATTAGGATGCTTCACTGCTCACGCTACGACCGAATCAATTGCAATTATTTTGTCAGAAAGTAATATAGGACATGCTGAAATCACTCGAATGAACGACAGCCACTTTCGAGCTCACATTAGTTAAATAAACAGACGTTTTTTTCGTTTTAGGTGATTTTTTTTCTTTCAAATAACAAAAAGCAGAAAAGGAAAAATATATGTCTTGGAGAGGTTTATTAGGTTTATATTAAGGTATATGGAGAAAATAATGTTCATTTACTGGTAAATACGATGAAAAATATTTTCATTTCGGCGACCATTTTGGATTTTCCATTTACTGGAAAAGCAGAGCCAAAAAAAAAGGCGCAAAGACTAAATTTTATCATTTGCCCTTAGAGAAGCTGTGTACCAAATTTGTTGCTTTTGTCCGACCGGTAAATATAATGCCAAAAAATAAAAAAAATAACCCGACTATGACATTTCCATCAACCACTACCAAAGTGCCAAAGAAAGAAAACTGATGCATCCCAAACCATAACAAAAACGTTTCTACATAGCCGAAATCGCATTGCGTCTGTATTCAAACTCTATCAATTATTTATCCAGCATCCTTCACCTCCATCATTAGTGTGTAAAATAAACTTACACTTATCAGAGAGCACCACAAAGGATTAATTGCTATTGGTCGCCCAGTGCTGAGTTATCTTGGTCCATCTGATGTGATTCTGCCGTATTTGTTATGAGCCATGAGGTTTGTTTTTTGCCACTATACGCTGAACCCTGCATGTATCTAGTCGTCACCTAATGGTGTTTTATGACGATTGCGTACCAAAAAACGAGCTCCAATCAAAAGATTAATCCGAGGTAGTCTTCAAACGTCCCAACCTTGACAGCATCTTCAGACGTCTGTCTTCACGAGCTGACGTATTTTTCCGACGACCATATGCCAGCGTCTTATTGCAGCTGAACTGCGCTGCAATTACTTGATTGTACGTCCCATTACATTTGAGCCCTAATTTGAATTCGATTCTCATTACAAATTTCTCCACTGGAACCCATAATTACAATGCACAGATACAATTTTGCATGACAATGTGTAAAACATAATGTGGATAACATGTGATACAACTTGAAAGCTCTAAAATCATATCGGTGTGGTATATGAGCTGTTCGCTCAGTAGTCATTAAACAGTGGTTTGTGCATGGATTGTGTGGGGGTGAACACACTTATGTCCAATGTGTGTGTACTACATAATTACTACAAAAAATAGATTTTCTTGAAGGTATACATCATTTAAGTGAAGTCATGACGAAATTGAATCTTGATCTTAATTCCATTAGGATGAACTCTTCTGTCAACTCCTCAAATAAGTAACTGTATTTTAGAATAAGACACGTGGCACAATGCGATGAAAACAAACATATTGACACTGCCACAATGGAAATTACGTAGCATTTTGCAATACCATAAGGCACAATGTCATTTCACAATATGGAAAACTAAATCCCATTTATCATTTTAGAATTGTGACATCAATTATACGCCATACAGGTTTTGATGATATTTCTATGACTTTAATAAAGGCATTTAAAACAGAAATAATACCATCTCTCACATGTATTTTTAATCAGTCTTTAAATATGGTAAGTCAATGCAGACTTATGCGTGATTAAAATGAACATATGTAGGCCTACAAGACTATATACAACAGGATTAGTTTGGTAAAATATGCATGCTAAGTTAACTTAAACATGTTAAAATCAAACGACATTATATACTAAAACAAGCACAGGTTAAATAAAATATGCATGAGAACTATTTATAATAACCTACAGTTAAACAGCATTGGCATGATATTTTCAAGTTTCCCGCACCAAAACCAGACATAAAATAGCTACTGTATATAGCAAAAAAACCCTCTGGAAAGCGTAAAAACCGAGTAATTACATAATGAGTGAGAGTATGTAAAAAGAATGACATGATGAGTGAGAGTATGTATAAAGAAAAAAAAGAATAATATTAGTTACATTTAACATGTTTTAAAAACAATCTAAAAAATGCATTGCCTGACGTCTGACGCTCGAAACACCAAGAACACGTACAGGTACGCAAGATTCAATGTGCAATTACCACTGATGACGGAACCAGTTATAGCAAAAAGCTGATTGTATTTTTATATCCATGCAGTCCGCTAATTTCAACGTTCTTAATATATTTTTTTTGTGTCTTTGTTTTTGTGTTGATACATAGACTACACTTGTATTTGTCTGCTTCTCCCTCCGCATTAATTTGACTATTTTATTATTGGCCGTCTTTTTGTCTTTCCGTCTTCCCCGCGACGTATGCAGTTTTTCAGAAACAATATATTTTATTACTTTATTGAAGGGTGGCCTGCATGGAAGCGGCACGCCTTTTGCAGGTCTCCTTTACATCGTTATAATTATTTGTATACATGTATGTGTGTTTCAAGCATAAATTAACTAAATTGAATTGAATTGAAAATTGACGATTTTAGTGGCGAATCTTCGAAAATGTAGGCTGAACCACTCTTCTATTGGTCAGGGGTAGAATACAAGACTTGGATCCAAATATCTGTGTTCGAGATCAAATATTGACACAATTGTTAAAGATGCGTGTCTAGATTCAAATAAAGTCGAATGTTTTGAATATTCTAGGGGCCTACTTATTTTTTGTAAATATCGGTTTTGTCAATTTTAGCGCTTTTACAATATTCATCATAGCCATGTTTAGTCACAAAAACGGTTGGCATGCAAATGGTGCGTGCACCATTTTCAAAAGCTAATTTGCATTAATTATTTCAGAAAGGGCACTGCCAAGTCGCTAAAAAATCAATGTTTTTAAAATGACAAATGCCCTCCGTGTGTGCAATATGTGACACACAATTACAAAAATGTAGGCTTAGGCCTACTGTTATTTTAAGTTATAGACGTGCTAAAGGGCAAATTTTATAAAATCCGCAAAAACCGGCAGATATAGATCAGTAGGCCTATGATTATTATATGCTTATTATTTTAATATATATATTTTTAATTTTGTCTTTTATTATATCAATCTATTTGCATGCATAGGCTACATCCACCTTATCATGTGTAGGCCCCCGATGACGCACCTTGAATTATAACCCTCATGATAATCAACTGTACAAGTTATCGTTCTTTGTTCCTCTTCAAAAGCAAAGCCCTGTCCGAACTTTGTCCCAAGGCATACCGGTATGTAGGCTACAGCTGGTTGTAGGGCCTACTGTAATTACATCTATATATAATAATAGGCCTATATATATATTATAATATTTATATATGGCGTTGAAAAATTAGGTAGGTCTAGTTGTTTTATCTCAAGTTTTAGGGATTGTAAACTTTTATTAGTATCACATTATTTTTGGCCCTATGTCACTTATTTAATCGTCACCTGCATGGCCTCTAAGGGTCACTTTAATTGCCACCCCTCCTTCCCGACTTGTAATCACCATGACGTAACAGTGTAACACCTTCAGTAAGCAAGTGTGACTCCATTGACTAATCCCTTTGATTTCTTGCTCGTTAACCCTCTCAATCCCGCAGCGCATCACCCATTATTTTATTTTATTATTTGATGACATTGTTGTGATTGCACCATTTAGCGGCAATATTTCCTTCTCGCTTTTGCATTGTTATGCGGGATCCGATCACCAGTGATTACAATCATCTATTGTGGATTTAATAAGGTGCGAGTGATAAAAAATGTCAACGTTGTTTGTTGATACTGATAAAAACTACCGCTTTTAACAACGGATGTTTATTCTGGACCCAATAGACATTAAGATTTAGTTTCTATTACTTATTTTGTCAAAAATATATTGGCTGCTGTAAGACTGGGCCTCATATGGGCCTAATATTAGTAATAGGATCCTTATTCAAGTGACATTGTGTATTACGTAGGGACAAAGGAAATTCCAATCAGAAGAAAATTGCCCAGAGGCACACACCTGTCAATAACCATTCTGGTTGTGGCGTCATGCAACATGTAAAATCAATACGCCATCCCAAGATTAGGGGGATGTCTTGACGTCCGCAACACCGTCCATGGATTGTTTGACTGACAACGACGAGTGGAGGTTTGTCTATCGAAATGACTTCTGAAAATCAAGCAGAATTCGTGAAAAATGAAGGAAATATTTTACACGAGGTTGCAGAAAAGGGTATACAAACTATTTTTGTGATTTAACACTAAACTGAAGCGCTATGTGGTAAACAGTAAGCTTATTTCAGCCATGACGTGGTGTGGATTTCTGAATCGAAATGTAAAAAAATGACTGGGCCATGTTTCATGTTTGAGCTCAACAGTCAACACAGACACTGACAGATGCTTTTATTATCACTCAGTCTCAGCATACCTGCCAACCCTACCGATTCTGGCGGTAGGCTACCGATTTTACGGCCTATCCACCGCCTACCGATTTTATAGGCCTATCCTACCGCATTTCAAATTATCAGCTCATAAAAATAAAAACACCTGTAAATCTACCCGAGCTGTAGTCTAGACTATACCCAAACTGGGCAAAGTCACATTAAAAGTGATCAACCAGGATCGCATGTTTTTCGCTGATTTCTCGGTCAATTGTCAACCGATTTTCATGAAATTTTGTAACAATCATATTTCAACAGAATCCTAATATCCCTGAAAATTTCGTAAAATTATATATCGTCTTTTAAAAGTTAGACCATTTGACATGTAATAAATTGAAATTACGACGTCCTTCTAAAAACCCATTAGACTAATTCTAAATCTAAGATTTTATTACATGTCAAATGGTCTAACTTTTGAAATATTTAATATAATTTAGCGAAATTTTTACCGCTGTTAGGATTTGAATAGAAAATGGCCTTTGCAAAATTTCAAGAAAATCGGTTCAGAATTGACGGAGAAATCGCCGAAAATCATGCGATCCTGGTTAATTTGCAGGTTGACCATGCCTTCGCCGCTTCGTCACACCCAGGGGCCGCATTCTGCCGGCCAAAATGTGACCCAGCTTAAAACCTACCAATTTTTTATATCAAAAGGTTGGCAAGTATGTCTCAGTACTAAAATCATGGCAATATCGGATATCCTGTTTTAGGCCCACTATTTTTATGGCGTCTCATGACCTTCCTTTTAATGTCTACAGACACTGAGACAGTCTGTTTCACCAGATCCTGGGAGTAACCTTTTTTCAATAAATTGCTCGACCGCAGTTTAAATTAAAGTAACAAAAATCTACCAAATTCTCAAAGTCAGAGATGTTGAGGGAAGATAAAATAATCTGAAAAAAATTTTGTTAAAAAATTTAAACTTTAAATATTTTACCAATATTTTTTCTCGGATCATTTTTACATCTTCCCCCAACTGTCAACATCATTGAAAATTTAGTAGATTTTTTTAGTATTGTTGAAGACGAAGTTAGACCATTTGCCATGTAATAAATTTTCGTAATTATAGCTCCCTTTAACACCATTAACTTGAAACAAGAATTCCATTACATGCCAAATGGTCTTAGAACTTACAAAATTGAAATACACAACAAAATTACACCAAATTTTCAGGGATGTTAAGGGAAGATGAAAAAATGATCTGTGTAGTCGTCACTCTTTAGTCTAATTATACTAGACTAGTAGAGTAGAGGAGTGATATTTCGGTCACTTCCGGTATGTTCACTGTTTGACGGTATATTTTTGTATGTGAGGATCAAGGGAGGTTATTTATTTTTTCAGGAAAAGATCGAGGCATGCGTTCTGCATGGAATGCTTATTTTTTTGTGTCACATGACTTATCATGATCGCCATGTCACGTGATTTCAATATGCAAATTAGGCGAAGTTAAGCAGAGGGGAAACTCGTCCAGGGGCGGGTAATCTCGGTCAGCTCCTTTTAAAGCTCAATAAAACCTATTTCACAGCACTGAAGCACAAAAGATTTCAAAAATAATAAATTGTTTAATGTTTTGCCATAATTAAGAGTTTTAAAATGGTTTATTAAGTTAAATCACAAAAGTTGTGAGGTGTAGTACTATTATAAAAAATAAAAATCAAGGTTGGCCCAATTATTATTACGTGATTGTATGGCCGACCGAAATTACCCGCCTACATTTTCCAGAAGTGGAGGCTAATTTGGGTCAGTGGAGGGTAATTCCGGTCATTTTCAATCACCTCGTTATCGAAATATATTTAACTATTTATCGTTTACAAAAGCCAAAAATAAGCATGGGATATTATTAATTTGTATACATGTAATAGCTCGAAAAAAAATATTCTGGCACTTATTCTGTTAAAGTGACGCAGATGGAAGGGGATTACAAATGCACCCTTGATCTCTTTGTCCACATGTGATTCCACCAGTGTTGTCATTTCCGAAAACGAGGTCATGACCCTGTTTTGTTTTGATCTGTTTTTTTCCCAGGTCTTGTCACATGACTGCCATCACATGACGGAACATCGATTTTACACACTGACACCTAAAATATTTGCATATTTCAGTTGATCATGAGACCTCTATGTATTCAATATAAACTGAACAAACCGGGTGACCGAAATTCCCCCCCTGTCCAAAATATGACTCCTCCACTCTACCATTGTAGACCCACCTTAGTGGACATTTAAAACATTGAAATGGGTCTAAAACAGTAGTATACTAATTACTATACTATACTACTGTTTTAAGCCCATCTGAGTGAACATTTAACATTGAAGTGGGTCTAAAACACTAGTAGGCCCTAATATAAAGAATCTAAAGTCATCGCTGTTTAATTATAGGCCTAAGTCCTGTTTTAGGCCCACCTGAGTGGACCTTTAACCCTTAGAACACTGACCTATTCAATTGAAATTTTCAGCCACTTGAAGTTGTGTCGAATTACTGAAAATTTTGTGTTATTTGTGAAATTAAGGTACCAACATATATCAGTGTTTCAAAATTGAAAGCACATTAACTGGTTATACAGACCTGTGCCAATAAAAACGCAGAATGTCTACTGTAGTCGACATCAGTGTTCTAAGGGATAATATTGAAGTTGGTCTAAAACAGTAAGTATACTATACCCATACTACTGTTTCAGGCCCATCTGAGTGGACAATTAACATTGAAGTGGGCCTAGCATGCTAAAGCAGTAGTAATATATAGGAGCGACAACCCAATAATTTATTTTTTATTTCTAGTAATTTAAACTTTACGATGCCTTGGGGGAAGTATCCCCCTAAATACTAAATATAATTTCTTTTTTTTTTGTAGGAAATATCAATGAGCTGAAACAGTTGTTAAGTTTGTCAGGAACTGTTGTGGACTGCCTAGATAAAGTGAGTTTAATTTCAAAATGAGTCCACTCTGGGCTTCTGATTTACAATCTAGAATTGTGCTGGTGACATAGAATTAAAGATGCTGCGTGTCTTCTGGTGACTGCTGTATAATGTTTATACATGTAATACCCTGTAGTACATATTATATTTGATTCCTTGCACATTAATTATTGTGTATTAAACATATCAATTGAAGTCAATATCTCAGAAATATTTTTATTTTTATTTAAATTTTAAAAAATATCGAAGTAAAAATACAAATTAATGATTAATAAAATTGCTGACTTTGTTTGACAAAGATTTCAACCTGCAGATCCTGCTGGCATCTATATGTGATGTCACAAAGTATGGGTGCTAATATTTATAGAATGGGTGATAATAAAATAATACAGACGCTGCCTTTTTTAGTTGATTGACTATTCAGGATACACCTTAATCGTTTAGCATGAGGTTGAATTTTTTTAAATTGTTAGTAGAAAATGCTGAACTTATTTTTTCAGAATGGTATGACCCCGCTGCAGCATGCTGCTTACAAAGGTAACTGTGACGGTTGTGAGCTACTCCTGGCCCACGGAGCTGATGTCAACAGTAATGAACATGATCACGGCTACTCTGCTTTGATGTTTGCAGCCCTCTCAGGTTTGTATATATATAAGCATCATTTTTACAGAGTCTGACTGATGCTTTGGAAATTAAACTTTAATTTATCACAGTTAATCTCTGCCACAGAAGTGCATTACCAGTATAACATGTATGTAAAATATTGTGAAAACTTGTTGACATTATTAAGAACTCAAATCAATGCTGCTTCCACTGCCTAAATTGAACTTAACCCTTTGACTTCCAGGCCGGGGTGCATGCCAGGATCCAGATATACTGGTGTACGAGTTCTATTTTTCGTCTTTTGAAGCTGGAATTGCTAACGCAATTTCCAGCTTCAAATGACGAAAAATACATAAATGTAGTATATATTTGACAAAAATTTGTGTCATTTTATGGTTACGTTCATTGACGAATGATGACGGAAATTTCCGTCATGTATGGTAGTGAAAAGGTTAATTTGTCAAGTGCTGTAAAAGAATATGATTTCTAATTATAGTTGAGTCACATTTATATACTTTGATATCAGATGGGTTATGGCATTAGTGGGGACAAGGAGACCTGATCAGCTGATCTTACATTAACTCAAATTTTCATTAGCTCATTTCATGCTGAAAATTAAGTTGGCTAATACAGCTTTAAATTAATAAGAAAAAATACTTACAGGATAACTTGCTTTGCCTATGTGGCAGGACAAAGGGTAATTGTACTAAACTAATCTTGCTTTTAAATTGATGTGAAGTGTTCAAAGATAAAAAAAACACTATATTGTGTAATTGAAATTATTGTATACCACAGAGATAATCACATAATAATTCCAAAGGGGCAATGTATTGTATGTTTAAATCAAGATTAGGTAATCTGTGAAAGTTTTATGATGAAGAGTCAATATATCATATATACTTGTCTCTGATTCTAAGCCAATTATTTGAATCAGTGTTGTGTGACCAACTTTGTATTTAGTAAAAGATTGGTATGGAATATATGTATCTGTTACCAAAAATATCCTGTAAATATCCTGTGTACTTGCCCGTCAGTTCATTCCATTGAATTCAACAAATTGCTCACACACTTTGGTCTCAGATCATTCTGAAAAATTAACTAGTCCTTGTCTAGCCTTTAAGATGAGCAAATCCAAAATTTGAGCATCTTCTGCCAAATAGTTTTTGATATATTGCTATTTTAGTAAGGGTGGGGTTAGTCGCTTTTGGCTCCAAAATTGCGGCCGGCCTATTTTGGTCCATGTTGAGGATACTATTACCTGGAGAAGTATTAGAGATAGAGTTCTGAATTTTTTTGTGGTTATTAACAATCTTGATGGGTTTATATGCTGCTTAGTCTTCCCTGAATTGTATTTTTACTAGATATATTGTTGTATGATTCTCTATTTACTGTGTAAATCTGCTGTATGAATTTCGTTTTACTATCTGAATATTCCACATATATGTGAGGCCCCGATTGTTGTCCTTGTTCTATTCACAATTTGTGTGACGACACAACTTGTTGCTCAGTGCAAATTCTCAGAGGCCATAATATGCAGGTTACATCTTCTGGCTTTACAGCTGTATGTTTTACCTGAATAAAATATATTTGCAAAAATGCTGATCATGTTTCTTTTATAGGAAACACTGAGGTGACACGATTATTGCTGGAGGCAGGTGCAAGAGTAAACCATGAAAATTCTGTTGGGAGAAATGCTGCACAAATGGCCGCATTTGTTGGTTAGTTTTGTCTTGACTTTGCCTTTACAACACTTATGTCAACTACAGTTTACAAACATTCTGTGTATTTGCTAGCACCTGTATTACCAATTGTTAAATTTATGTATGTCTTCGAATAATATGTTTCAATGGAATTCAGTGGGCCATTCAATATTGTTTAAATAGCGACAAAATCCAAGATGATTGCCAGTTATACAAGGCCAAACAATAAATTGATTTGGTACACAGTAACTTTAAGTTTTGTTGCACTTCGCAAATAATGTCTTGTTTATTTTCATTGTCAAGATTTTTTTGTTTTTTTTTATCAAGAAAATTCAATCATCCAAGATGACCGGCATTTGGCTATGCTCTTATTCTTGAAACACAGCTATATGTTGGGACTTAAATTTCACAAATAACACAAATTTTAAGTCACTTGAAGCTGTGGATTGCGGTAGAGAGACACAACTTAAAGTGGCTGAAAATTTAAATTTCTTAGCTCTTTCCTCTAAGGGTTAAAACCAATTAGAACTAGCTGTTACTACAGTACAACAGTTTTCAAAGCACATGTAATCTGTGCAAATGTGGCTTTCTTCAGGCGACGATAAATTTTGCTTGAAATGATCCCAATCCCTATTGAGGCCATCAGAAAACCTCACATTAAATTAATTAATCTTTTTATGTAAGCCTGTAAGAATGTGGATTAATGTGCCAAAAAACAAAAGAATAGGCAAAAATATAATTAAAACCAACTAAATCTATATAACTATTCAAGTTTCACTGAATTTTGGCACATACAGTAATTTTTTCAATTTTATGCATAAAATTTATCGCTATTTCAACTCTATGCACCAGGAAGAACAATACATCTTTCATACAATGTGTAATTATATAGTCATGATAGCTTCAAGTGGTTTGTGTTATACATACAGGTCAGCATCAGTGTGTTGCAATGATAAACAATTTTTTCTCCAAAGATGATTTGGATTACTACACAGTGCCGAGAGGTGAGAATATAATTATCACCAGAAGAATGACTTTGGTCTCCATTTAGTGTTACAGCTCATAGGCTACTTAACATATCATATATTAAAATAAGGAGATACACTGTTTAGTGCATGTCAGAAAATGCCTATTTTACAATTATCTTGTATATGGAAATGTTAATTTTTTGTGACAATTTCTGATGTAAGCTCACACTTGACTGAATGCTGAAGAGATCATAAATATTTTTTCAAACTCTGTTGTACATTTTTTGGCATCTTTCCCTTCACTCACTGTACTGTGCTTGTTTCCTTTGTAGGTGTAGAAACAGAATCTAAAATACCACCTGAGATCTCATCAGATTTGTACAGATTCATTCTGATAAATAATGTCAACCCAGTAAAGGTTTGTTTTGTTATATTTGACCTTACATATAATAGGCCTACTATTTTTTAAATGCATTAATGTACTATAAATATTTATTTTTAAAAATGATTTTAGCCCTCCTATTCCTAAAGGTTTGTATCATTATTTTTCAGGTTTTCTACATCACTTTTTTTTACTCCATGTGTAAATGCACTGAATGATCAACCCTGTATCTTGAGCACAATTCAACACTTTCTCTTTAAAAGATATTGTTCTTAGATTACATCTTAGTTTGCGTTTTTCCTGTAGCTAGTACTTGAGAAAAGAAAAGAAGAGCCTTTTCTGAACCGATGATTAAACAATGCGATTGTGATAAAACTAGCTCACAATATCTAGTGTCTTATCATGTTTATATAAGCTGTTATTTGCTGTATTACACTATATTTTATGGGGGCCATAATGGGAACAAATCTCTTTTGCACTTCTTGTGTTTTTCTCCCTGTGATAATACTTATTCTGTAAAGATTTTGCATGTATTTTTATTAGCTCATCCAACCTTTAGGCATAGGGTGAGTTTATGCCATTATGTGTTGTCTGTCCACAATTCACAAGTAATAATAATATTTATTATTTTTAAAGCGCTATTCCAACAGAGCGTGGCTCGTAGCGTTGTACGGTGCAAATTTATCAAAATGTTTTTTTCTAAAGATGAGTCTTCAGCGCAGATAAAAACACAGTCAGTGATGGTGCTGACTTGATATTTAGTGGCAGTGTATTCCAGAGCAGAGGTGCCGCCTTGCTAAAACCCCTGTCACCTGAAGAATGTCTTGTACATGGAACACACAGTAAATGGCTATCACTCGATCTCAAACTGCGTCCTGCAAAACTTTCTGAAATGCTTCTCCCTCAATTCGAAGCCGATTTCAATTTTGTTTGGTTTGTTTAAAAGAGCTCGTGCCTGTGAAATCCAGGAGAGGATGAGCTTCTGTGTCATTTATTTTGGTGATAGATCAATAAAATAGGTACCGGCACATCTAAACGAAGTTATAAGAGCTACATGTGAGCTCTTATCAAATTAAGTAAACTTTTTCTATTTTTCAACAATAACATACAACTGTATTAACTTTTAACCCTTTCATCCACCTGAAGTCATCTTTATCCACTACAAGCCGCGAATTGCTGCCGCAATTCTCGACTTGTAGTGGATGAAGATGACTTCAGGTGGATGAAAAATTAAAGAAAATTGCCATGTACTGGTAAACCAGTTTCATGGAAATTTTCATTTTAAAACCCCTAGTTGTAGGAGAATTAAGTCTGTTTTCAGGGATGTAAAATGATGCTTTAATGCATCATGAGGGCTTAAAGGGTTAATCAAAATATTTTAGCACTTGTTCTATGGATTTTATTTTTCAGTTATCAATGTATCTACAAGACCATCCCAACATCTTAGCTAATGCACATAAAGTGCAGAAGCTGTTAGATTTGCTGTGTGAGAAAATGGTGAAGCGCAAAGAGATGAACGAAGTTATGGCCATCAAATTTCATTATCAAGCAACTATTGTCAAACATTGCTCTGAATATCACAAAAAATCCCCGGAGGATGGTCTCAACACATGGATAAAGAGGTATTTCACACCTATCCTAATACATATACTCCAGAATAAAAGGACTGTTGGAAAATTTGACTCCCTTTGAAACTTAATGTGGAACGATTGAAATGATCTCAATCTTTCAATCTTGATCTTGATCACGCAATGATCACCATCTGAGTAGAATTACCCCCGTAATCATTGTGTGATCAAGATCTGCTGAAGGTCCTTACAATCGTTTCACAGTAGGTTCCAAAGTGATTTACCCACTTTTTACATGAATCTTGGAACCATGAATAACATATTATGTGACCCGATCTGGCAAATTGAGTCGTAAGTCACACTGGGAGACGATGTTAAGGTTCTTAAAAGCTAAAGCAAACTTGATTTGATGTATTTTCAATTTTTACATAAGTTTTTGTTTCCATATGATTACTTTTGAATTCCAACATTCTGCAGCATAGAAGATTTTAAATATATAGAAGATTTTAAATATATCTGAAATTTTAATTTCAGTCTCAATTACACTCCAATCAGTGAGATTTGTTTCTATTTACATGTTGCCATGGAAACAGTCGCTAGTAAGAAGTAGGAAATTTTGATGGAGTGTACAAAATCCTAACGGTCATCTTTCCTCTACTATAAAATGACTTTTACTCCTTAATCAAATAAAAAATACATAATAACTTGCCACCCTTACGGCCAGCTATGTGAGACCCAGAGTAGCACTTTGTACACAAATTAACTTCTTCAATTCAGGGCTTGAAATTGGACTGAATTTTCACTTGTCCTAAACTCCAATGAAACTTAACTCCTTCCCAGATTGTTGGTCGTCTTGGACGATCGGACAGGGCCAATCTCGAGCTCCGCTGTTATAAATCATGCTTCTGAGCAGCCACCTGCCACTTTACGCACCAGGCCCACTGGGCCACTAATATTGGTGTCCAGCATGTCACATGTACATGTACTATCTATAAAGGTGGTTAGACTGCAGTTTGTATATAGTTTGTGGGTGGGAGGTCTTGGGTTCCCTTGCAAATCGCCTCGTTATAAGTATTTAATCCTCACAAAAACATGCCAGTTATCATGGTATGTATAGTAATAATTGATAAAAAAAAACATTTGTATATTTTCAATTTTAGAATGCACATTGCAAAAGCATTAAACTCATCAAATGTCTATCTACAAGATTTCCAGACTCAATAACTATTTATCACCAATACTATTGTAACATTAAGCCAATATCGGTTTAATACTGGGCCAGCTTAATACTAAAGTAGATGCATAATAATGGTTTCATGCTGGTGCAGCATCTGTTAAGCTGGCCCAGCATTAAATTCTTTGTAGATGTATCATATTTATGTGGGAACCCAGGAAAAATTTGATCTCGACCTGAACACCTCTATTGATAGTACCAGTAGATGTGACATGCCAGTCAGTGATACTGGTGACCCAGTGACTTTTCCTGTGTCCATAGGGTGGCTGCCCATAGTAATATAGCAGGTTTTACTGTATCATGTTTTAATGTCCATTTTGTGAGAAAGTTTCATGAGTAATCCTTTTTGGTTACTCAATGCTTTAAATGATTATATGAGTATTTTGTCCCAAGGTTGTTGAAGGGGCGCCCAACCGATGGCTTTGAAGAAGACCAGGAACAATTGATTCGTGCCATGCTCAAATCATTCCCTTACATTGAATGTAATCTTATCCAGCAACTTGTCAGAACTGTAGCTAATGTCACAATTGTAAGTACCGGGTACTGAATGTGCTATGGTGTCAGTTACCTCATTAACCTTTTAAGCTCTAAGGTCATATCCTAAATAAACTGCAGTGAAGGATAACATGAAATATTTTAATCAGGTTCATACAGGCTAAGCTGAATCCACATTTCACTTAACTCTTATCCTGCTGATCACGACTAATGTCGTTTTTAATCTCTTTTATTAGTCGGCCAAATCACTGTTATTGGGAATGAAATGTGGGTCTAAGCATGATCAGTATTTGCCAATATTTGTGCTCATATTAAACGATTGTGAGTAATTTTCAGCTTCTTAAGTCGCAACTTCAAGGGGCTGAAAATTAAAATTATTTAATTTAGCAGGATAAGTGTTAACTCTTACAGAACACAAAAGTCTATTTTTGTCAACCTATAAAAGTGGACCTTGGTGGTGAAAGGGTGCGGGTACCATCTTTAGACATGAGAATCTCGCGTCTATACACGATCCCCGCACTGAAAGAATTACGATAATTATAATGCCCATAGACCCATAACATAGGTATTCAAATAAAACAGAAAGAGCAAAATAAGTTATGTTGATTTCAAATTGAAAAAAACTCTTTGGTCTCCATGTTTTAACAAAAAAATATATTTTAGTGTTGTAAGGGTTAAATACCTTTTGAATCTGACATCAAAAGGTTGGTCCCAGCACCGAAATCACTAATCAAGACTATAACTGTATTTAAACTGTTTCTTTTTCAATTTAAATGTATAAACTCTTACAACGCTGAATTTTTTTTTATAAACTATGGAGACCAAAGGTTTTTTTTCGGTGTCAGCCAAAATTTTGGTGAATGTCTAATGTCGTCATCAGGCGCGTCCGTCCGTCCGTCTGTCCGCCACTTTTAGCACTATAATTTGTTTCACATAACTGGAAAGCACATTAATCATGACTAAAGCTTGACTAATTTCACATTTGACTTTCTGTGACCTCTATGACCTCGATTTTTTTCCGATCAAAAAATTTTCACATAAGCGCGATTCACTCAACATTTTTTTATGTATCGCTCCAAAATTTATACCATACATCCATTTCACTTATAGCTCGGAGGAGCTCGAAATTGGGCAAGATTCAGACAGAAATTAGGTCATGGCGTTATCGGCCATTATTTTTTTAATATGCATAATATCTGGAAAACCAGACCAGATAGCTAGACCATCACTATTAAACAAAATGTGCAGTTTCGGGTAGGGATATACCATGAAATATTTCAACTTGATTAAATTCAAAATGGCCGACATGCGGCCAATTCTGATCGACAAATTTTCTGGTTAACGCGATTCACACAATATTTTTTTATGTATCGCTCCAAAATCTATACCATATATCCATCTCACTAATAGTTCGGATGAGTTCGAAATTGAGCAAGATTCGAACAGAAACTTGGTCATGACGGCCCAAATGGCCAGTTATCGGCCATTATTATTTTTTTAATATGCGTAATATCTGGAAAACCCGAACAGATAGCTAGACCATTACTATAAAACAAAATGTGCAGTTTCAGGTAGGGATATGCTCTGAGAAATTTCAACTTGATCAAATTAAAAATGGCCGATTATCAGCCATAATTAACTTTAATATGCCTGATATCTAACAAACCGTGCCATATAGCTAGACCATTACTACAAAACAAAACGTGCGGTTTCAGGTAGAGATAAGCTCTGAAAATTGCCCTGATCAAATTCAATATGGCCGATAAATTAACTTCAATGCCTGATACCGGACAAACCGTGCCAGATAGTTAGATGCTGTAACCTTCAAAATTGGCATAATTTTGAAAATCATGATGATCAAAGTTATTTGAACACTTCTTTAACTTTTCTGGTCCAAAAAATAATATGATTTCAACTTTTTTAAGTGCCGGACATCCGGTCCAAATTTGCATCAATTAAAGATGGCAGACAAAAAACAAAATGGCTCGATTTTTATAAAAGTTTTTGAAACGTGCAGAGAAGAAGCTAAGTGAGTCATTGTCTCAACCGTGTGCCGTTTAGCTTTAGAGCAGCTGTGCACGAAAAATGGGTCAGTTTTTAGGGTAAGGAGAGTCTGTGTTTGCTAGAGAAAACGACATGAAATCGAAATAGCCAACAAAATTCAACATTGATAATGTGCATTAAATCTATGCGAAGCATTCCTACATCAGCGCTTGGAACAAAAATTCCATAGGATATAATTACAGTTAGTCCAATAATTAATATATAACAAAATTTATGGTTTGAGTGAGGCCTATACCCTTTTTAATGGCAACTTGCTCTAATTAAAAAAAGCTGACTTGCGACTTGCGACTTCAATATCTGTAATATATACAGTAATCTGTGCTAGATAGGTGGATCATTGAACACGTTCAATAATGGCAGAAAAAAATATTCAAAATGACCAATTTATTGCAATTTTTCACATTTGACGTTAATAATCTTGCTTTATGGGCGCGATAACTTCAAAAGTTTTCCATGTTTCCTGCTCAAATTTTTAATATGCATGTTACTCATAACCAGTTCTTGGAAAAGTTCAAATATTGCTGAAAACAATTCAAAGTGGCAGATTTATTGTGATTTTTCACATTTTATGTTGATAATTTTACCTTGTGGGCTAGATTTAACTTCAAAAGTTTTTCTTGTATCCTGGGCATATTTGTACTGCATGCTGTTAATAAACGGTTATTGGACAATTTAAATAATTGCGGCTGACTATTATCGAGTGTGCTCTTGTTTCGAATAATTTTCACTTTTAAACGATAATTCTAGCCTTGTTCACTTTGAAATGTCTGTTAGATCTTTACGCCTCATTTGAATACCTATGTTATGGGTCTTCGGCCATTAGAAATATTGTAATTTTTTCATTGCGGGGACCGTCTTAATACGTCTGATTCTACAGACGTCAGATTCCTTTGGATAAAAAAGCCCCCACCCCCCTGCTGAAAAGGGTAACACATAATCTGAAATGTATCTTCAATCATCAAGACTTAAAAACATGCTATTTCATAATTTGACAAATCTAAATCATTTTTACTCATTAAATGCTGTCAATCAACACAACTTCCAGTGAGTGAGAGCTCTTCTTAAATCGTTTGGCATTTAAGCTGTCAAGGAGCTAATTTTGATGAGTACTGAATAATTTTTTCCACTCTAAACAGGGTGAACCTCCAACAGCTTTATCAACGCTAAATCAGGGCCTGAATGGTCAACGCTTTGCAGCAGATGATGACCCTGCATGTGCAACCTGCAATGAACGAAGTGCCACGAAAAAATGCTCAGTTTGCAAATGTGTGAGTATTGTAATATATATAATATGTACAGTATAATGTTGGGAGAGAGCAAGTGATTTAATTTTATAATTATTTGAGTTAAAAATGTTAACGGTGGTTCAATTTACTGTTAAATATTTGTTTCGATTGCAAACTGATTGCAAACTGATTTCTCAACGCAGCTCGATGATATTATATACAGTAGAATACCGTTATAACATGAATCGTTACACTGTGATATCGGTTATAACGCATGGAACACGTTTTTTCAATGATAAATTTGCTAATGAATCATTGAAACAGAATTTTCCCTGGTGTCTGCTCACAAAGTCATCATTGACATAATAATGGCAAGACATGGCTGGAACAGAAACCTTGGTGAGCCTGTGGCACGGCCTGTCGCGACAAGTTGTTCTGATTTGCCGTGACGCGCCGGTATGACCGAACAAGTCCAGGCATTTTGTGCACACATATTGTACAAATAGACTACATCTTGTCGCGACGGCCGGTATGGCCCGACAACTTCAGGCAATTTGTACACAATTTGGTTAAGATATTCTTCCGGCCATGTCGGAACGGCCGGACATTGTCCCACAAGCATACACAATTTGTTTACATACATTCAGGACTTGTCTGGACGCAGTTCCGACCACGCCATGTCGCGAAAACCACATCATGTCGTACCTATGTCGTGCCACAGCTAGTCTTGCCATTCAGAATGGCCAGAATAAAGTCTGTCGTGCTGTGTCGCGACGTACATCACAAATGTGCTGTACTGTACTCTTTCTCATTCATTTGCTATCATAACTTCCAGCTTCAAAAAAAATGTAATTATATTTATGAAAATTAGATATCTTTCAAATTTATTTTTTTAATTAATTTCGGTGGCATTATAGCCGGTTGGTGAAATCTTGAAAAGCTATGTAATTATAGGCCTAATAGTTATGGTATTATATTCTGATTTTATAGGTCTAATTTTTTTTTTTTCGGCAGGTTTTTTACTGTGATGGGAAGTGTCAAAAATTGCATTGGTTTACACACAAGAAGCTATGCAAGAAAATGGCAGGTAATGAACATGTTGTCTGATATAATGCCTATACTGGGAATCTATGTTAATTTTGTTTTTTGTTGATCAAATAGCCTGTTATGCTCCAGGACTTTATTCTTAAATCAAGCAATACTATCTATGGTAAAGAGGCTTTGGAAATTTTGTATTTATCTTCAGCTGTTGTCTCTCAATGCCTTGGTGTGGAACATTCCACTTATTATCTTACACCATCAGTCATTTAAATTAGATGATGCAAAAATCATTTTAGAAAGTAGCTAGACAATTTGATATCATTAAATTTGCCCTTATTATGATTTTAATGGTGATGGAATTTTTCAGAAGCAAGAGTAAAGCATGAAGAATTAGTGAAACAACAGAAAGAACTTCAAGAGAAAAATAGTCAGAATGAAAAGGAGGACGTTGAAAATGGCCATTAAAATCTTATCCCAACTTTGAAGGACAAAACACATTTTTAGGGTTCAAGTTTGAAAATTAATTTTGAATTGATAGAAGTAAACTGAAACTGCAAATAATTTGCAATTTCCCTTCACTTCCTTCAATTCGAAATTGATATTCAAACTTGTTAATAGAAACTTCTCAAAGTTTAAAAAGGACAGTTCATTTTAAAGCATCACCAAGCATGAGGTCTGGCAAGGCTCAGCCAAATAGTATCCAATAAGACTTAATTCTTCCAAGTGCAGTCAATTAATATATATAATCCTGGTACCTGGTACTGACTACCTATTGTCATGCTTCCTGAAACCATTGCAAATTGTATAAATGTCACACTTTGAAATAATGCCTTAGAACCCATATCATGCCTATCAAACATTTGGAAACAAAAAAGACTGCGTCCAAACATGTACTGTAGGTCAATTGAATCTATTATTTTAGATGAATAGCCAGTTCACGATTGATTTTTCTATGACATTTTGGATGCACAAGTTTCCATGCCAACCCTATGCACACAAGGGATTTCAAAGTATCACCCTAAAATTTTTACCATATGTGTTTTAACTGATTCAGCAGATAAGTTTGAATATGGGCGAAAATCAGGTGAAAATAAAATCACAGCAGACATTTTTAACGCTGTCAAAAAAATTTAAAGACACTGATTTATATATATTGATATTGTGTTCATACTATAGGCCCTAAACTATAGCCTGAACAGGTTTAAAATGTTCCTGATTTGAGTCAAAGTGATGTGCAACCACCTCTTCTCAGGGGAATACTGTAATCGTTGATTAGAGACTGCGGCCTATTTCCATCCTAAGGCCTATTTCCATCGCTAACAGGCCTGATTGTTTTATGTTGTCAAAATAACATTGTTTGTTAATTGTTTTGTATAGACATAATCCATCCTGCGAAGTGTGTTGGAAACTTGCTGGATATTGCAACATATACCATGTGTTCAAATTTAAATCGAAATATAAAATAATTACATTATATTTATGCAGTGATTTTTGTATTTATATTTCTACTTAACCCTTTGCTGCCATGGATTGATTTCATCATGTTGAATTTCACTCCCAACTGTGTATCACAACTCCCAACTAAATCAACCAAAGTCATAAAAGATTCCAGAGTTATATATATAAATGAAAGCTCACAACATCCTTAATTCTATTTGTTCTAATGTTGTTTTAATGTTGGTCCAATGTTGTAGACGATGGGCCAACATTGAAACAACGTAGGCTCATGTATCATTTTCTTTTAAATTACTTTTGTTCAAAAGATGTCCTGTTAGGCATATAAGCGTCTCTAGCAGGTAAAGGGTTAATGCTCAGAGTGCTACTGTAATGTTTGTAATGTGCAGGCTACATGTACTTACTGTTTAATTAATGACAACACTGCCAGTATCCAGACCTGATATCAAAGGTACAATGACCAAGCATCGTGTACTGCCGCTTGGAGGGTAATGAGAAAACCACTGGAAGTTTATTGACTCTATTATCATTTAAATTAGTCTCAATGAAGAAATGAGTGTTAAAGTTGCTATTTTCATATAGGCCTATGTCTTGATTCAAATTGAGTATATTTAAGATATTTTTTACTCACTTGAAGTTGTTGGTCGCTGTAGCGAAACACAATTTCAAGTGTGCAAACAAATTCATTTTATAGTTTATTCAGTTAAAAGCGCTCATTTTTGCTCTATTTTCTTAACAGTTATAAATGTGTTTTCATATAAACCCTTTCAGTGTGAAACAGACTTTTGGTGTCCTTTTCCGATATCAAGCCTGTCGCTGCACTGAAAGGGTTAGGTATGCTACTAAACCCGGTTCACGTTGTGTTTATTCAAAGGTGAATATCTAGGCTGCAACTCTATTTTTGAAGATATTTCCCCTGGTTGTGTTTAGCTGCCAAAGTTATCTTGTAGTGAATATTGTTTAACAATTCTGAGATATCTTGTATTGTTTATTATTGTTGTGTCTAGGAAAATGATGTAATATATTACTTGCAAACAGTGTAAAAATAGTTTTATTATATATTTACATAATTAGGTTATGTGTATGTATCAATTGAATGAGTATTTAATATTGCCAAAATTTGATTCCATTTATTACTCAAACAGTAATTACCTTGTCTTATTGAATATTTACGCAAAAAAATAAAAGTTTTACACCGAATTAATGTTGTCACAAACTTCTTCCTTCCATAGTTCGCGCTAGAGGCACCCACATTAGTTGAGCGTCGAATTAAGTATAAAAGCTGGTGACCAGTCTACCCTGAGATCCATTTCATGAAAAATGTGAGGGTGACCCTATTTAAATGATATACAGTATATCATGTATATGATATACAGTATATGATATACTGTCATAAGCAGCCACCCTTGTGGCACAGGAAAATTGGCCTTTTAAGACAGGTGGCTGCCCATAGGAGGTTCATTTATATATAAAATGTCATTTTGAGGAATGACCAAGTGGCCTCTCATAAGAGGCTGGCTGCTCATAAGAGAGGCTGCTCATACCAGGTTCTACTGTATTCACCTCAAAAGACCGTGTACACTCATCAACTCTTAAAGCGCTGAATTAACTTGTAAAACATCGCAACAATTTGAAATCATCATAAATGTCTCGGTTACCTCTTTCTGATTCATTTAAATACCTATGTTATGGGTCTGCAGTCAACATAAATATGTTGATTCTTACATTGCTGGGATTCCTACAGTGCGGGGATCGACTTTAGTCGTCAGAATCTGACGTCTACAGACGTCAAATTCTGACGACTAAAGTCGATCCCCGCACTGTAAGAGTTAAGGGTTTATATGTTGACCTTCAATGAGGTGTAAATCTGTTATTATCAAGTAATATATAAATCAGTACAGTAATCAAACAAGGATGATTGAGATCGTACAGCGGCACAATTAAAATTCGGAGCACAGTTTTTCAAGTGTCAACGATTTATTTTACATACTGTAAAGATCTCGCAAGCCTGCAGAGTGTGTTGTTACAGACTAACTTTCCGGATACAAAGCCCGCTTCTTTATGTGCATTATTCTCAGGTCTAATATTAGCAAGCCAAGCAAGAAAATTAGAAAGGTTTTCGCGTCATTAACACGATAACCACTGATAACTATTAGTTGTAATTATAGCAATAAAAATAGTTATTTTATCTCTGGTGCCGAAACACATATCTATCCCCTATATTATATTATTAACATGTATATTTTGTATAGTTCGTTTAGTTAATACTTCCACATATATCTTAGGAATATATATTTCGTTGTAGTGCTTTTATGAATATTTTACTGTCATTATATATTTAGTTAGATATTTTGTACGTATTAGATCATTCAAGCATGTGATAATTAGGCTCTACTGCATTATAATCCATGGGCCAGATAGGGTTACCGTGCACCCCCCCCCCCCCCCCCCCAGGACAGTCTGAGACCAAGTTTTCTTGCTCCTTGGACCTCTCCCGATATCAAGAGTCGATGCCATCAAAAAAAAGTTGGGATGTACTACCTGTTTTGGGCTATTTTCCAAATGGCCGCCATCAAAATCTAGAAATCACGTGTTGTGCCATAACTTGAGTTATAAGGCAGTTAGAGTCATACAATTGGTGTCTATACATATGTATTTGGGGGCGAGGAGTTCAATTATCCCAATAAAAAATGTTTCTGTCTTGTCGAAAATTTATAAACAGCTATTCAAACGTATTTTTCGTGCATTTTCGGTCATTTTTTGTGTTAGTCCATGGGCCACAGAGGGTTACTGTGCACCCTCCACCCATGAAAGTCTGATACCAAGTTTTTCTTGCTCACAAGACCTCCTCAATATTAAAAGTCGATGCCATCAAATAAAAGTCGCATGGACTACCTGTTTTAGGCCATTTCAAAATGGCCGCCATTGAAATTTGGAATCACGTTTGGTGCCATAACTTGAGTTCTAAGGTAGTTAGAGTCACAAAATGTGTGTCTATACATATGTTTTCGGGGGCGAGGAATTCAATTATGCCAATAAAAAATGTTTTTTTCTTGTGGAAAATTTATAAACAGCTATTCAAACATATTTTTCCTGCATTTTCGAACATTTTTTTGTGCTAGTCCATGGGTCAGAGAGGGTTACTGTGCACCCTCCACCCATGAAAGTCTGAGACCAAGTTTGTTTTTGCTCATTAGACCTCCCCCGATATCAAAAGTCGATGCCATCAAATAAAAGTTGGATTGACTACCTGTTTTAGGCCATTATAAAATGGCCGACATTGAAATTTGGAAATCACTTGAGTTCTAAGGTAGTTAGAGTCACAAAATTGGTGTCTATACATATGTTTTTGGGGGCGAGGAATTCAATTATGCCAATAAAAATTGTTTCTGTCTTGTGGAAAATTTATAAACAGCTATTCAAACGTATTTTTCGATCATTTTTTTTGTGCTAGTCCATGGGTCAGAGAGGGTTAATGGGCACCCTCCACCCATGAAAGTCTGAGACCAAGTTTGTTTTGCTCATTAGACATGTTAGACCTCCCCCCAATATCAAAACTCGATGCCATCAAATAAAAGTCGGATGGACTACTCGTTTTAGATTCTAATGCATTGCACACTCATTTCACCAGTTTATCTAACACACATTTAAAAACAGAGTTTCTAACATAATAGTTGCCATGTCATCAAATGCTTATAGTGGTGACAGCAGAAATGGAATAAAAATAGCAGTGGTAGTCCTTGTTCCACCATAATATGAAACGCGTTTGCACTACCATAGAACATAAAATAAACTTATCATCAACTACTGATTAGCTAAACCTAATCCTCATCACTGTCACTTTCAACTACTGCACTGTCATCAGACAATAATGATTTCTACATGGTGAAAATTGGCTGAGGTCAATATCGCGCTCGAGATTGATGCTCTTCTGCTTCAAAATATAGTAGCGAAGATCATCTACACTCTTATACCGACTTTTTCCATAGATGGCACATGAGTGTGAACTCTTCTAGGTCGATCACGAAGTCATCAGAGATAAACCAAACATCCCTTAATTTACAGAGTATATCTTGAAATCTCATAGTCTTCTGAATCAGTTTTAGTGGTTTAATTTTCCCTGCCCTTGAATGCGCGAAGAGATAGAAGACACAGAAAGGCAGTGCAGAGCGTCTAACCATAATTGTTGGCTATGTGAAATACACTTAGAAGCCTTCTTGTCAGAACTGCGAATGCGAACTGTATCATAGCCTTGCTCTTGTGCATAGAGACAGTATCAGTTTCTTTTTGATTTGAGAACAATGATGTAATCGCTGGTACCACGCATCTGTCTCTCCATTTCCTAAATCGAGCCTTCTTTATACATGTTTGTGCTAAAGATAACGTCGCCACTCCTTGGTGAACTGTCAAATATTTTATGTGCAATGAGATGAAAGTTGCTGGTGATGTTTGACATAACATGGAAGATAGCATTGTCATCTTGTATGACCAGAGTGCTGCTTAAATCAATCGGGACTGGTGCATCACTCACATCCTGGACAAGATACAACCAGCGCATTCAAAGGCGTAGGGAAAATGAAAACATAATACTGATTAAGAAGAATATGCGTTTTCAAGATGTGCTCTGTAAATTAGAGGATGTTTGGCATATCTCCGATGACTTGGTGACCGACCTAGAAGAGTTCACATGTGCCATGTATGTATCGTTACTCTAGTTTGAAGCAGAAGAGAGCAATATTGACCTCAGCCGATTCCCACCATGTATTGGTATATTAGACGAGTAAATTATCAGACTGGAATTTGGAAATTAGCCCATATTCCTCAGCCATATATTCCTCTAGCAATTAATGGTCACGGATGGACTGAAAACAATGGGAAATTTGTGCCCGTCTGATGTCAAGGTCCAGTTATTCCAGTAGACATAGCTTGGAAGGTGATGACGATGTAGAAGGTTCATCACAGGAAGAAGTGATGTCTGATGGCAGTGCAGTAGCTGAACGTGACAGTGATGAGGATTAGGTTTATCAGTAGCTGATGATGATATGTTTATTGTATTTCCTATGGTAGTGCCAACGCGTTTCATATTCTGGTGGAACAAACACTTTACCACTGGCATTTTTATTCCATTTCTAATGTCACCACTATAAGAATGTGTTGAAATGGCAAATATTGTGTTAGAAACTCTGTTTTTAAATGTATGTTAGATAAACTGGTGAAATGAGTGTGAAATACATAAGAATGATTGTCAATAACCAAACCGAGTTAACGACACTTGGTAATAAGTTAGTGAGTCCTAGTCTGGTGCAACACGGCTTTAAACCGCCATTTTATTTCAATTCAAACGTCTCCATGATTACAAGTTGTTGTGGTGCCAAATATTTTGTTTCAAACTATGTTTTAATTTGTGCGGTATTGCAAAGTTATATTTAAGTGGTTCTTAATGTGATGGAATATAAATTTAACACCACGATTTTATTTCATTTCCGAGGTCACCAGTAAATTGTTGAGGTACCAAATATTTTGTAAAAACCTGTTTTAATTTGTTTTACTTTTGCGCTTTTTTCATGTGGTTAAATGTGTTTAAAATTAGTCAGATGATTGTTAGAGAACATTTAAGTGCTGGACAATAATCAAACTCTGCTATCGGCACTTGCACATTAAAAATGATATCTTCCCCTTGGAATTGAAAGGGTGTATCTGCCGTTTTAGGTTTTAAAGTGGCGATATGATCTTGTGTAAAAGAATGGATTTTTTTTCAACAAAGGAAATATTCTACTCAGCTGCTGGTCATATCCAATATGGATGAAGATTACATGTACTTCTAATCGGTTCATGGAACAGTCACCACTTTGTTATTTTAATATTTTCGACACTAAGTTTTTTAAATTTATCATGCTAGTCATAAGCAACGTTTAATTTTTTTATTTACAACTTTCAACACTGTAATGCTCATTATTCACGGAATAAAATAACACTACCATTTTTATTTAAAGTTTAGTTTTTTTCTGTGTTCGCACTAAAATACACAAAAATGACCGAAAATACACGAAAAATACGTTTATTTACCTCAGTTTATAAATTATCTACAAAACAGAAATATTTTTTATTGGAATAATTGGATTCCTCCTCCCCAAAAACATATGTAGAGACACAAAGTTTGTGACTCTTAACTGCCTTAGAACTCAAGTTATGGCACAAAACGTGATTTCCAAATTTCAATGGCGGCCATTTTGAAATTGTCTAAAATAGGTCGTCCATCCGACTTTTATTTGATGGCATCGACTTTTAATATTGAGGGAGGTCTAATGAGCAAAACAAAAACTTGGTCTCAGACTTTCATGGATCGAGGGTGCACAGTAACCCTTTCTGGCCCACGGACTAACACAAAAAATGACCGAAAATGCACGAAAAATATGTTTGAATAGCTGTTTATAAATTTTCCACAAGACAGAAACATTTTTTATTGGCATAATTGAATTCCTCAGCCCCAAAAAAATATGCATAGACACCAATTTTGTGACTCTTAACTGCCTTAGAACTCAAGTTATGGCACAAAACGTGATTTCCAGATTTCGATGGCGATCATTTTGAAAATGGCCCAAAACGGGTAGTCCATCCCAATTTTTTTTTGATGGAATCGACTTTTGATATCGGTCCAAGACTGTCCTGGGGGGGTGCACGGTAACCCTATCTGGCCTATGGACTAGAGCAAGGTGTGGGGCACGAGACTGTTGTTTTGTCGACTCTCCAATGTTTTCACCGAGCTTGCTAATACAATGAAGTATGGGGGAGGGGGTCTTATGTAACATTGTTTTCACCAAGTTGCAATTCAAAAAGTTTTCCGGGGACGTCACTCCATTTCACAGATTTCACTCTAAATCATTAGGGTTGTTATTAAATGCAAAACCTTTACTCTTCACCAAAACTTGAAGAAATTACTTATAATCATGTGTACAAATATTCCAAATCACAAGTCAGCCACTATCATATTGACATAGCCGAATTTTTTATAAAGCAAATATACATGCCAGTTTTGAAAATGCTTTTGTAGCATCGCTCTAGCTATCTGGCACGGTTTACCATAATTATATCAAGCATATTGAAGTTACGAAATGTTTACCTGTATTTGTCACATATTGATCAAAGTGAACGTTCAGGACGGACACCCTAACACCCTTTAATCACTCAAATATAAATAACAACAGTTCATATGATCAATCATTTTTATTAAGAGCATTGTGTGTGAAGATGACAAATTATAGATACATGTACTGTCACAGATGTAAACACATCCACGTCTTAATTTACAGTCTTATGAAATAATGTTTTTGAATAAATACTCATTCATTCAGAACATAACATATCACCCAAATGTCATATTTAAACAAATTCAACAGTTGGTTTAGTAAACACTAAAAGCAAAATAAGACTTGTTTTAAATACTTTGAATCTCCCTAAACCTTCACCAAGCGGAAGTTGTGTCTCAGTATGAGGATATCCCAATTTCTCCCAAGGTAAAATAGTTATTAAATTTAGCTCTTGGCATGTGAGTATTCAAATGTATCTAACAATTTGCCAGATTTACAAGAAAGTGCACACTTACAATGGTCTACCTGACTTTATCAGTCTTGGCACATTACAATGCACATCAATGAAAACGAATGATCACTTCATACATGGCTAACATTAAACATCTAATCTTCGACTAGATAATACTCACAAATGTGACTATTTGTTGAAACACAACATAATACTGGCTTATATTCCAGTGAGATTGAAGAAAATAAAAAGTTTTCCTATTCATTGTTTTAGCCCCAGATAACACATAGTAAAATTCTAGATAAAACAATGACAAAGAACAAAACCGTAATTCTGCATGACCAATCAATTTCTCTATGGAAATTAAAAAATTAAATGATGCATGTTTTCTACTGGTTAAATGACTACCGGGTTTAGTACTTCTCTCTGATCACCGGTGTAATCATTGGAAATGTACAAACACTTGGTTGATAACTGCTGTTGCATCCTCACAAATACACCGCACAATACATGTATGTTCTCAAAATCCACATACTTAGCAATGCATAACTGATAACGTTGGTCCAACATTGTACAAATGTTTTGTGTTTGCTAGGATAATTTATCAATACATAACTCATTTTAATCTTTGTCATGTTAGGCCTGTATATACGGTTTCAAATCAGTTTTAGATGAAAAGGAACATCACAGAATTTGATAAAATAGTCTTAGTTTTAATCTGATACTTTAATATTGGATATGTCTATTTTTTATAAATATAGATATTTTTCGTCGTTTGAAGCTGGAAATTGCGTTAGCAATTCCAGCTTCAAATGATGAAAAATAGAAACAAACAATTCACCATTACAAATCACTTCTGGTTTAATATCTGTTAATAAAAATAAAATACTGTCTTGGGTTGTGTTGTGATCTTTACAGTTGACTAAAAGCAGACACAATCAGGCTAAAATCAAGAAAAAATCAGTATTTTTATTTTGGCTTCATTATATGACCATATGATGTGAACATGTCCATAGACTAGAACTGCCAAAGTTTTTAAAATGTCATGTTGTACATTTACCAGTTGAGCGAGATATAACGATGCAATTCCCGTATTTCTTATTTTGGACATGCAAGTCCAAAATAAGAAATCGGGAATTTTGTCTTTATATCTCACTTAACTGGTAAATACGCAACACAAAAATTAATAAACTTACGCAATTCTAGTCTATGGAGATGTTCAAACATGTAATAAAACGAGAAAAAAATACTGATTTTTTTTTATTCTAGCCTGATTGTGTTGCCTTAAGAGCCAAGTAAATTTAAACCGGTGCACTTATGTTGTGATATAGCAGGTTAGCCAATATCCTCACTATTGAAATCATCACAGAACACATTCTATTGTGACAGTTCTAATTAATTAGCTTTTACACTTTCACAATATGCTTAATACTTGAATTTTTTTTCAAATCTGCAATAAATTAAGACCGATCTGTTTGCATGAATAAGAGTGCATCTCTTTAGATAATGAACAATCACAGGGTAAATATTGAATTTAAATAACTACAGTAATCAAATCATAATTTTGTCACTGATGCTAGCGATTCACAATTTAATGGGTCTATCATCGTTTTTTCAAATGTTACAAAAGGCAATGACATAAAACATAGATTAAAGCAGTAACGGTAAATATATTTGACAATACAATTTACACATCTACAGATATTGATAAATCATTTGAAACAGGTAGGCAAATATTTCCTCACAGAATAATAAAACTATAATAAATCAATAATTATGTCAACCCTGGGACATAAAGATTCAGCAAACAATGTATGTTGAAATCGGATACACATGTATCTCTGCTAATAAAATATCATTTTTTTCTTAACCCTTGTCCTGCTGAATTGCTTCAATTGTATTTTTCGTCATTTGAAGCTGGAATTGCTAACGCAATTTCCAGCTTCAAATGTCGAAAAATATTACTATTTATAAAAAATAGACATGTCTAAAATTAAATTATTGGATCAACAAAGCGTCTATTAAAAATTATTTTATTAAAAATAAGTGATATTTTTATTGATCTAAAACATCCTTAACTGCGTATTTATCTGGGCATAGCAGGATTAGGGTTAACCCTTATCCTGCTGATCACGACTATTGTCGTTGGTAATCTGTTTAATTAGCTGATCAAATCACTGATATTAGGAACGAAATGTGTGTTTAAACATCAGGATTTTACAAATTTGAACACATATTTCCGTCCATTTGGAAGTTGTGGGTCGAGGTAGCGAGACAACTTCAAGCGGAAGAAATTTAAAATAGCAGGATAAGGATTACTGATCAAGTGATAAATCAGACAAATAGGGTCAGCGGTTGGCACCTTGTTGGACAAAACAGATTTGCAACAACATAAATTTAATCATGAATACCATTACATTTTCTGTAGTACCGGTATATATACATTCAAGGACAAATTGCTTACAATCCCATTTACCTGTAAGGCAAATGAGCCCCATGGTTGCTAATCAACATCGGTTTTTCACCTACACATTCTTTTATTTGTTAAACAAAAACACATGAGGTCTTGCAAAATAGGATCTTGCTCCTAAAGATTTAAATTAGTATAGTTCAAATGCTTTCATGCTTGATTTTCATTAAAAAAATCAGGTCTTTAAAGTGTGAAGATATTAGACTTTTCATTTTTTCATCAATATATTATGAATATACATGATATATATACATATTACATACATACATTAACACAATGATACATTTATACAGAATACCAGAAGTGCATCTTCAAAAAATTGTTTCAATATTAGGAAAGACGAATGTGGCATTAAGATCGTTATGATAGAGAGATCTCTATTTGACATACAGTCCTTTACTTTCACTAGAACGATGGTAGTAATGAAGCTATTGATATCTCTGCATCAGATATGCCAAAAGTAATTTTACTTACTTTAACGCTATTCTGCCTGTCTGCAAGGTTGCAAATAACATTTATCACAATTAAAATTATACAGCAACATGCATGAGAACTAAATACTGTTATTAAACTTTTAACTTTGAAGTGTATATAGCTTATAGCCATTTTTATGGTGATGTTTCAAACCTTTGATGTCAGAAGCTGATCTCAAAAATGTATCAAATCAAATATTTTTAGTGTGCGTAGACCTATAAAATAGGTATTGAAATAAAGCTGGAGAATTAACTGGGCTATTTATGACGCTTAGAAAAACCTTTGGTGTGTACAGTATTTAATAAAATACCTCAGAAAAAGTTAATAAATGTTTTTGGCATTTGTTTTGCATTTCTGCAATTCTGCATTAATTTAGCATGATTGACAAACTGTGGCTACCCCCATCACCAAATGTAGGTTGTGTGCTATGGAAGCAATAAACAGCATTATATTAGGTGAAAAATAAAATTATACCATAGACAATATTGTATGAAAAATATTATTTAAGTGGAAATCAATATTTTAGGGTGTGAAGATAACTTTCACCATCATAATGCTAAATATAAGTTTGACCAATTTTTATATGATGAAGACATGTCACCAAAACTTGTATTCCATTCAGTACCTGTACATGTATGCACAGATCGTGCTAAAAGTCTTTAATGTGTTATGCAAAACAAACTTCTTAAAAAAATAAAGTTTCAGCCAAATTTCTTAGTTGCCTTTAACTATGTACAAAGAAAGCCCCACATTAAAGTTTAAAAAAGAATACAGAATCTTGAACTGCATGGAATGAAAAATGGCCTATTAGGAGCCATGGCAAGCAATGATACAGCACATACTGGAGATTTTTTTTAACAGTCATGTCAGAATGATCAAGGCATGGCTACATAAGCTATCAAAGTATATATTAAAATGATTGGGATTTCGTACACTTTCTCCACTGAAAATGTACTTTTTCTCTAATACATGTACTTGCACCTAGTTTTTTGCCTGCATAACATTCAATGGGAACTGTATATCAAGCTAGCTAATCAACAAATAGATAATAGTAATAATATAATTTCTTGCCCTAAAATTAGTACTAACATAGCAAAACAAATTTATTAAATTTAAAAAAAGATCAATCAGTGAAATATCACAAGAATAATAATGCAGAGAAAAAGAGTCCTAGAAAACTGTGAGAAATTCCAATCAGTTTAAATAAACATGTGTTTCCTTCACACATATTTGGCACCTAGTTAACATCTGAAGCTTTTAATGGCTTTTTACATGACTGATTCACAATGAGAGGAGATAGTGAAATACAAGCCAGACTATGCTGGGGATAAAATGATTAAAATGGAACATCGGAACTTTTGAAATTCTGTTGAGTAATTTCAAAATAAAATACCTGTATTGTTTTAATATTTAAATTATATTTCAATGTTCTGAAATATACACATAAAATATAATGAGAGATTACTATATATGGAGCACTGGTGGGAAGTGTAGGAATAAATTTTATGGATATTGTTCCAATAGACACAGACGTTTTAAACTTTTTATGGCAAAAAACTATAAGTGTCTTTAATCAGCAAAATTAAAATGCACATGTGATAATATCATTGTCAATTTTATAGTAAATAGACCTACAAGTTTACCAAGGATCAAATTCACAAAGTAAACACCTTAACCTACACTGGAACAGACATGAGATCACCAAATTATTCTTCCTTCACAGTAGCTACTTGAAGAGTGATGCGGTCTAGTATGGTAAACGCCAGATATTGGCTATACATTGGGTAAAGGATGGTCAATATTTCAGATACCCCCCCCCCCCTCTGTCCGTCTCCCAGTATATCACTTTTGCACTAATGTCTCATGTTTGGAGGTTGACACTTAATCTTTGTGCTACTAAGACCCTAAACATATATTTTCATGCAAATTTCAGACTAAGTAAGATACCACTGAAATTTGTAACATATCTTATGATAGATGCTCAGTGAATCAAATAATTCAATTTCAGAGATGTTTGTTTTTCATGAATATCATTATTTCTCATTCATTTGAAGCTGGAAATTGCGTTGGCATTTTCAGCTTCAAATGCATAAAAAATACTGGTAATCGAAACAATTTAGCAGTACAAGGGTTTAACTTTGTCATAATTTATGTGAAGACATCAATTCCATTAATCTTTTTGATTTCCTGATTGCTAGTGTTTTATAACTGTATCCAAATAAAATATTTGTTAGATATTTATAGTTCAGTGTTAAGAGTTGATAACCAAATTAAGTGATAGAGCCAGTGTTTTTGCTCCGATGAATGTTATTGCACTTCTGGTTATTGCTACAAATTGCCCTTTTCCCATCCAAAATAAAGAGAATATTTTGACGAAGTACAGCACAATCGTAGTGAATTATACACATCAGAAAATCTATGTACAACAACCACCAATTTCCTAAGGGATTATTTGTGTGAGGATGATACAAAATTATTCTTAGCGTGAATTCCACTGAAATTTCTATTCACTTCTTGACATGTCTTAGTTCACTTCATTGAAGTCACATGTAATAAAATTACTATGTAAACCGGGAAATGAATGTGGATCTACAGTATTATTTCTACAGCAAAATTTGTTTATGTGAGTGTTTCTGCTGAGAATGTACTCCATCGCTCTTTGAATCATTAGGTACCTGTGTGTGAGCCCAGAATCATAAAGAGCCTAAATAATAACACAGTTGGTACAACAGTTGTATATGAAATAATATACCTGGCAGCATTTTATCAAAACAAAACTGATACGCCCCAAATCTCGCCGTAACACTTTAACAATGAATGGTTAGATTTACAAGGAAGTTAAGGTTAAATGTGCTACTTTACGAAGGTGATGAAACAACACTAATCAAAAGGCGACAAAATAATATGTCACTCCACGACAAACTAAAACCCTGACTAGCCTCGTAGTGATTACTTTCTTATTGTTAACACCTCCAAGACAAACATGTAACAAGAAAATGTGACAATATTCACTTCAAGAACATTTAGTCCTGTACATCATCATGTAAGGTTGGATAATATTTTACGAAAGAAAAACAAACTGTAAACTGTAAATAAATAACAATGGTACTTGAATATCTTATCTCCAGTATACAATAGACACCATCTTGAAGAAGTTACATCAATTTGCGAAGCAAATATGTCAAGCAAATATTAATTTGTACTTTTGAATAATGCCTTACTACACCATGTACACATAATCATCAGATTCTGTTATGTACCATTAATCTGATAGTGTCATGAATAGCTCCTGATTTAGTGAATATTCTCATTGAATAAATAGAGTGCAAGAATAAAACAGACCAAAGAGTTGATGCTATCCAGGCATCTTGTGTATCAAGATATGCTTACGTGGTGACAAATGAACATGTATGTATGTACAGCTTATTAGATATGATAATACATACAAGCGAGAAAAACATGCAGGCTACAATTTTATCAGCTATAAACCCACAAAAATAATATAAATTACTTTCAAAAATTAATAAATTATTTGATACAAAATTAATGTACATTTTAATGTTTACAGCAATATTATAAGGTCATCAGGAGTAGTGATCTTGTTGGCCGCTTAGCATCTGTATCATCATCATCACATTCTCACAGTACCACATCAGTTAATACCATGAAGTTGAAGTGCTGTGTGCCACCCTAGCCACATAAAATATCAAACCAATGTTTGTTTAATGTTGGGCCAGTGTTGTAGACAGTGCACCAACATTAAACCAAAATTGTGTCTATGTCTATATCTGTTGCCACTTATTAAAGGGGTACATTCTACGCCTTTACTTCAAATGGCACACTATACACTGTACTATATGAGTACAGTACAGTAAATGATTTAGATTCAAAACATGTTTGTACCATAACCATGATATTGGATGATAATAGATCAGAGACATGTAAGAAAAGGAATCACAGCATGGTCAGATGTCATTTCTTAACATTCATGATAAATTTACTGATAGTAATCAAAAAAGATCTCTGTGGTTCAGACACTGCAGTTTGAACAAGATCCGTCTAGGCAAGATTTTAAAATGCATATCATTTCATGGAAAAATAATCTACATCTTGTAATCAACTATAGAGCTCAAAATCCCACATTCAAAGAGCAATTCTATTGGAAAATAGGAATGTATTAGTACAGATGTAATGTAGAAATGATTGTCTGGTCAATGTAGAAATTTAATAAAAATTACTATTTTTTTTAGGGCAAATTGATTAATGCCATGCAAAGCCAAAAGGCAGTATTGGCTTACTCTAACAGTAAGCAGATACTGCTTATTGGCTTTGCAAAGCAGTATAATGCTAAAATCTCAGACTCAAGGTGTGACCCAATAGCGTGAGAGAGTATGGCATGGTGAAAATTATAAAAGAGAATACGAGCCCACACATGGCAGCAATAAGCATTGTATGTCTAGATATTGTTTCTTAACTACTAATATCATACTGCTTTTCCATAGGATTAAAGGGTCACTAATACAATGTAACACTTATGACCCTTGAATCACAAGAAGTGTTTTATATTCCAGAATGGGGTAATCTCCTCCAGATAAAATAAATGTACATACAATTAAGTTATTAACAAAATCACCATTATACACAGATTCAATAACAATCACCCTGGATCTAACATGTCATTTCTACCAGTTTACTAAGAGGCAGAAATGACATATTCTTCCCCTTGGATATGAAAGGGTGTATCTGCCACTTTACAAAGTGGCAGATACACTCTTTCATATCCAAGTGGACGATATGAGCCCACAGTGACTTCTGAATGCCTGCACATGGGCATTCATGACAAGAGAACACATAAATATAATCTGCCACTGCGAGAAAAAACACATTCAGTCCACAATAGCTTGATGTCAATTGTTGGCAACATTTGTAGTCTACCCGCACAGTCATTCATCTGCCTTCGTTTCCCATGAAAATAGAATCCTTCTAAAAGTCTGTGGAAGGGTTGACCCATTATAGAAAAGCACTTGGATTAGCCCGTGGGTCTTTCTGGTTCCTATATCGTAACGCTAGCCAAATTCCAATAATCTGTAAAATGAAATAAATGCCCAAAATTTAAAAACAGTACAAACAGCTGCATATCATGACACTTCCTTCCATCATTGTAAGGCTTGAACACCCTTTATAATGGATTACATGTATTTGAGATAAATTGGATTAGACATTCTGTACATAAGTTTAAATTGGCCTTCACTGAAATTTTTTTTATTTAATTATAAATTATTTGCAAAACAAACCCTGAATAGATTGACCTAATGTTGAGTTAATTTAAAACTAAATGTCTCAAGTTTTCTGGGAATAAATGGAAAGTGATATATATATATGTAGATGATTCAACCTGTGTACAGCAATTAGCTGAAAAAAAGATAACATAATTGTCAAATTTGTCACCAAACTTGACATAGTCTCTGGGCTTAAATTTGAATCTACTTTGAACAGTATTCTATAATTTAGACAGCCAATGAAACTAGGGATTATTTTGACCAGACCCCAGGTAAAGTTGCAAGTTTACTGGACATCATAATATTTTCCTGGACGAGAATGTTCCAGTGATTAACCGTTGTGCTGCTGGAGCCGTATATATCCGGCTTCGAGTAAGTTTCAGAGGAAAGAAAATGACAGTGAAATCCATAAAATAGTTTGTGATAGATGCTCAGTTAATCAAAATGGTAATTTTCACACATGTTTATTTTTCAATAATAGTCATATTTTTCGTCATTTGAAGCTGGAATTGCGCGTTAGCAATTCCAGCTTCAAATGACGAAAAATACAATTGAAACAATTCAGCAGGACAAGGGTTAAGATTGCACTTTCCATGACTTTGCTGACATTTTTCCAATGCTTAAGATCCATAAAATGTTATCCGACAGGTCGGGCAGGTGACTGTCAATTTTAATCGGACATTAATCAGACATTACAAATTTAATCTACGTACAGTCTGACGGTCGGACATTAATTTTAGCAGATGTTCCCATCTTTTGTATTTGACATCTTGAAGTGGAAATTACACCAGCAATTCACATGAATGAAATGAAAAAATTAGATGAATGTAAAATACAAATAACCTGAATGGGAAAGGATTAAATGAACCAGCTATTAACCCTTGTCCTGCTGAATTGCTTTAATTGTATTTTTCGTCATTTGAAGCTGGAATTGCTTATGCAATTTCCAGCTTCAAATGACGAAAAATATTACTATTTATGAAAAATAAACATGTCTAAAAGTAAATTATTGGATCAACTAAGCATCTACTAAAAACTATTTTATCAAAATTAAGTGATATTTGTATTGATCTAAAACATCTTTAACCCCGTATTATCCGGGCATAGCAGGACAAGGGTTAAAATCACTTGTCATCAAAGCATTGATGAGGGACACGGTCTCCCAAATCAGGTGGCCATACCTTACCTTAACCCTTACATCACTAAACATGTCTAATAGTCATTTTAATATGTTTTTTTATTAGCCATTTAAATCTCAATTATTGGGAACGAGATAGAGTGTTTAAACATAAAGATTTGCAAATGTTCAGTCTCAAATTAAACAAATGGCAGTAAATTTCACCCACTTGAAGTTGTGAGTCGCGGTAGCGAGACACAATTTCAAGCGGGTAAAAATTTAAATTTTTTAAATTAGCGTTTAAATTAAACTTAAAATCAGATATTGATTGAGCGGCAGCCAGATTACATTAACAATATGCAGCATAATAGCTTATCAACTCTTAACTAATGGTGAATACAAACAGTCTATGGATAACAATGCGAGCAAGCCTTTGTTAAATGATGCAAAAGTTTCAAGAATCATTATGTAAAACAATGAAATAATGAAAGAGCTAATTGAAGGGAATACAACAATTTTGCAAAGCTGCTTAATTCATATCGCAGTGAAATAAATAATTGAGAGCATTCATATAATGCAGTAGAAAAGCATAACAGAAATATCCTTTAAAAATTTTACTTATAATTCACTAAGTTCTTTAAATTTAAACAAATAACTAGAAGAGTTGTTCAGAAACGAACACTAAAGCAGCCCTCCGTTATGGCTCGACCACTATTTTAAAATTGTGGTATATGATGGCTATGTGAAGTATGAGGAAGCAGAAATTCATAGATCAGCGATCATGCAAGATTTCCGAGAAAGTGAAAAAAAACATTTTTTTTTTCTAATTGAAAAAAATAAAATAAAAAATGGCCGACTGGCAGCCATTTTGGATTTTTTAGTGTGAAATTTGTCATGGGTTATCCTTGTGCGAGACATTATATTTTGTTTAATATTCATGGTCGAGTCATTATGCATTTCTTAAGTTAAGTAAATATTACAAAATTCAAAATAGCCGTTTAGCGGCCATTTTGAATTTTGAATTTGGAAATTGTTTGATCCCAAAGGTAATCAGGTCATTGGCTGACATAGCTGAACATATTTGCCAAATTAAAAGAAGATCTGATGGCAAATTTTTCTTGAAACGCGCCAACGAGCATTTCTCTGTTAGTGGCCATAGTAATTAAAGGGTTGATGATATAGGGATCAAAATGTCACCAAAACAATTTCCCAGTGGTATGTGATGGATATTTGCAGTATGAGGAAGCCGAAATTGATAGATTAGTAGCTATCTTGAAAACAAATAACTGCGGCGGCGGACCGTGTGTAATGCAGTAAGCAGCCCGCCTCGGCGAGGGCAGCTTAATTATAGTTATGTGGGGAAAAGAGTAAATGTGTACTTGTACATTAGATGTAAAGATTGAGAAAACTAAATACTTTTAGATGACTGGACATCTCTGAAATTAGATTGAAGAAATATAATAAAAAAACATCGTAATTATGTACATTGTACCGGTCAATTCCCCAAAAGCCAAAAGCTGTAGATTCGAAGTCAACAAAAAATCATGTTCAATTTATACTTGAAAATTTAAAATATAATAAACTGGATGTGAGTGATGAGTGACATCAAATGCACTGTTTAACTCTATCCCTGTCAGTGTTACACAAAATTATGGACAGGGTATCAACCCTTAACCCTTCAAGTTCTCACGATGCATTAAAGCATCATTTTAAATCCCTGAAAAACAGACTGAATTTTCCTACAACTAGGGGTTTTAGAATGAAAATTCCCATGAAAGTGGTTTACCAATACATGGCAATTTTTTTTTTTTCACCCACATCAAGTCATCTTTATCCACTACAAGCAGAGAATTGCGACAGCAAATCGCGGCTTGTAGTGGATGAAGATGACAGTGGTAAATTCCGGCTTGAAAGGGTTAAAGCCCTGAAATAATTTGCAAAACACATCGCAACCGAAGGGTTTTTTTCAATTTGAAATCATCATAAATATCTTAGTTAGCTCTTTCCGATTCATATGAATACCTATGTTATGGGTCTGCGGCCATTGTAGATCATATTTTTACTGTTACAGTGTGGGGATAGACTTTAGTTGTCAGAATCTGACGTCTACAGACAAAAGTCTATCCCCGCGCTGAAAGGGATAGCCCTTAAAGCGCTGACATTTTTCTATATATAAACCAGGAGACCAAAGGGTTTTTCCAATTTGAAATCATCATAAATGTCTCAGTCAGCTCTTTTTGCTTGATTTGAATACCATTACCTGTGTTAAGTGTCTACGGCCATATAAATATTTTTTCTTTTAGTTTTTAGTGCGGAGATCGTCTTTAGACATCAGATTCTGATGTCTATAGGCGTCAGAATGAAAGGGTTTTAACCCTTTCACCACTGAAGCCCGTTTTTATGTGCTGAATGCCATAGCATTCAGCACATAAAAACGGGCTTCAGTGGTGAAAGGGTTAAAAGCTAGCATTTGGACATCATTTTAGTCAGAATTCCAAACCCTGTCGGATTAAACATTAGCCTTAACATTCTGATAACCAGCCTTAGAGCACAGCCTTGTCAAAAATTAGGCGGGTGCCTGGCGCAGTGGTTAAAGCTGCCTGCTTGGAGAGCTTGAAGCATCATCAGATGACGTTTCGGTGAAACCATGGTCTTATAAACCCTGAATAATGGAGATATGGCGTTTGTGGATTTTCTTTCATTTTTTTCATAATTTTGTAATCAAATTGAGATGTGTTAACCATTGGTAGTAAAAATAAGGAGTTTGACCTGCCAATATCAGTGCACAATTTTGAGGCGAGTCCGCGTGGCCTGCCGTGGTTTAGAAGGTGTGGGACATGCTGATTATTCACACCAGTGTGGCCTGTGACCACACTGGCTTTTTTAAGTAAAAATCAATATACATAATACTGTAATATGGGGTCTGATCTCAGATATCATCAAAATGTAATGTTAATTTGCACTGATTAATGTTGTCCCCGTACAGTGTTAGCTAAATAATTTAAAAATTCTAAAATAAATGTGTGAAACCATAGCATATAAAAACGTTTGTGCTGTGCGCATGACCCTCAGGACTCTTGCAAGTAGGACAGGACTCCCTCATTTTTACAAGAGAGCGTCCTTCTACCACACTGGAAATCAGGTTCAAAATTGTGCACTGAATATAAAGATTATCGGTTGTAGAAGAGCATCAAATGCATATTAGCTAAAATTATTTTGATCAGTATGATAACATAAACACAATTTTGGCAGCATGGTGATAAACAACTATTTAAGTTGTGAAAAAGCTGAAAGAATAGACATATGTAGGCTATATTTCCATACAATTTCAAATGAAAAGATGTGTAAACCAATGGAAAAAAATTAATGATATTCAATTATCATGCTAATTATTTTATTTATCTCCAGCAAAAGAGATATACTATAAATATCTGATAAAAATACTACGAAATAGGAACATTTTTATCATATATTAGGCATTTAGTAGAAATAAAATTTTTTTTTTAACTACAGTTTCTTGGTGACTGCTGATAATGTTAATTACTTTCAAAACTGTAATTTTATATAAACATACAATAAATAAAAATGTTTAATAAACTATTATCTTTATAAACTAGTATAATTTGATAGCCTATCAAGAAAGTTAGAATTTGATAGCTTAACCAGAAAGTTCTGTGCTGAAGTATTTTAAATGTTAAATTATTTATAAGATTAATATTTCTATCCACTTCAAGTTGAAATTGATGATGAAATACCCATCGTAAATATGATAAAAAAACGTATCATTTGAATAATGATATACATAGCAAATTATGTACAGCATTCACAAACTTGTACAGTAATGACAAGACAGCGTTTCTTTATTTTGAGGATTCAATATCTTGTTTGATAGGCCTACATTCTGGAGAACATATCTATTACTTCAGAGCACTGTCTTAGTTAGGATTAGACAACTACCCAGTCATTTTTTTCCAATTTTTGCTTAACTGCCCGAGCATTTTCTCCTTTATAGTGTAATGTGGACAATTTTTGCTCGTCATTTTGACTTTATACCCGTCCATAAAACAGGAGCACGGATCGCTGGCTAACACTATGTTTCAGAGCCCAGTCACCGTAAAGAGTATTGAGCTGGTCAATTGTGAAAAATAATTGACTTACATGTATTGTAACATATAAATTTATTCATAAAAAGAGACATGTGAAACTAGTTTAATTGTTTTAACATGCTGTAAGTGAAAGAAATTATCCCCAGTGTAAACACAAAACTGTGTGTTTAAGTGATCTTAACATGAAAACTGTTTATTTGTGCAAATATTCCTATTGATGTGCAGAATGTCATACCATTCCAAATTGTACAATACATAATAAAAAACTGCCACCTGGAGACATTTAAAGATTTTAAAAACATCTAAGTCTCTCGACTAGTCTTCAGTCTGGAAACGTAAAACATAACCAAGCAAACAAACACAACCATGATTTGCACATAAATAATTGTACATGACCTATTTCAAAATCATCTTAGGGTGCAATGATAAATTATCGCAGAGCGGAAAGCCATTGTAGAAGATTGAGTGTGAGGCAGAGGCTAGAATAAACCTGACCACGTTGACAAAAGCCCAAGCCGAGTGAGAAAATAATCTTATATGCTACAGATCAACAAGAAATTTCCACTGTAGATAACAGTGTCCTACCAAAGTAAGTTACAGTAACGCTGGGTTACAAGAAAGCACTGGGGTTAGCCCGAGGATCTTTTTGGTTGCGATAACGCACAGTTAGCCACACGCCTAGTATCTGCAAGAAAGAGAAGGCAAGAAACCTGGGTGGTTAGGAGAAGACATGGAGATCTCAAATGTTCATCCTTCCTTTCACAGATAAAATTAGCAACCACTTTACTGTTCAAGAGTTGAAAGCTTTGTTATTATTAGTCTAAAAAAATTGGAAATGTGTATTAGTATTTTAATGCTACTCGTAGGAAAATAGGTTCAGGACAACGCTATGAAAGATTTTTGTTGAAATAAATTAATAATGATATTTAGATATATACAGGTGATGAAATTGAAAAAAAATAATAGATGAAATAATACCTACAATTTACTTTAAAGTATTATAGGGCCTAATATATTATAACTGAAATAAAGTTAATAAAAAATTGACCTCATTACATTGAAAGTAAACAGACATGAATTTGTTTTTGTGCATGATTGCTGTGTTCGAAGTGATGTAAATGTGGGAAAGAAAACAAAGGTGGAACACTATTTCATAAGTGGGATTGAGGGGGTTGCAAGTACCACTTCACAAAGTGACAATTACTACCAAGGTCAACGAGACAAAGTGGAGCGAGGTGGAACAAATTGATAAATCTTGGGGTTTCCAAATGATTACTTAATCAAAGGTTTTTATTCTGTGTTTATTCTAGATTCTGCACCATTTGAAGTACCGGTAGGCTACATATGATACTGACATGCAAAAAAATGTACAATAGGAAAATTAATAATAAATATCATAAATATAATTCCCTTAACTAATTACATGTCCGTAACACAATCAATCAAGTACGGTATTGATGTATATACATTAATGCTTCAATAGGAAGTGCATTTATCTGTTTATAGTCAAAGAAATATTTCATTACTTATCCTTATTGTAAAAAAAAAGTATATGAATGATTCTAAAACCACAAAAAAGTCTCTATAAGGTATAAATAAGCATGCCCACCACAATAACCTGAGAACTGGAAGTGCCTAGTTCTACAAAAAACTTAAGTTCACCACACAACATAACATATTGTGTGTGGCTTACAATGTACAGCTCTAAAAATTATGTTTTCTATTCCGCTGAAGGTACCTAACACTACAACAAATTTCGTACTATAACTTTGCAAAAAAGAATTGAAATTGAAGAATTGAAGTTGTGTCTCGCTACCATGACTCACAACCTCAAGTGGTTGAAAATTACTCATATTTGTTTAACTCGAAAACAGACATTTACAAATCTTGATGTTTAAACAGTCATTTGATTCCCAATAACAGTGCTTTGATCGGCTAATAAAACGGATTAAAAACGACTTTTGCCGTGATCGACAGGCAACATCTTAATACCTAAGAGATGATATGTTGTACATACTCATAACTTTGGTCTATCACTATCAATAGACAATGTGTTTATAAGATTCGTACAATTACAGCAGAGAATTTTGCTAAAAACTAGAAAATTTTGATCCACAAACGCAACCAACAAACTGCAGGTTTGATTGATCAAATATGAACGTGGCTTAGTGAGGGAGTCACCAATCAGAACGTGGCTTATTGGGCCATCACCAATCATATCGACTTTAGGTTTTCACTACCTAGAAACAGGCCAGTTAAATATCTGGGTTTATTATTTCATCATTTTTTTTTTTAATTTAATACTAAATGTGAGACTTGGCTGCTTTCAGATGTAAACTTAGTAAAGTGATGTTGTGCTCTATATATAGTGGGCAAATGCTACATGACAAGTTAGTATTCGCATGTGATATGGTAATAGAAAGTGACACAATGACATGTACGCATATAATACAAACCTCTGTAAAACTGAAGAATAGCCCTATGAATCCAGCTATTTTGAGTGCCTGGTTCATGTGGGCATTGATGACACCCCAGCACGGGGGACAGTGACATTGTGAAGCTGTAGAGTTAGAGTTGACCATGGAGCAGCATGTGTCATCCTGGTTACTGGCACAGCATGACGCCTACAATTAAAAAACAAAACCACTACACTTGTTATCAACTAATTACTGACATTATAATGCTAAATATTGAGTTATGCACGAAGATACATTTGTTTTATTTTCTAATTGCAGTAATTTTCATTAACTAGTATTGCAATTTGCATAATAATACTTCAAAGCAACAGTCTAGATAATGACAAAGCACAAATGCTGATACAACCTGAGAAAACATTAATATTAAATAGACACAGTATCCCGTAAACTTACCCCTTTCAACATGGGTACGGTCTTTATACGTCAGAATCTGACGCCTGTAGATGTTAGATTCTGATGTATAAAAACGGTTTATTATGTCAGAGACCCATAAGATATGTATTCAGAATGACATTCCAAACACAAAGTCGCCATTGTCGGTTCAGATTTGCAGAAATGGCTTAGCACATTTATTTGCTAATTATTTCATTTTTCGTGTCTTGGATGTATTTAAAGCAGGTGTCCGAGGTGTGAATATATTGAGTTGAATGATTACCATTTTAAGTGGGCGGCCCGTAATAATGTGTTTTTTTCTATGGGATCGAACATATGCCTTGCTCGCTGCGCGACCAACAAGGCATATTGAATAGGCTAGCTAAAATTATACAACGTAAAAAATCAAAGTTTTTATTGTCAGAATCAGGGCAGGGGTTTTCGAGTGAGAGCAGAAACAAAATGCGGCAGCCACGGGCGGACTCAGCAAAAACAATGAGTCTCCATCACCACATAGTGGGTGGAGAATTAAAATGAATATATTTGGGACATGCAGTTAAAGAGTTGATAATGTTCCGTAAACAAAATATCTTACATTATAGCAAGGTGGATGGCCTCCAGGCTCATCAGTAGACCACTCCAGGCCCTGACTGGATGAATCAAACCCACAGCAGTTGAAATAAACTTGAACTTTGGTCTTCATCTCCACGGAGCTGTGATTCCAGCCACCGGTGGCCAGAGCTTCCTGTTGGTCATTATTAACAGCTAGACAGGCGCAGGCCACGGCAAACTGCACCAAGAACAGCATGAACAGGATGATCATGTACTGTATGCATGGTTAAGTAATTGTGCTCAATGTTTGAGTGAAATAAAGAAGAATGAATTGATTGAGGGGAATTACTGGTAACCCTTTCACCCCTAACCATGATTATAATGAATTTAATCTGCTAATTAGACCAGTCTTTCCCAATAACGTTGAACCGACCGGACATGTCCGGTAAAACAGAGGTAGATCCTACAAAATATCCAGCCACATCTGACCTACAATCCGGTTATTTTTTTAAACAGTTTTATTTTTTGGTCGTTTTTTTGGCCATTGACCACCTAGTGTCCGGTGAAATTTCTTTTGGTCTGGTAAAAATTTCAAGTTTACAGGAGCTACTGTCCAGTGAAATTTTGACCTTATTGGGAAAGACTGAACATTAGACAGTCAAATCACTGAGCATTATTGGGAATGAAGTGTGTGTTTAAACATGTTAAACATCAAGATTTGCATATGAATAATAAATAAATTAAATAAAACAAATATGAGCAATTCTCATCCACCTGAAATTGTGGCTTGCGGTGACGAGGCACAACTTCAAGCGGGTGAAAAAAGTATACATGACATAGTGTCCTTGAAGGATACAAAAAAGAGAAGAACTTGGTGATGTTTGATGGCACCAGCAAGACCAATGATAGCTACAATTAGTAGGAAGACTCCACATGCAATAATTCCACCCATGATGCTGATATTTGTGATGATTGCTACGGCTTTCCCATATCCTGCTACACCGATAAGTATGAATGCCACCAGCTGTAAAGAAGCAAAAACACACAGATTAAGTACATTTAGACATCACTGTGGTTTGATGTGATGATCAAAAGTAAAAAACGCCATATATATTAACTATCTTAAAACCTGATTTCTGGTAGATCTAAGATCATACTCAGATACTTGTAAAGCTCAAAGTTATTCGGGCATCATCCATCATCATCACAGGTGAATTTAACATTCATGAGTGGTGGATGAGCTCAGTCGATACATACCAGTATGTTTCCCTGCACAGCATTTCTCCTTCACTGCCAATAGGATGTTTCTCTGTATCTATACTAGGCACATGATGTGGATGCTTCCCCACATACTAGGGGCATAAGGTGGATATTTCTTTTTTTTGTACAGTGTGCACAGCCACCAAATAAGTTAAGCAGGGTGTACACATAAGTGGTCATGAATGTGATTACCCTGTGCACTTACTAGCTAGTAAGCACTGTCATATGGAAACATGGCATCTGGGAAAAGTGCATGTGGTTGACGTCACTGTTAATGTTTAAAGCTAAACTAATCAGGTCTGGCACGTCGTAGAATATCGAGTTAGTCTTTTATCGCGTGTTTCCGCGACATTTTCATACAGATACTTGTATTATCACTCAGGGACAACCTGTCATGTTGAGTAGCTTATTTGGTTTGTATTGTTTATCAACTTACCTTTCATGTACATTTATAAGTAAACAATTGCTATGCTTAATAAGAAACAGGATTAAAATCTCGATATTATATTTCTTTCGCAAAAGCGAATAATAAGCACTGATAAGTGAACAAAAGTGTGAGAGAACGATAATTAGTAAAGATAACCCAATCTACACTGCTGGCCAAAATTAGTAACTCGTAAAATCTGTGCCACATCAGATGATGATAACATACAATCAGTTGATACACGCATTGCTTAGCTATACCAAACAATTTACCGTATATCCCAGCGTATAGTGCGACGCCATGTATAATACGAGTTTAGATTTGAGGCCTCTGATGACCTGAAAAACGCTCACCCCTCTGTATAATACGACCTCAAATTTGGATGTCGGCAGCGTCCCGATCGGCAGCGTTCCGGGCCATCTAAATGCGAGGCATGGATATTATCTTATTCTTCTAAATAGCGCCGTGACACCTGCATAGACGATGCTCAAGGACGGGAACAGCGGCAACAGTACAGCTGTGCAAAACCAAAGGGAAGTATCTGCTTACTTATAAAGTGAGCAGATACTGTATTTTCATTTTCCACAGCAAAGTGTATGTCATCGGGACTGTCTCGATCGGCAGACATTCTGAGGCCTGCATAGGCTACATATATATTATATACACACAGATTTTAAAATACCCGTATTTATATTTCGCCAACAAATTTATATTATTTTAATTTATCTATTACAAAGACCATAATTATTTTAATATCGTCGTGCCCAAATAAGAACATTCCAAGATGAAATGTGATTGTAAAACATTTGCAGACTAGCCGCATTGTCTAGACACAAGAGGTGTTTGGTTGTATAAGTATCATGGTGCAATAACACAGCAGCGCTCCATGAACTACAGCTAACATATACCACCATTTGCTCAATAAAGTATCAGCCGCTGCAACAGCGGTAGGCGTTAATGTTATCCCAGCAATATGGACATTCTGAGGCCTACATGTATATAATTTGTGATAGGAGATATAATCAGTGATATCTTGTTATATTTCGTCATCGCATTCTCTCATTCCAATATGAAAATATCATGTTCAGATTTGTCGTACACAACAGAACACTCCCATATGAAAGGCGATCTTAGATTAAATCATCATTAATATAAATGAACAGGTCAGGAGTGTGAATTGGTTGCAGACTAACGGCGTCATTTATCTGCCCGTGGTTGTCAAAGGTGCCACGCGTGTCGGTGGGAATGTGAAACGGGGGCTCCCAGCAAACACGACACATTCACCCAATGCTGGTACAATGTTGTGTCAGCGTCGCAGACGGTAGCCCAACAATGTACCAGCATTGGGTGAACGTCTCTTGTTTGCTACTAGTTGGAAAGGCACAGTCTTGTTGTATCGTGTGTAGGCCTATAGGCCTGCTTACCAAACACGCTGACTGGCCAATGTTTAAAGATATGTTATACCGCTAGAGAACTTACCACTGAACCTACCGCTAGAGAGCTAACAATTTGTATTAAATTCTACATCTATATATAATACGAGACCTGTGCCTTTTTGTGACAGGAATAGCTAAGAAAAAACATCGCATTATACACGGGGATATACGGTATTACCCATTATCGCCACTATACCATTAAAAGTGATCAACCAGGATCGCATGTTTTTCGTTGATTTCTCGGTCAATTGTCAAACCGATTTTGATGAAATTCAGTAACAATCATATTTCAACAGAATCCTAATAGACTATCCCTGAAAATTTCGTAGAATTATATATCATATTTCAAAAGTTAGACCATTTGACATGTAATAAATTGAAATTACGACGTCCCTCTATAAACCCATTAGCCTAAACTCATTTTAGAATTTTATACATGTCAAATGGTCCAACTTTTAAAATATTCAATATAATTTTGCGAAATTGTTACCGCTGTTAGGATTTGAATAGAAAATGGCCTCTGCAAAATTTCAAGAAAATCGATTCAGAATTGACGGAGAAATCGCCGAAAATCATGCGATCATGGTTAATTTGACGGGGAGTATAGCTATAGCCTAGCCCCAGGTCTACGCCTACCCAGTATAGCCTAGCCCTAGGCCCTGGGCTATGACTAGGGCGGCTAGGCTAGGCCTAAGTAACACAGTAACAAGCCTGACGGCAGGTAACTTAAGTTATATAATATTAAAGTAAGAATTAGACTCTATAATGTTGAGCCCTGACTGGCCTGAGTCACAGACACACACCATCATTGTGTCACTGACACCAGTCATCGAGTCAGTCTGGTGAAGTCTGAAGACGAAAAATTAATGATTTCAGGTGAACAGTGCCAGTCACTGGTGAAGACTGAACTGATTGTCTGAAGACGGGACAAATTTCTTTGTTTATTTTAGACGAATACTTACAATATATAACACATTCAACGCCGCGAGGGCATTTTTGGAGCAGGTGAAACCACCGCAACCCATATTGGCGGTATTTTACGGTCACAAAACAATGAGAATGTGTAAAATTTAAGGTAAACTGTCGATGACTCAGACACTGTCGATTCCAGCTTGTCACATCTGCTGACGGAACTGCCAAACTGCGTCAAGGTCGGGTCAGCCTCGCTTCCAAAATTAGGTGACAAAGCGTCATCAACGTATCACGTGGCTTTATTTACAGTTTCTCTCCATGCACGTGCTCAAATGTAAACAATAAACAGAGGGCCACCTGAAAAAAAATCACATTCAAATTAATAATTACTTTCAAGTTTGGGCCTACTAGATGTCTACATTAAAACCGTTTAAAGGGACTGGCCCAGGCTAAAATCATAAAAAAATCGGTGATTTTATTTCGGGTTCTTGATATGACCATATCAGAGATATAGAGACGAAATTCCTGATTTCTAATTATTGACAACCATGTCAAAAATAGGAAATGCGGGAATTTCGCCTCTATATCTAGTCTAACTGATGAATGCGCAGCAGAAAAATTATAAAAATTTGCAGTTCTAGTCTATGTACATGTTTACACATATGGTCATATCAAGAACCCGAAATAAAATCACCGATTTTTTGATGATTTTAGCCTGGGCCAGTCCCTTTAAGCTTTAACACGGCAAAAAACACTATCGAAAAATGATACCTGCGTCTCTCGATATGATTTCTTCAATCTAAATATTGTTTATCGACTTGGAAATTTATCCTTAGCAAATTAGTCCGTGGTCAGACCCTGATGAATGGCTTTTGTTATTCAGTGGAAATGAAATGAGATGAATCGGGCTCTAGGCCACCTTTGTGCACATATAGGCTAAACTGGGCCAGGAGAACCTCCTGAGGATGGTGAGATGATTGAGATGACACTGTCCTCCAGACACAGGATTCGAAATTCGAGCCCTGGCGGTCTGAGGTCGAGCGCGCTACCTCTCGGTCACGGAGGCTCCCCACAATACTGACTGTCATTCTGTGGAGGGTACCGAACAACAGCAAGTCAGATTCCTCAGACTATAGCCAATGGGATATATTTAATTTTTAAAACGTCCGGTCAATAGAAAAGGCCTATCATAAAGTATTAAATAAAAGTATTATGCAAAACTTCATTAAAACGTTTTAAAACGTTTTAAGAACATTTTCCAAATTGCATTTTTTAACATAACATGTGAATAGGCCTAGCCTACATGTATTAGCCTATTTATGTTTCTAAAAAAAAATTTATGATGTTTTTGCATGTTATTTTTTATTAACATTTTATTATATTATTTTAACCCGACGTTTTAATATTTATCATAGTCACTTTTAGTCCAACATTTTCTGAATATATTATTCAAATGTTTTTTTATTGTGTTTGCTGGTACGTAGGCCTAGTCTATATGCGTCACCAGCATGTAAAGGGTTGATGTTGTTTTAAGTAGATTAACTAATAAGTTAGCACCATGCAGGGCTGCCCAATGGATAATCACATCCGTGACCCATTGTATACTGAGCGGGGCCAGGAACTAGATTACCAATGGACAGAAAAAAAGCAGGATAATTTTTTTCAACTTGGTAGCTCACACTATGGAAATGACACGAATGAATAGTTTAGTCGGAAATTATAATTTGATAATATTATATTATTATTTATCTTTTAAATTTAAATTATGTAATTATTAACTTTGTTTATAGATAAATATAAAATTATTAAATATTGATAGGCCTACTAAATAGATTCTATTGCCTAAGCCTATAATTCGTCACATCCGACGTCACAGACCCAGAAAATGGCTGGTTGTGAAATAATAAAAAAAAGAAATAGTATTTTACAAAGGATACTAAACTATTGCCACGTCAGGTCATGCATACGATTGCCTCGCCCAGGCCATTGTGACGGTTTAAGCCTATTTAAAACACCATATGACGCCACTTCATACAAGGGAGCGCGTTCATGTGACGTAATACATGATGACGGCTTGAGCCTCGCGGTCATCGATGGCGATGGTTTAGGCCTACGCACTTCATTTATTGTGGTTCTAAATCTTAATTTGAATAGGTCGGGGTGTTGGATGTCAGACCGGGGGCGCTGTGGACAGATTAATCTCAGCCTACTCCTTACAGCATTGTGATTAGGCCTATATATGGGTAAAACCAAAAATTGGGGTAATTTTACATAAAATTAATGTCCCCAGGACTTAAAAGGTCCGCATTTCGAATTAAATATGAAAATATTAGAAATAAATGGTTCAACTTTACGTTTAAGCATTATTACTTATTAATGTTTAGATTATTTGGATTTTTTTTAAATATATATATGGTTTTATAAGAGCTCTATGTCATGAAAACGTGGAAAATGGCATGTCCCCAGAGAAAATTCCACTATTTGAAACTTCACTGTAGGATACAAATACACAATATAATTCTAATAATTACATTTCATGGCTAGACATTGTTCACTTAAACTAATCAATGATCAAAATTCGACCTAAAATTGATATCGATATAATTGTGATGAATATACATGTCCCCAAACATGACTCGTTATCCCTATATAAATAGAGCACCCATTTATGATCGATGTTATGATAAAAGAATATACAGTTTATATTTATGTCGAGCAAAGCATTTGGTAACGGAGTTGAGTATTTTTTGGCTTGGTAACGGAGTTGAAATACGGATTTTTGTTTATCCCGTCAAATTTGAGCAGTTTTGAGATACGATTGTTTAGTTTATGCTTCAATAAGGATATCACGTTTAAAAGTGTGATGTCAAGCTAAACAAAGTAACACCAATGTTGAAATGGTTTGGATTTGGTAACGGAGTAGTAAGTGGAATGTTGCAATTTTTTTAAAAATGACGTTTTTAAAGCAAAAAAAAATTCTAGCGCAGCCAGTGACTTTTTTATGCTCTATTGGGATCAGTGCACCAAACCCATCAAGTGGTTTTCCTCATCTTTGATGGTCCCCTCACTGCCATTTTTGATGCTACAAAGTTACCCCAATTTTTGGTTTTGCCCATATGAGGAGTTCACAGGCGAAATAGCAACCGATCTGGCGTCACGGAAGATAGATGTGGTTAAAGAAAATGTAAAAAATATATTTACCAAAAAAGATTAGAATTTACATAATAGAAAAATTCGCTCGTAGAATTTTAAAACATGAAAAACTCCGTAGAAGTATGTAGATCCTGCGGTATTCCTGACCGACTTATAAGCCTACTATCTGATTATGGGCCTATATGCGTACATTTATGGGTGACAATTGAGCATAAAGCCTAATAATAATAACAATAAATATTAATTTTCAAGCCAAAAAAAGACAAAAAAAAGTTTTCTGATGTTTAGAGGACACATTTAAAGCTCTTTAGGCTTGAACTTTGATGGTTAGCGATAATGGTAATGCTTGGATATTTTTCTCGAAGTGCATTGAACTGCAAGCATTCTAAAAGAAAACTCGCACAAGTCAACTATCTAAACCATTTTAACCATGTTTGAATAACCAAAAAAATGTTCAATGACCATGATAACATGAATATAGACGATATTAGCGCATAAAAGGTTAAAGATAACTGTGCAAATTTAAAACAATATATTATTTATTGAATATAATGTAGCTTTTCAGAGAACATGAGACGAGACGTTTACCATTGTCACAGACAACAATTTAGTCCAGCATTGGTTGAACGTCCCTTGTTTTAATGTTTATTTAGGCTAGTGGGCTCCATATTCTTGTCCACATATTCAGAATGGGAGGGTCCGTCACCGAGAGGTATTGTGCTCGACCTCAGTCCACAAGGGCTCTATAATTTCGAATACCGGGCGGGTGAGCAGTATATAGGCCCTATCATATTATGATTCATCTCACCATTCTCAGGACATTCTCTGGGTTCAGTTTTCTCATTGAAAAATTTGGTTGGCAGCTTATATAAATTTATAGAATCAAATAATATATTTTCCCTTTGAAATTAGAAAGTGTCTATTGCCACTTTTTTAAAAGTACCTTTTTAAATTGCAGGACTGTGGTACGGTATATTGATAGATGCCAGGAAAAAGGAAATAACTAGTTAATTTTTGCACTAAAATCATGACGTTAACCTTTTCCCTACCATACATGACGGAAATTTCCGTCGTCATTCGTCAATGAACGTAACCATAAAATGACACAAATTTTCGTCAAATATATACTACATTTATGTATTTTTCGTCATTTGAAGCTGGAAATTGCGTTAGCAATTCCAGCTTCAAATGACGAAAAATAGAACTCCTACACCAGTATATCTGGATCCTGGTATGCACCCCGGCCTGGAAGTCAAAGGGTTAATTATTCTCCGGGTCATCTGACCATTATAATCAGTATATTTATCAACAAGCTATATTTATTGTTTGAAACTGATATAAATCAAACATAAATGTCAAGGGGTATCAGTCACTACTGTGGATTTCACAGGGATAACTTGTCAGGATAGAGAAATAGAGGGCAGTATCGGATAGTGTTCTGTCTGATATGAAATATTTCCAGACAATGCTGTCTCAATGATGGACCAAAGCCTCCGACTTTAGCCCATCACTGACCCAGGTTATGGTCTAAAATATCACATCAGCCAGAAAGATATTACAGCCGGGTTCAACGGCTATATGGTTACGCCCGGTGGTGGATTTATTTTTTCACGATTAGCACCACGTAGCCCTACAAGCCTTCCAAGCAAACACCCCCAGACGTTCACCCATCGCCGTTTAAATGCTGGCTCAGCGTCTGCGACGCTGGTCCAACATTCAAACGACGATGGGTGAAAGTGTCGTGTTTGCTGGGTTGTCGTAGCTGGGCAATGGAGATCACTATGGAGATCGCCAGGAAAACCATGCGCTCACTCTATGTTGGATACATTTTGGACCAGCGTCGAAGACGGTTGTCCAACGCCGATCCAGCATAGGGTCGACGTGTCATGATCGCTAGATCCCTGCACTGATAAACGAAGATAAACGTCCGTGTGAACCCTGGCTTGCTCATTCGAGCTGCTGTGTCCATTGTCAAAGAGCCAGAAGGTGTAAGCTATAACCGCTTCAGTTACTTTTCCAGTTCACGATTCTTCTATCCTCCAGTAGGCTATGCAGTGTATTTTTATTGCTAAAGATATGGTGTTTGACATGAATTCTGCTAATTCTGCCTCGAAAAAATCAGTGTAACTTAACAATTGGAGTGGAAATCGTTATTTGAGAGAATGGGTTGAATTAGTTGCGTCGAATTCCATTTGCATTGGTAAAGTGAATCATAACATTGAACATCAAAAAAGAACTGTCTTCAACTTACTGATGTACCGGTATAGCGAAAACCATCCTCAACATTCGATTCAACATAATGAAATCAAACGAAAACCATCTCAATGGATAAATGTAAAAGGAAAACCTGCCCTTCACCGTCAACCATATGTCATTCTAAATCGTTACCACAAATGTTGTTAAAAACAAAATCAATCAATCAATCAATCAATCAATCAATCAATCAATCAATCAATCAATCAATCAATCAATCAGTCAGTCAATCAATCAATCAATCAATCAATCAATCAATCAATCAATCAATCAATCAATCAATCAATCAATCAATCAATCAATCAATCAATCAATCAATCAATCAATCAATCAATCAATCAATCAATCAATCAATCAATCAATCAATCAATCAATCAATCAATCAATCAATCAATCAATCAATCAATCAATCAATCAATCAATCAATCAATCAATCAGTCAATCAGTCAATCAGTCAGTCAGTCAGTCAGTCAGTCAGTCAGTCAGTCAGTCTGATAGCACTTGATTGCTGAAGGTGGGTGTGATGCGCATATTCATATTGATGATAACCCGTGCTAACAAAATTTAATACCGTGGTTGACAATTCGGAACGTAGGTATAAACATTATAAAACAGTAAAACACACCTACTACATCTCCACAATATCTCTTTACAATGGCGATCGTCAAAAACCCACGCATATGGTTCTGCCCCGCACCATTAAATGGTCTGCGGAAACATATTATCATAAATTTGATGTAGCTAAATTTGGAATGATTTGTCGAACATTTTCAAAAATCTTTTAGCTGTATGTAAACATGTAAAGATATCCTAGAACATTTTGATCTAGTGTCATGTAAAGCACATATTATAGTAATAGGCCTACTAACTGTTGTGCTACACAGAAATGCATTATAATAATGATTTATAAAAAAGGCCAGTAGGGTATCCAGGGAACATTAAGCTATACGGCCCCACCAAACGCCGCGCCGCGCCGCAAAATTCAGCAAACGTGACCTCACGAAGAGCAGCGCGGCGCGTGAAAATCCTGTTTTTGGGGATGCTGATTATGCATGGAGGGGTTTTTTGCGACACGTGACTCTTCTGGCTATTGTGATTGGCCACAGAGCAAAGCCGAAAAACGCGGCGCCGTGAAAGATAAACTTTTCCCAGCTTTCATTTCGCGGCGCGCGCTGCGCAGTTTGCGGTGTAGCCCCTGCTATTATAAACAGTACAGTTTATCTTTTTTTTAACGCGCGGCGCGGCGTTCGGTGGGGCCGCACCTTTAATCCCCCAGGTGAGGCACCGTGTTTCCTTAACGTTGACATCAATCGCTATGCGGCGCCAACATATAGGATTTGATGGCATGATCAGTAGGTATACTCTTCAGAGGCTTGGCTCTACTCATGTGCTTAGTAGACGTTGCACACTTGCCTGGCTGCAAAGTGCAGCTTAAAAGTCAAGATTTGACAGACTTGATGTTGATCAGAAAGTATAGTTGCTGATATTCCAGTGACACGTGAACGGATTACGGCCGTAGGATTAAAAAATGATCGTAGAGAGGGACATGGCGCAATGGTTAGAGCGTGGCGCTCTGCCGATGTCGCTGCCTGCCGTGCGGTTTCGAATCCCGCTTGGGGCAGGATTTTCAGAGAAATATCATGTTACTCCCCTCTCAATCTTGGGACATTGTCAAGATGTTGTGTCCTTGGGCAAAAGACTTCACCCTCAAATGCTTCACCTGACTCAGGTGAAAATGAGTACCTGGTAGGACAGAGATGGCAATGTGTACGATAAGTTCAATGCGCCAAAACGGCTGCAAGACTGTATGCTCCCCGGGGAGTTGAAATGGCACACGATTGAACTGGTCCAGTGACCAGGGGATAAAATGTAAAGTCCGATGATAGTTCTTTCAGACTTGATATCAGACTATAAAAAACCTGCACCTTTACTTTACCTTTAACCATAGAATTTCATCTTACGCAATCGTACTGGCGAAGTAATTGTATGGACACATTTGACAAAATTAATTGATAAAGACCCCCACACAGGGTGGGGGAGGGGGGTACAAGCATGATTCAGGTCGCTAGCTGCTGTAACTGACATGGGTTCACACCATTTCCAAGGTAAAAATCTGGGACACTGATTTACCTACAATGCGGAACGTTATATTAGCAATATATATATAGTACTAACTCCAACCAGTTTGATTATCTAACAAAAGGCCGGATATTCGAGCTCGGGAGCCCTTTTCATGGATGTAACGGAATTGGGTGAACGTTGCGCCACCATCCTGTACGTTGGCCCATCGTTATGTCAATATGTATATAGGCTTTACAATTTGCGAGATCCTGTTTTGAAAATAGAGCGCGGTGCCGCGTGACACGGCACTGTGGGGTGGCAAAAACGAGAAATTGAGCTATAGTAAAGATGTTTCAATATTGGCCCAGCGTCTACGACGCTGGAACAACATTGAAACAACATTGACCTTATGTCTGCTGATGGGGTGGTCCCAGATAGACATGGATCAGCGAGAGGTCGGGAGTGCAGGGATATCGTTCGGATCCAGAAAACACGCAGTGTTGTTTTCATGTTGGGCCAGCGTCGTAGACGCTGGCCCAACATGAAAACAACATTGGGTCAACGTCTCGCGTTTGCTGGGCAGGTATAGCCACACCCTATGTCCCCCAGTGATAAGCGAGCCACCCCTTAGGCCTTGGGGGAACGAGTAAATAAACGACACATTTTGTGTTTGTTGTGGTGAGCGGGGCAGGACAGCCCCAATAAACAGCCGATTTGTTAACCTGGTAATTACCAGGTAGACTCTTAACACAAAAAATTATTGAAGGTTCTTTTCCATAGAGTGCTATAAGACAAGGTTCCACATAGGCCTACATACCAGGTATAAGTATGTGGGACCTTTCTCTGTATCACTCTATAGAAAAGAACCTCCAAAAACCTTTTGTGTTAAGAGTGTATATGCAGAACTACCAACGAAATGTGTTTAAAATATTAGTGGTTTACCGATCACCTTAAATTTAAATAGTTTAACTGTTCACTGAAAATCCTCAACTGAATAGGCGCCTAACTTATAATAATGCGATAACTCTATCATCACTTGTACTTACTTGTATTATAAACGAACTGATAAAAAGGGAGTGGACGCAAATATAATGTAAAAATATGCCGGTTTGTTGGAGATATTTACGACCGCAATCTATAATATTTAACCATGACATGAATTTCGCTTTGTATTCATTGCTCGTGATTTGTGTTGTTGAGTGGTAAAACAATCGCAGGATTTCCCAGCCAACACAAAACATTTGTATAACATTTGTACAATGTTGGATCAACGTCGAAGACGTTGGGCCGACGTTGTAGAAATTGTATACAAATGTTTTGTGTTTGCTAGGTTGTTGTGGCTATCAGTTGCGAAATTTTTAGTTTTTTCGGCTCAATTTGAATTAATAATAATATAGATGAGTTCGATTTTCTGTTTCAGCGCTGTCATATAATTTCAGTATAATTGAATTAGAACCAACGTTAATTTAGTAGCGAAACGGTGCAAAAGGTCGTTTTCTGCTAACTAGTAGTTTTGCTCTACCTGGCAAGCATACTTCTATCATTGTTGTATCAGTGTTGCTGAAACATTAATATTTTAAACCATTTTATCAAAACAAAAGAAATCATCTTCGTGTAATCAGTGGTAATGTGGCCAAATAAAAAGATGGCGAAAAACATCCTGTTAAAAACGCCCTGTTATTATGTCTTTATGTCCTGCATCAAAAATAATTCAATTAAAGTCATGTTTTTTAGTTAAGTTGTGCTTTTAAAACATCAGAACTTCTAATTGGATAAAATGTGGTCAGCTTAGAACATATACCTATGTTATTGTTTTCTGCATCAGCAAAATTCGAATCAATTGAGTTTTTTCACGTCTGATAAAAATTAGTGATACGTTTTCGTTTATACATATCCACAGAGTATGAAATAATCCTAATTTTCAAGTCAAATATGAACTGCATGCAGTGTCTGCGACCTGGTCATGGGTGTTTTTTTCTGTTTTTCCTCAGGCATCCTGGGATTGAAGGCGAGATATTTATTAGTGTTAACACTTAGGTATTGCGGGGTGTATTTCTCTACTCAGTAAACACGAGACGTTTACCCAATGTTTGCACAATGTTGGGCCAGCGTCGTAGACAATGGGCCAATATTGTACCAGCATTGGGTGATTTTCTTAGTGTTTGCTTGGAGGAGCCAGGAAGTCCGTGACTTCGAGGAAAAACTGGATATACTATGCCACAAGGCTGACCGCGGCAAACACGATACGTTAAACCAATGTTGGGTTAATGTTGGTCCACCGTCTACGACGCTGGCCCAACAATAAACCAACATTGGCTCAATATCTCGTCGTTTTGGCTGGGACGCAAATATACGGAGCAACTGAGAAATTCGCCCTTTATCGAAAATCACATATTTGAGTTGAGAATCACTGCTTTGTCTCTTTGATTCACCTGCTTTAATATTAAAAGTCAATATTCAGTTTTGTCTGTATTGTTGTTAAATTTAAATACTTAACAAAAATGAAACGCCACATAATAGTCTTTATATTATTCTAAAAACAATTCTTAGATTTTGTGAGAAATTATTTTGTTGGATTGCTTATGATATTTACTTTGAGGGTGACTTCGTTTATTTTGTGTTTTTATTCCCAAAACTGACTAAACACTGTAATGGTTTTATTTAAATGTTTCATTTGACAATTTTTCAATGTCAGTGTGCCATTGGTATCCTGTCTTGGTAAATGTTGTGAGGCAGCAAAACATGCAAATTTAATATCCACATTCCTGAAGTTAACTCACGATAAAAGAACGGTCAGATAGATAGCAATCATCAATTCCCAGCAAACAAAACATTTTTATAACATATATACAATGTCGGACCAACGTCGAAGACGTTGGGCCGACATTGTATAAATGTTATAAAAATGTTTTGTGTTTGCTGGGTTGGCCCTTTAACACTTGAAGCGCTGAATTAATTTATATAAACCATAGAGTCCAAAGGATTTTTATAAATTTTAAATCATCATTATTGTCTTAGTTAGCTCTTTCTGATTCATATGAATACCTATGATATGGGTCTACGGCCATTGTAAATAGTTTTACTCTTCACAGTGCGGAGATAGACTTGAGTCGTCAGAATCTGACATCTACAGACGTAAGATTCTGACGACTAAAGTCTATTTCCGCTGTAAGGGGACTATTTAGGGACAGAGGGGTGGTGTATGTGGGAAACGGTTGACATTTATGTACAACAGTACTTATGAGCATGTGCAATATAACGTTTAAGGTCCCTAGGTTAAGTACTTTCGTGTTTAAAAAATCTTTAGAAAAAAAGATATTCACGATTATATTCGTGCTTAAGAGCTTAATGGGTTTTGGTTGGATTAATGCTGGCCCAGCGTCGCAGACGATGGCCCAACATTATTTCACAATTGGGCCAGTGTATCGTGTTATCTGGGTGGTGGCCTTTCGGGGCATAAAGCGTCACACATGTTTCAATGTTGGCCCAGCGTCGAATATACCGGTACGATTGACAGGCATTGAAACAGCAATGGGCTGCGACGCTTGCCCAACATTCTGCGACGCTTGCCCAACGTTGAACCGGTATTGGGTGGGTAGGCCTACATTGTATGTACCAGACGCGTACACTGACTTATCAGCAATGGTGGTGGAAAGAATAGGCCGTGCACGTTGAAGATATACTTGTCTTCTTGGTTCTTTCGCTAATTATATCCTGGATATTCAGGATTCTGGTCCATGAGAAAAACCAATACAGCTATGTTTACAAATTATTAAACCAATTTTTTGTCTAAAGGACTCAAACAGACTAAAGCCGGGCCTCGGAGTTTGGGAACTGCTTTTATAGTTTCTTTTATAATCACATTAGCGAACATGTTGAGGAAAAATGTGACATCAATCAACAGGATTCTAAAATCGTTGACCTCCATTTTGTGAATAATTTTCACTCACTTGAAGTTGTGGATCGCGTCAGCGAGACACAACTTCAAGTGGGTGAAAATTCAAATTAAACAATTTGGCGGTTAAAGGGTAAAATAATAAGTATTAGGCCTATATTTCGGATTCTTTAGTCGTATTAAATATTTTTCCCAGTAGTCTTTCCATAAACCAGTGTTTTTGTGTCAAGTATATAGGCCAGGGTGAGACTTCGTATGGCTCACAGTGCGCTATATACAAGTGAAGATGAACTACACAGATTCAATCTCTCTTTCTTATGATCCAAGATTGATCCAGTTTAGGACCGCACCATTACATTTAGGGCGGGATTAATAAGAATCCATCATTGTCGGGAAAAACTTCTCTTAATCCCTGCGAGAAGATTAGGCACCCAGCGGATGCGCACAGTAAACCAGCGCTGGGCGAATTTTGCAGGCATATTATTTACATAGGCCTACCTACGAAACACGAGATGTTGACCCTATGCTGGTTTAATGTTGGGCCACCGTCAACGACGTTGGCCCAACATTAAATCAGAATAGGGTCAATACACCATGGGCGGTGGCTCCAAGCACTCACATAAACACCATTCGTTTCATTTACACTGGGTCAACGTATAAATAGTTCGTCCAATATTAAACCATCTGAGCTAGTATTTCCTATTCCCCTCCCAACAGCATAAAGTCACAAGATTAGACTCTATGGTGTTCAAATGTTGGTTCAACGTCGCAGATGGTGGCCCAGCATTTGAACAACGTTGGGTCAATGTACTGTGCTTTCATGGTAAGGGGAAGTTCTTATTTTACACACAACCCCCTGTGAAGGTCTACTAGTGGTGAAAATGATCCACGAAAAACACTCGTTCCGGATTGGATCAGCATTGGGATAACGTTGGGGCAATGTTTTTTCTCTCGGGTCCAGGTGTATCCACCCCGTGGCTCACTACCTATTCCATGACACCCTTCCTACTCTGGAGTCTCCATTTCCCTGCAACAGTAAAATCAGACATTAGGATAATGCAGTGTTTTGTATCCATCATGTTTTTCATGATGTCACAAAGTAAGAAAACACCAAACGTAGGACAATATGATGATATAATGGTATATACAGATATAGGATAATGATAAATACATGAATAATAAATGAGATCATAACCTACATAGCAGACTATAAAAATGATTTCTCCTTATTCCTTATATTAGATGAACACTGCCTTTTTATGACAGATATGGTAGGCATACTCTTTACCATGTTTACAGAAATCACACCGACCTGCTTCATAAGCACACCCTCTTTTCATAAACGAGGCTATTAAAAGGCGGTAGTTTTACGGTGAATTGACACGGAATCAGTAATTTTAGTCCTGTAAATAACGCAGTTTACCTGGTGTGGAATCGTCTATGATGGCGAGAGACGGGAGTGCCGTAAATGGGGAGATTTTCACGATAACTTGATTTTTGAGCGCCCGAGTCTTCCGAAGATTGGACGTTGTGAGCTTGTCAAATAAATTGAGATGTTGTAGCCACCGCTGCAAGTAATTATTACGTTGGGGCGACGTCTGCGACGGCGGCCCAACAGCAAACCAACATCAGGCGAACCTCTTGTGATCACTGGAGTGAGAACAGAAAGCACGTACCAGGTCAAGACTGACTGATAGAAGCACGTGGGTGATTCTAAATGAAGACCACCTGGGGGTCATTCCACCGATACGAGATTATGCCGGACTTCATGGGTGGAATTTTACTTTAGATTCAACAGAGTGAAATGTGGATTTGATTTTCACATTCGACATTTAGAATACAAATGGTTGTGATTTCATGCAATTTTCTTTGAGTAGGCCTACATATAGGATTTATAAACTGGGCTAGGATAACCTTCTGAGCATGGTGAGGTGAATGAGTAGGTCTATCCAGGAAGGGCAGGGACCCTGGTGCAGTGGTTAAAGCTGCTGCTTAGAAACTCGGAGATCGCGGGTTCGAACCCCCCTTGGAATTTTGTACACAAAGGTAGCATAAACCTCATTTATTTCATTTCATTAAGACAATAATACCCAGGAATTCATAGGCCCACATTGTTTATGTGATATAACATTTAGATTTAGATTACGTTGGGACTCTCTGTAGTTACACGTAAATACATTCAGGACTAATAAGAAAATGCATGAAGTGAGTACTATTCAATAAACCTATCCGAGAACAAATGAATCATGAATGCATATAATTTTGGAGTTTTATGTCATTATTGTAGACATGCAGGTATATCAGAAAGGGGATAACGATATCAATTGGATGACACTCCCCTCCAGATCCAGGACTTGAAATTCGATCCCATCCGTAAGTCACTATATGTAGGTAGCACAGCTTCCTTGCAATACTGGATTGAATATATAAACAAAATAGGGAAACTGTATGAAACTGGATAAAACCTGTTTGGTTGAATTGACTTGTGTCTGAAGGTGTATGTATGGTTTGAGAGAATTAATGTCCTGTTCACTATTATTAAAATCCATGTTTTAACTTACGAGTCATTGCACTCGCATCCATGAGCAGTCAACCGAGGTTGCAGCAGCAACAGTTTTATAAATCCAGGTCATTCGGATCAATGACGTCTCCGGAAGGTATTTACGTTGTATTTACGTAGCAGATCAAATGTTGTTTTAATGTTGGGCCAGCGTCGAAGACGCTGGCACAACATTAAAACAACATTTTGTTCAACATAACCTGCACAGGAATCATATTTAGCTTCGACTACAGTGTCGCTGGCAGTCATCCATGATAATGGCAGCGATTAATAATATTATGGCGGTCTTGGGTGTTTAACCAAGCAGTGGCTGGCTGTTTCGCAGAGCGATTCCATCGATATTCTAACTGCAGTGCGCACGAGGGACATTTCGCAGTATCACGCATCAGGTATCCATTTCGCAGGCGTGAGAATACCGTAGATTCTGTATTTTTCATCAGAAGATTTATTTTCGGGTAAATTAAATATTGCTGATTCCACGTGTTCATGACAAGGACCCATCTAACTAAAATCTATTATTACATGCTAAAATGTAAACCTCTTAATCTTATCAATTTAATAGTTTAAATTTGTATCCATGTTGTATCTATACCACAGGCCCTCGATCAAATCCTCGGATTCGTGTTATTATAGTCAAAATAACGTTACAGAATAAATGTAACCCTCCATACCAAAAGGTACCTCCCCGCGGCTTTAATAAAATTATTTATGACGTCATTTAAAATTTCAATTTAATGATCACATAACCAATTTTAAAATATTAAAAGTCTTATAAAACAAAAAGTTGTTAATATTTTTAAAAAAATATTTCAGTTATCGAAACAAACAGAAAGGACACGGCTATCATATATCATTAAAATCAATTTTGAAAATATTGACTTTACGGCCTTGTTCGCGTGGCGGGTCACATATGTTCTTATCACCGTTTTCATCTAAAATGTTTTGATGGACTTTGAAAGTCGTTTTATTTCAGACAATACATTTTGACAATTTCATATTTTAGCGGATTTCAAATTGGAAAAATATAAAATGGACCTCAGGATGAATCATATAGCAGAAAATTGTAGTTAGGCCTATGTATACGTTTTTTTGTGTGAGAAATAATTATTATGAAAATTTCCAGTGTTACTGTTTAGCATCTGAAAACAGCGGCGGCTCACTGTGCAGACAGCAAACACGAAGTATTGAACCAATGTTGGTTTAATGCTGGGCCAGCGTCGCAGACGCCGCCCCAGCATTAAACCAGTATCGGGTCAACATCCCATGTTTGCAGTGCGCAGGCAGCTGCGGGTTTGACAAAGACCGCACATTGACGCACGCGTCTGGGAAGTGAACAACAAAACGCGGCGGTGTGAGTCCGCCGGCGGGATATCAGCTGTATACCTGAGAGAATTCAACTCCCTGCTGGCACGGAGTAGAGAGGGAGCCAGAAACACAGGTAAACTCTCCCCAAACGAAGGGAGACTGTCAAACCGCGGAGATGCGATGGTGACGCGTGACGCGTTAATCAGGAAATCACGCACGCATGACGCGCGGACGCACGGATCACGCCAGAGCTGAATATCTGAAAACTGTGCTTTTTCTCGAGGGGATCGCATGCCACTATTTACACAGCAGTCTTGTTTCTTTTATGATCACAAGCTATGACGTGAATACATTTTATTACACAAAACTGGATAATAGTAGATGACGTTTCCGCCCACCTCAAACTTGACATCTGTTGCGCAAAGCGGCCCATTACATTTATTCTATGTATGGCTTTGCACGGTCATTAAGTAATCGATTCTTTCTGCAGTGGCATCTGTAATTTCTTCCATTGCTGCAGTGAGTGGATTATGAGCTGCTTGCTCTCTAGCTGTTCACCCGATGTGTGCACCTAAACAACAAACAAGTGCAGTGAGACCTTCCACCAACCACTGAGACACTTGTGATAAGGTGTGAAATATGGCTAATTTAAATCGCAAACCCTCACATGGAATGTTCCTGAAACTATGTTTATTCTGGTGGTGTTTTTTGTTACTCAGTACCCTATGTCTGGAGGTATGTGCTCAATCTACGGAAGCTGGGAGCGAGACGGGCGACTCAAACGAAGGAATAGCAGAAACCAGCCAAACGTCGAAAAGCGAGGATAATGAGGATTTGGTAACAGAACCATCTTCGGATACGACCACACTGGCTAGTGTTAATTCGGCGACCACATTGTCTAGTGATAACTCGCTGCCCACTGCTGACCCCCAAGGGGACACGACAACTGAGAGTGTTACCATGGAAACAGACGAAGGTAAGACTACAACCCACACAAAATGGCTTATTGTAGGTGGGTCGTCACGATTCGCTGAACACACGTTGCATACCCACCAGCATGCACAGCATGATCAACGTTCACAGGAGTGGGGCCAGCCGCAATAAAATATAAATGGTTCAGTCGAGCAAAACGACCCAGCTTCTTTAATATTAGTAGGTGGGTCTTCACGATTCGATGAGCACACCTTGTCTGCCCACCCGCATGCACAGCATCATCAATGTTTGAAGTATTAAACATGGTCAATCGCAAAGTATATATTATTGGTCTGTGAATCGAAACCACTCAGCTGCCTTACTGCTGGGCCAGCGTCGGGGACGGTGGCCCAACATGAAACCAACTTACGGTCAACCCATGTAGGCCTACTGCTGAATTGTTTGTGAGTATTTTTCATTCATTTGAAGCTGGAAATTGCGTTAGCAATTTCCAGCTTCAAATGAATAAAAAATTATATTATTTTTGAAATATGGACATCTTCCAACCTGAATTATTTGATTAACTGAGCATCTACCACAAAATGTGTTGCAAATTTTAGTGGTATTTTACTTAGTCTGAAATTTGTTTGAAACGTAAATATATATACGATCTTAGCAGCACAAAGGTTAATGTCTCGTTTTACTTAGATTAGCATTGGACAAAGAGGGACGACGAACAGACTGTGCAACCGGTCATTTTAACCCTTTCACAGCTAATAACGACTAGAGTCGTTTTAAATCCGTGTAATTAGCTGATCAAATCACTGTTTTGGGGAATAAAATAAGTGTTTAAACATCGAGATTTGCAAACGTTTGGTCGCAAATTGAACAAATATGAATAATTGTCACCCACTTGAAGTTGTGGTTCGCGGTGGCGAGACACAACTTCAAGTGAGTGATATTGAAATTTTATGTTTACCACGTAGCGGTTTAATGGCAATGATTGTAATTTGATATCATGAATCGCTGGAATCTAAGGAGAGTATGAGTTTACATGATCCATAGACATGATAGAGTAAGACACTGACAGATAATATTTTGATAAGAATCACCTTCGTGAATTGACGTGTTGGCGTAAATTATACACTCTGACAGATCAACAATCTGACAGTCAACAATATTATGTATGCTCTAGAGCGGCGCCCCCCCCCCCCTCTGGATCCGCCACTGAATAATCTGCCATATTATTTGATTGACACCAATACGTGAATTCACGAAACTGATTCTTATTGTTGTGGATCAACATTATTTTGTGAGGTCAATTCTACTTTTCGAGGTGGTACATGTAGTAGGCCTACTATGATCTGATGATATCAAACCTTTTTCAGTAGGAGTGACAAAGTAATGAACAAATTTACCTATTTTAAAATGAAATACTTTGGTTCTTTCTTGCTAATTGTTTCAAAATTATTTCAAAAGTTATCTCTCGTTATCATGGTCCTAATGCAGGAATAAAAACGAACACTAAACAAACTGTTTTTCCTGGGCTTGGTACACCAAGGGATGGAGGCTGTTATGATACTAACCGTCAGTTTTGTATCAATATAGGTCTCTCAGCATGTTTCATGTGAAGTAGCATATAGTCTGAATATCAACAGTGATTTACCTAATTAACTGCAGCTGCTGGTGTTAAACCGGTATGGATGTATGTTTACATGAGTGGGATACATTCTGGTACCAACAGCACCACTGTGCACAGAACATGTGTACACGAAGAACACCTGTACACTAAACTCACATCATCCCAGCAAACACGACATATTGAAACAATGTTGGTTTAATATTGGGATAGCTTTGCAGACAGTGGCCCAACATTTAACCAGCAGTATTTCAATCTGCTGTGTTTGATGGGATGTAGTACATCTAGCACAGCTGTACATCTTTTGTACTGCCATAATATTAGGATTAGAGTACTCGGTAATTGGTGTATCGTATACATGGTATATGTATCATTACTATTATCATGATGATAACACATTAATTTAACCTTATTATCACTGATTATTTACAACTTCTAATAGTAAATGAATGGCCCTATTTTGGGGGGAAACATATGGGTTTAGCGAGCTGTATTCAGGTATTGGAGAACAATAAGAAGGTCATGCATTCAATAACGTATTTGCAGCCTAGTGGCTAAATCTGGTCAACATGGTCCATTGTCTTGCAAAAATATAAAATGTCATTATTTTGTCAATGTGTCTGAGCTCCAAGTAAAACAAACCTGGTCAGGTTGTCATTCTCAGATGCAATATTGCAGCTCCATGAAACCTAGAGCATCTTGCATTTCTTTCCTGCCAAATATTACTGATTCTGGTCTAGTAAAGCATGTGGTACTTATTGTAAAACAAAATATTGAATTTCTCAATCCCGGTCAGATTACTGTCCTAGGTGAGTATGCTGTAGCGAAGCAATTTCAATGCAATTTCTTTCTATCCTTCTATCCTTGGCGACGACAAGTATGTCATTTTAATATTGAAGATAACGTTTTTTACTGCTTGGTAAGTTAATCCATGGCTCTTGATGGGAGTGGGTGATGTTTGAGACTGGGGCGTTCACCTCTGGTAAAGCTGCATCCACCCTTAATCAACACCCTCATTCAGCAAGAAGCATACTCAATTTATTCCACTGGGTCCGTGGGCAACACCGATACATTTGAAGAACGGTATCACCAGTAGTCCAGGGATAGACGTACTGGTCACCATGGTCACTTATTATCGAGCTGGAACTTCCCATCTGTCGATATGTGCACTCACTGAAAGATTGTGGTTTTGTCCATGCAAATGATTTAGTGATGTTGCCTTCTGTACACAGGTACATCCTGGTATATATGATAAAAAAATCAGGAAAGGTAATTTAATGGCGCAACGGTCTAATCATATGGTATAAAATCTTTGATTGCAAGGGATTAGTTTCATGAACGCATCAATCGGCAATTACAATTAGCTGGTTGTGGTGGCTAATCAGATATGTATTACGAAACTGGTTCTATTGCACTGTACACATTGTACATGGTAGCTGGACCAGATTCTTTTAGATTCATTAATCACTGTTAATGAATTTTAAAGTGTACAAAACTATCGTAACTGATCAGATGTAGGCCTACATCACGAAGAATATCTAGGTCTACAGCGACGCTTTTGCAATGGCGTCTTCATATGAGAGTACTCAAATATCATGGAAGCCCATTCTTGCATACTGCTCATGAACTTGTACGGAGCACTAGGAAAATGTTGCCATCTGTGATACCATTCTTCGCAATGGGGTCTACACATTTCGCAAGACTCTCGGTCCGAAAATATAGGAATCATGAAGCAAAATGCAGCACTTCTTATCGAGTTATTTCTGTCTCTCCAATCCAGAAATTATACTACGTCAATATGAAAATCATCGTTAACCACCATCCCTTGCTGATTTTACGCCAATGCCGTCCAGATTCGTTTTTCACATTTTTTATTAGCATATTACATATCAGCTTTTAAACCTGTTAAAGATAAAATGTGACATTAATCAGCAAGATTTGAAATTTGTCGACCTTCATTTTGTCAAATCTGAATAATTTTCACTCACTTGAAGTTGTGGATCGCGTCAGCGAGACACAACTTCAAGTGAGCGAAAATTCCAATTGAATAATTTGGCGGCTAAAGGGGTAATTGTATAAAGGCTCTACAACCTGACAACACGTGTGTTGATGTACGAAATGCCACAGTCCACAGTGACACTTTACCACCCACTTCGACTTCGACGTATATTATAACACATTTTTGTAACCATGGTAACCTTAACACTAAAATATGGTCGATTAGATAATGTAGGTACAATCGTCCTGCTTGTTTTATTTGTATAATTATTACAAATGCTGAAAAAATATTACAATTTAAGCATAGCTCCATAACACAAATAAGAACAATAAATAAAAACCATGTAAAAACCATGTTAAAGTTTTGCCTGGCTTGCAAGGGAAGCGTTTTATTATTGATTGACCCCTATACATTTATCTTCAGCTGGCGCATTTAACATGTTTAACCTTCAATATTCATACGTAAACAGATAACACGAGTCAATGATTTGGTCAGCCGACCCTATACTACTGATCTCTACAGTCACATATGTAGTCACTGCGGTATTAAATTTTTTTTTTGCCTCGTCAATTTAACTGTCAGACTGGAATATTATTGAAATATTCAAATCGAAGGGGTGCCATAGCTGCTTGAGCACCCCATCAATTTGAACAGACCCCTAGATCCTTTAAAAAAAGAACAAAGGATAAATAATCATTAGCCCAGAGATACTGTTCAAGATGCAATCAAGCTGCAGTCTCTATATATTACACAAGTAATGTCCATTTTGTTTCGCTACAACTTCACACCTGAAGGAATCGTGTTTAATCATGTTGCAACCATGGTAACCCATCACGCAAAATTCAATTTAAACGCACATCAGATAAATTATCAAAAAAAACGCAAGTAGAAACGTAAACTGTTTAGTAATGAATAAGCTTACATTTCTTACTATGGAGATACAGTATATTCATTATAGGCCTGCTGATTATGATGGTTGGACTGAGTGTGTATTATTTTGACACCTAATAGAGTAGGGCATTATCTTGAATTCGGGGTTGTATGCATAGATGTTGCTCATCTGCATTAGAGAGACGACAAAACTCACTCACTCACTCACTCACTCACTCACTCACTCACTCACTCACTCACTCACTCACTCACTCACTCACTCACTCACTCACTCACTCACTCACTCACTCACTCACTCACTCACTCACTCACTCACTCACTCACTCACTCACTCACTCACTCACTCACTCACTCACTCACTCACTCACACGACGTTTTTGGGATACTGAATCAACATCAATGACGTTGACTCAACATCGCAACAACGCCGTGTGCCCAGTGTGAAGCTGTCTATTTGTATCTTACCTGCTTACTGCACCACTTTGAGAGTGAATGCTATTGACATGGATACATGCCTTCTCAAATGAAGGAGTTTTAACATGATATTTGGGGGGGGGGGGGGACTCATCCAGAAATATAGAATTAACTTCTTGAGATGTTTAGTATTCGACTTCAAACATAACCCTATCATCTTACACCTACACACGCATTAATTTGGAATAATGCTACTTTTTCCACATTATAGGCCTATAGTTCACATTCTTATTTACAAAACATTGTAGAAATCTAATTTTAAAAATATGTCAGCAAACATAATTGCATAAGCCTATTACAGTACCGTGAGTTCTATTTATAGCTCAATCCGTTTCGAAATAAATATTTAAATGAAATCTATTGTGAACAAGAAATATGTGAAGTGAAATGAGTTTAGCATTATCATGATTATGGCATTAGAAATGACAATTTCACACTGTGCATCGTACTGCTTCTCAGTGTAAACGCGTCACAATGGCTCCTGACAATAGTGTGGTCATTAGATGATTCTATCAATCATTCTAATGTGATCTGATGTCTTATAATGTCCATCATAGCCACATAGGCGGGTGTCCTCCAGTACATTAGCATGGCGTCAACCCTTTAACCGCCGGTGCCGCATATATTCGGGTTTTCATTTATTATTAGCACATTAAGTACCACTTTTTAAACATGTTAAAAATGAAATGTAACATCAATCAGCAATATTTGAAAACTGTTGACCTCCATTTTGTCAAATCTGAATAATTTTCGCTCACTTGAAGTTGTGGATTGCGTCAGCAAGACACAACTTCACGTGGGTGAAAATTCAGATTGAATAATTTTTGCGGTTTAAGGGTTAAACCGCTGAAATACTTTCGTATAAGCCATTGAAATTCATGAAAATCTTTCTAAGCTCTTTAGATGCATTTTAATACCTATGTCATGCGTCTACGGCCATTATAAATATTTCCACTCTTACAATGCGGGGATCGACTGAAGACGTCAGAATTTGACGTCTAAAGACGTCAGATTCTGACGACTAAAGTCGATTCCCCCGCTGTAAGGGTCAACACACTAATATCTCCATATCGCAGCACTAAAGTTATTACCTGGTTCGTTCCCGCTCGCGTTTTCGGCCCCGAATCTAAATCTTGTTCTGAAAGGCAGTGTCATCAGATTTATCTCAATTCTCTGCAGGTTTATCGTGTTTATCCAGCCCTTTTTAGCATGACTGACACAAAGCTGCATTTATGCATTTATCAGTGTTTATTGATATTTTGTTTTATATAGTTTTCGTTATCATGGTTATAGTTGAGAGGCTAATATAATTAGCGATATTGTAGACAATGTATTTTTTATTCATGTTAATAGCAGTGTATGGTTATCGTGGTTATCAGCGGGAATTGGTTCAGTTCAGCTAACCACACAATGCATACACTCGAAACTCAACAATACAAGTATCCCGTCTATGCACGCTACATCAAAACCGTAGTAAGTGTAAAATAAATTGTATGTAGTTACATTTTAACAGTAATAACCTATTCAAATTTGTAACTTTTTTATTTCATGAACTATTAAAAGCCCCAAAACCGTACAACGCTCTTCCAAATGTTCTTATTGTTGTTTTATCACATCACGAGCTGGAATGAATAAATAATGAGATTTTAAGCCACATAAAGGCTAAACTGGGCGAGGTGAACCATTTCTGAGGACGGTGAGATGAATGAGATTACACTGTCCTCCAGACACAGGATTCGAGCCCCGGCGTCTGAGGCCAAGAACGCTAACTCTCGGTCACAGATGTTCCCCACAGTACGGAATCTTCACGAGTGAGCGAGGAAGAAACATTTTGTTTCTTTGAAACTTGAATGCCAGAGCGGGGAACAAACCCGCGAGCCCCGCGCTGGAATATCACGGACGATATATGCTCTGGGAAGCCAAAAAGCAATAACTGCTTGTTCTAAAAGAAACAGCTGCTGCAGCTTTGTACGGATCAGATATACACATCCCCAGCAAAACATTTGTATAACATTTGTACAATGTTGGCCCAGCGTCAAAGACGTTGGGCCGACGTTGTACAAATATTATACAAATGTTTTGTGTTTGCTGGGTCCATAGTGCCATGATTATATTTATAAGCAAGAAATACTATGCGTGAGAAAGACAGTTATATTTAACATGTTTAAAGGGACTGGCCCACTCTAAGATCATTAAAAAATCGGTCATTTTATTTTGGTTCTCAATATGACCATAATATGATCTGATGATGTAAACATGTCCATAGACTAGAACTGTAAAAAAAATTAAATTTTCCTGCTGCGCTTTCACCAGGCTAGATATGGAGACGAAATGCCCGTATTTCTTATTTTTGACATGGTTGTCCATAATCAGAAATCAGGAATTTCGTCTCTATATCTAGCCTAAGTGGTGAATGCGCAGCAGAAATTTTTTAAAACTTTTGCAGTTTTAGTCTATGGCCATGTTTACATCATATGGTCATATTAAGAAGCCAAAATAAAATCACCGATTTTTTTAATGATTTTAGCCTGGTTTATTTGGGTCCTGACACATTCTAGAAAAGCTAAACAAAAATAATTTAAATATCTATAAAACAGGAATGGGGTTACGACCACCACAATAATATCTACCCCATTAATGTAGATTGTCCACGATCACTCAATCAGAGAGTTAAACAAGCCACCATGTAAACAACATAGGCCTACAAGGGAATAAAATACCCAGAAGATTAGTGCACTTATTAAACCAATTCGTATTTTTATGCGGTCGATCGATGAGAAACGTGTGCGTCGCTGTACCATCAGTTATTCACATAGCATCGTAAAATGACGCCATCCTATTTACATGATATAGACCTATAGTTGTTTTGGATAAGTGACACGGTAAGTGCTACATCGCGTTTGGCAATCTGTGGCATTATTGCGATAAACAGAAGAACGGTGCCGGAACAATGCCCCAATAATAATTTCGAATGATATAAACTGTGTCCTACCAAACCAGTCTATAAAACTATTTGAACAAGTTTCAAAACAACACGCACCAACGAAAGCAGCTAAAATTGATAAAAAAAACTGTTTGTCTTTGATGACCAGTCATGATCAGGTAATATTATTGTATACTAGTAAATAAATTTGGTAAATATTTATTTTCAACAAACGTACATTTGTTTCATCATTTAGAGCTGGAAGTTACCTTAACCCTTAAAGGGCTGATTTTTTTATGAAAACCATGGCGTCCAGAGGGTTTTTTCAAATTTAAGTTATCATAAATATCTTAGTTCTTTCTGATTACCTGTGTTGTCTGGTTATGGGTCTACGGCTAATAGAAATATTTGTACTCTTACAGTTCGGCGATCGACTGTAGGCGTCAGCATCGACAACTAAAGTCGATCCTCGCACTGTAAGGGTTAAAAAATCCACATTCAAATGAATGCAAGAATAGTAACCGTGGTAGTAAACTGGACATGGATGCAGATATACCAAGATGCCGTAGCACTTAGCATTATTTTGCTAATCGTAAGTAACACATTGATTTTTAGTATCAGAATCTACATACTTTTTTGTCATTAAAGTAATTCAGTCGTCATGCTTCATTGAATCATAATATTTAGGCTACGGAAGACCCCATTCACGTTGACTATGCAGCCCATGCGTGCCGTTGTATTAGGCGCCCGTGAACCTTACAGCGCGCGGATCGACTTTAGTCGTCAGAATCTGACGTCTGTAGACGTCAGATTCTGACGTCTAAAGTCGATCCCCGCACTGTGAGAGTAAATATAATAATAATGACTGTATACCCATAACATATGTATTCGAATGAACATGATGAAGCGGAAAGACCTAACTTAGACATTTATGATGATTTTAAATTTAAAATAGCCCTTTGGTCCCCATGGTTTACATAAACAATTTAGCGCTTTAAGGGTTAAAAGTTTACGCAGCGAATCATACCGATACACCTGTTCTAACCCTTTGCCTGCTAACCACGACAATTGTCGTGTTCAATTTGTTTTATTAGCCGCGGCCTATAGTCTTTCTTAGATGCACACTATCATACGACAATATAGAGAAAATAACCGACTAACCACATTACCATGGTTACGCCCCATAAGTCCATAAGCCATATAAAAATATCCAAATTAAACAAACAGTCCATAAGATATTTTTTATAATAATATATTGTTGGTGAAATGATCGAGAATAATAATTTTATTATTGTCATAATATCAACGTATTTCATCGTACATTTATTGTATTCTTCCACTTGATCATTTTGCATGCAAGGATCAATAATTATTACTGTATGCCTACGATTATATCGCTAGTCCAGCTCATAAACACTGAAAAATGTCTGTGCGGAGAGCAATGATGAGTGCAGCGGAATGTGAAGATCATCGCTATCATGTACGTATGTAAATAAACCGATAATTGGAACTACCAGATGGTGCAGCCACAATAAAAGTGTTATTTGCCACGCTAACTTGTGACACGAAGACAGGCCATCGTGTAAGTTGCTGTCGCTTTGCTCAGAGCTTTGCTGGCTCACAACATCCTGGCACTGTTGCCGGCGCTGGTCACGCGAATTTGCCATCGACTTCTGCAGGCGCGGCAATCTTCACTAATAGAGGACTTTCATCACAGGAAATGACACCGCATGTGTCCGCTATGGCCTCTGTGGACCAACCAGTCGTATCTGCCACTATACAAAGCGGTTGATACGTCCCTTTGATATTTAAACACTCATAGCTATTTTTAATTCACATCGAGGTGTGAATTAAAATATAATTGATAATATTAAACCTTAAAATGCTGACATATTTTTGTGTAAACCAAGGAGATCAAAGGGTTTTTCAATTTTAGCTCTTTAACCGCCGGTGCCATCAATATTCGTTTTTTATTTTTTTTAGCACATTACATATCAGCTGTTAAAGATAAAAAATGACTTAATCAGCAAGATTTGAAATTTGTTGACCTCCATTTTGTCAAATCTGAATAATTTTCAGTCACTTGAAGTTGTGGATCGCGCCAGCGAGACACAACTTCATGTGGGTGAAAATTCCAATTAAATAATTTGGCGGTTGAAGGGTTAAGCCATAATAAATGTATTTGTCAGTACTTTCCGCTATATTTGAATACCTATGGTCTGGGTCTACGACGATTATCATTTCTTAAATCTTTCAGTGCGGAGACGCCTAAAATCGGTCCCTGCGCTGAAAGGCTTAAGGTCCAAGTGCAGCATATCAATTAAGACCTCTGTAGGTCTGTGGCCTTGTTGTGATTGATTATATCTGGAGATTAGAGATCCCGTCCGGCTACACCTTCAAAGATGAACCACGTCCGGCTGCCCTGCCAGAGATCAGAAGGTTTTAAATCCCGTGCGGCTGTCAACCTATTTTCTGTGTGTCATTAGTCATAAATCTAGGCTTATGTACACCAACTACTGTTTGTGGCTTAAGTACACCAACTACTGTTTTGTCCGTGTGAACAGTAAGCCGGGCACAGACTCACGACTGACTAAAATGTTTATAAAACATTCATGATCACATCATTTTTTTCATTTTTGGTTTGTTATTTTTATTTTGTTCTATGCCTACAATGTAAAAGCAAGCTTCAGTAACTGTTCATTCTGAAGAATAACAGTTACAATTTATAATTAACTATGCCAGCAGCTGAGCAATCCTGATATATTGTAGCGAGATAAGATAAGATGTTGAAACGGCATGGCGATTTCTAAGGAAACGATAAAACCAAAGCACAATAAGCATAATATGCAGTGATAAACAATTGAACACAGCGCTGGTTATCAGATGAGTGATTGGTGGTCAGCGTACATATTATGACAATAATTTTCAGGGATGATTTTTAGTCACCCTCAAAAAGTGATTCTCTAACAACAACGACATAAAAACAGGTGTTTCAAAAGGGGTTCATTACATAATAAAATTATAATAGCGACATATGCTCTCAAAATATATGAAGTAGGCTAACATTAACCATGTTACCGTGTGTTACGTGAAGGCCTACAGTGGGTTCACGAATTTGAGAAAGAGGGATTCCTTCTGCTCAAGGTATTACATATGATCGGATAATCCGCCGTCTATTGCACTACAGTAACTGAACATGCATGTATCTGTATCATGGTGATGCAGATTGCAGGATTAACTTCATATTTTGCACATGTAAAGGCAATAACCCAGTGGGTGGCCATTGGGCAATTACATATTTCCATTAACCTAATTGTTTCCCCTGATAAGGATGCACAAATCTTCTCCATTACGCGTCTCTACAGCGGGCCAAACAAACAAAACACATGGGGGTGAGGGTTATAATTGACGCGTAGGTCACATTTGGCATCTGGCCTAGAGGAGCGAACGTAGGTGAGTGACAGGTTATCTAGTAAATTATATTTAGTAAAGATACAGTTTTGATTCTGTATTCTCGTAGAAGTACAATATATTATATCGTAGCCATCGGATTGGTCGAATTGGCCTTCTCAACCAATACGATGATAAGGATATAAGATATGATTAGGCTATACATATTGTAACGTGTACGAGAATACGGGGATACGAGAATACCATAGCCTGCTGGGGTTAGGATGGGGTCGTGCTTATTTTTTTATATAATGTTCGCCTGTGTTACCTTTACAAATCTCCATCGAACCCCACTAAGGCCCACAACTTAATTTGTTCATATTATTCATTTATCAACAGGCTATTATAAACTATGTTTTGGATGAGGGGTATAGATCCAGCCCAATGATGATGGTGTATCTGCAGTAAGAATTGCAGTGGGATTGAATAATTATTGTCACTATAAAGATGTCAGAAATGCCATGTCGGGGTTTATATGAAAATGCTCTGCTTGCAACCCAAGATGACCCTGCCCTCAAAAGGACAGTAAAATCTCATCGATTTGAGACACTTGTATGTCAGGTTGTCTAACTAAATATTGACGAATTTTATTCTACTGCTGACATCTGACATTTTCATCCATATGTAGCGTTAGCCTAGGTTTCAACTTTCAATTTAAAACAGATTTTGAAATAGTGCAGTGTGACACGTTTGCTCAGAGGCCAGCGCAACCTCATTGTACATGGTGGCGTGAATTATGTCTTGTCTATGTAAGATGATGTATATTAAAGATATACCGAATCTCAACGTTTAAAGCCAAACAGTCGGAAATCTTATTATGTGGATCTGTGGAGGAGCAATTCGAGCTCTCATCGTCTTTATTTTATAGCATGGCTGAATAGAAATCACTGCATGTCCCTTTATCAAGTCTTCACAGCGTGAAGATTTGATAAAGACAAGATGGACTGAAGTATGCATTCTAACTCACAAAGACGTTCGATCGCGAACAACTTGCTCCGTAGCTCAGAGTTAACATTTATCATATAATTTATTGTATAATTTATGAACGACTGTAAAAAGAAAACACAGAGCCCCTATCAGTGAAAAGATGAATGTTTATATCACGAGACACGTGTGACCACAAACTCGAGACCAGTGTTAGCCCAATGCCAAGAGAGCGTGTCAGGTTCGAAGGTTTTTGCTGCATAACCATGAGGGTAAAACTGTTGTGTAATTCTAAGAAATAAAATATACAAAGTGAAAATACTAATAAAAAATAGTGTGTAATACTAAGTCTTATCTCTGATCTACTTCTCATTCTTTAAAATTCAAACATATAACGGGATATATAAATATTGGTTAAATTTTTATTGTGTATGCTCATACGATTCTCTTTTGTGTATAAAAATGGTAAATATGTAAAACAAAAAAAATAAAACTAGTAAAGTGCTCAGTGAGCATGAATTCCCCTGTTTTGACACTGACGTGAGTCGGTACGCAGCGCCAGTTGCACCTTTGGGTGGGCTTCATTGAAGTCTGGATAGCATTTGTTGCTCAACTAATGTTACTGCTGTGCTTATTCCCGTAGCATGTGAACATATGTCCCTGGTTAAGTCCTTGTGACGGCTCCAACATGTTTTTTCGCTTCATACAGTCGTACAGGTGAAGTAATTGTGCAGACACTATTCGTGAAAGGAATCTATAGATATACATGTAGTTCCGGCAGAGCCAAAAATAAATGTATAATATATACAGAACGATATACAACTGAATAACAATACATATTTTTATTCATCCATAAAATGTAGCTAAAAATGTAAAATGAATCATATAAGATACACTTTTTTTCCCAACACTGTCCCCACCCTGTTTTCGTCAGTATCAGTTAATTTATGTGTCTTTCGTGCATGCCTGGTTGCTTGTCTGATACGAGTGACAGCACTATCCAAACAAACACGATAGGCTGAACCAATGTTGCTCTTATGTTGCACCAGCGTCGTAGACGCTGGGCCAACATAAAACCAACATTGGGTAAATGGTTCGTGTTTGGTGGAGTATTTGTCATTATGGTATCCGGACCAGACCCAGCTCAAATCAGCCAGTTATCTGTGTGATTATATGATGTAGGCCTACATGTATCATGATATAGGCCTACAGCTGCGTGTTTTCTGTATAATTCAACAAAATTCTGCAAAAATGGTGATGAAAATACATTCAATTCATTTGTATGGAGTTATTTTCAGATGTTCAGCGCGCCCAGTATTGTATTTATACATTATTATGATATAATTTATATGAAATAATGTATAATCCATCCGGTCGGCATGTGCCTAAATTTATGTCATTTGAACTTATGCTACCTTGATAATTTATAGCACCATGATATTCCTCTTCACTAAAATACCCGAGTGTTTTAATTATATCAAATTTAAGCTCAAAACATCACACTTGTGATGTTTGAATTCAATTCAATTCAGTTTCTTCAGTGTACAAGATTCAATATTGATAACAAGCATAGATAACATTTCAAATAACAAGATTAGATACGTAGAGCCATTGAATAGTAATAATAACCAGATATTCCATATAAAGTATAAGCAGTAAGAGTAGGCCGCACAACTGGGAGAGAAGCTAAACAGGATCCATTTGCTAAAACAGGATCCACTTTGCAAACAGTCCCCACCCAAACGCATTGTATTATAACAGTTCACCTAGCCCTATGTAATCATGATAATCAATTTATTAGAACACAATAATTATAAAGTGATCAACACAAATCAATACCTACAAATACCGTACTGAATTTTAGAAACATCGAGTGCTTTGATTTTGATGTAAACGAGTAATACTCTGTAATGTAACGTACATTTTGTGGCAAAGAAATGAAATGAATCGGGCTTTAGGCCACCTTTGTGCAGATATAGGCTAAACTGGGCCAGGAGAACCTCTTGAGGATGGTGAGATGATTGAGATGACACTGTCCTCCAGACACAGGATTCGAAATTCGAGCCCTGGCGGTCTGAGGCCGAGCACGCCACCTCTCGGTCACGGAGGCTCCCCACAATACTGACTTTCACACGTGGATGGAGGAGAAACATTTTTTTTGTTTCTTTCAAACCGCCGAGACCGGGAACCGAACCTCGAACTCTGGCGTGAAAGGCAGCGGTGATAACCACTACCCTAGGGCTCCCGCCCTTGTGGCAAAGAGTTGCATATGGGAACTATTATGTGGTTGTGTTATTTCTTATTATCATAAATCCAAAGGCCCGTACATACCACATGGGATCAAATGAGGTGAAACATATGAAGTACTGGGGGTCCATAGCACTAAGCTCCAATTAAATCATTAGATTTTCTCTGTAAACTAATAATATGCTGGTATAATACTGCGAGTGTAATTCTATCCCTTATTGCATCATATAATTTTCTTTCATCAAAATGTAATTAAAATGCCTTATTTTTTTTAATATATATCACTTTTTATTTACTGAGTTTTATTTGAAATATATCCCATAAACGTCACCGAGTATAACAGTCTTGAACAAGTTGAATTCTTGACTTACTTTAGTCCTTAAAGACGACTAATTACCCCTTTCTCAGTTATCTCATTTCAATTTCCACCTACTTGAAGTTGTGTCTCGCTTCGAGTCAGTGAAACTCATATTATTAAATAATTTTATTTAATTTGAGAACAAATATTTGCAAATTTCGATGTTTAAACACACATTTCATTCCCAATAACTGTGATTTCATCGGCTAATAAAACAAATTAAAAACGAATCGGTGGTCGAACGGTTAATGCTGTAAGGTCAAGTCTAAGATAAATTGCAAAATATCACGAAGTGGGTACTATTTGATTACATTACATCCACCGGGCTCACATTATATGTCATAGTTGATGGTATACATAAATATTATATTTTTATATGCGCAGTAGGATGCGACAGTCATGGAGTATGCAGGCGCACTCAATACGACCACCGTTAATTAGGTCACTTTAAGCATAATAATAAATCGTCGGTATAGTGACCCTAAACTTCCCCATAAAGTCCTCCATTTGAAACAGGGGAAATCGTTAACTGTTGCATATAATCATGGTTTTGTTCAAATAGATTAAATTTGACTATTTTCAAAGCAAGAAGTTGCATTTAGTATTTTTTTATAGAAATTATAGCTGTTTATTAAAAATGTACGGCCCATCGAGAGCGATTTACTTTTAGATCAATTTCCGGTGGAATTAATTTGGTTCTACATCGGAAAAGAAACAAGCAAAATCTAAGAAGATTTTTTTGCAGTGACATTTTAAGCAGTTGAATAAATAATTAAATGAATAAATGAATAAATGAATAAATGAATAAATGAATAAATGAATAAATGAATAAATGAATAAATGAATAAATGAATAAATGAATAAATGAATGAATGAATGAATGAACGAATGAATGAATAAATGAATGAATGAATGAATGAATGAATGAATGAATGAATGAATGAATGAATGAATGAATGAATGAATGAGGTTTTGGGACACTTTTGAGCCAATGCTGGCTAAACTACAGGATGGGGATGGTGAGATAATATCAAAGGATTTGAAATTCGACCCCTGGCGGTCAGAGTGGGTGGGAAATATATATATTTTTTAAACATGAATTATTGACCGTAGTTTACTCGCTAATAGAAATGCTACATGTATATATACGAAATAAAGTGTTGGGATTATTAATTCGTCATTTAATGGGACTAGCCCAGGTCTAAAATCATCAAAAAATCGGTGATTTTATTTTGGCTTCTTAATATGACCATATGATGTAAACATGTCCATAGACTAGAACTGCAAAAGTTTTTAATTTTTGTACTGCGCATTCACCAGTTAGGCTAGATATAGAGACGAAATTTCCGTATTTTTTATTTTTAACATGGTTGTCAATAATTAGCAATCAGGAAGTTCGTCTTTATATCTAGCCTAACTGGTGAATGCGCAGTACAAAAATTAAAAACTTTTGCAGTTCTAGTCTATGGACATGTTTACATCATATGGTCATATTAAGAAGCCAAAATAAAATCACCGATTTTTTGATGATTTTAGACCTGGGCTAGTCCCTTTAATTGGACAGGTTAGAGCGAGTAGAACTAGCGTGCTTATATTTATTACCGCCTTGCACCTGTCCGTGGCTTTATTATTCCTCCGGTCATATAGTTTCCCTTTCATACATTGGTAATTATACCCCTATTTCTTTATACGGGTGAATAAATTATGCAAATTGTTTACTTCATCACATATTTTATTAGGAATATTTTGACAAATGTTGTTTTATCAACCTACAGACAATAAGAACATTTTTTCTTATAATATTTCGAGAAAATCACTAAACCGCGCACTGTAACTCACCTCACGATTATTATATAGGAATATAGGCAGGATTATGTCAAGTTGCTCCGCCTTATACCACAGACAGACAGACAGACAGACAGACAGACAGACAGACAGACAGACAGACAGATATTTTATTGACAGAAAGAAAGTCAATCCAGACTTAGCTGTCATAGAAATAAGAGAGATATATGTACATGTATATACAAGATTGTTAATTTGTTAAAATGTCCCGACTGTACAACATATCAAAGTATCCCAGCAAACACGTTTGTCCAACATTGTATAAATGTTATACAAATGTTGTGTGTTTGCTGGGATACCATCTCCAAATGAAAACTCATAATGACATTATTTTGATTCACTCACAATTTCAAGTGGGCAATACATTACTCATATCTATTTAATTATTGAGACGCTGGTCCAGCATTAACCTAACATTAGTTAGCCAGTGTCTGATTGTGTACCACGAGACGTTGAACCAATGCTGGCTCAATGCTGGTCCAGCAGCGTAGACGATGGGTCAAAATTAAACCAGCGTGAGTTTAACGTCTTGTGTTTGTTGGGTGGTCAAACATACAGAGGGACCCCCAGCTAACAGGAGACATTCACTCAATGTTTGTTTGGTGTTGGGTCAGTGTCTTAGACGGGGGACCAACATTAAACAAACAATTTCACAGCATTAGCGAACAGGAATTTACATCTGCACTTCCTGCTAAAAATAAAAGCAAAACCGCGCCGAATCAATTTGCACTCAAAAGCGCACTGAATGATTGCTTTGTGTTTTGTACGTCTAGTTTTCACAATTGCTTGTATAATCTTGCGCTTTTTTTATAAAGTGTGATCATAGTGAGCAGACTGCTCCATTCAGCCTAAAATTAAATTTCAAAATCGGCATAAAGCAGTTTGTAGCATACATACAACGTGCCGTAAATAGATTCGAATCGCATGTCTTCCGTTTTTTATTTTTTCTCAATCTCGGGCGGCCTGAATCAGCATTCTATCGAGTGAGAAGAGGGATTGGTTTACCTGTCCAAACAAAACACTTTGTGAATGTTTAAATGTCTGTCTGACTGCCTACAACGCTAAAATGAATGAGGCATTTTCACGTGACGAATCGCAGCTGTCAGAAAAAGGCACACGCTGGTTTAATGCTGGGTGAACGTCATGTGATGTCGGCCCGTCATTCAACCAACGCTGGATTGAAACTGCTCTCAGTCTCAGTAAAACAAGATAGGCCTACGTTGGACATATGGCGTTTTAATGTTGGTCCAGCGTCTACGCATAGGGCGGGCGTCTGGTACTCATTGGTAACAGGACAGCTAACTTACGCACGTGGGTGTCTATTATTCCTCAGTGCAAAGTCAAATCACAGTAACTGCTCACTTGGATAAGTAGCAGTTACTGCCTTTTGGTTTTGCAGGGCAGCTTTGTCCTGTTGACAGCCTAACGCACGCGTGATGCCGGGGGCTTGACGCGTGCAGCACAGAGCGTGACGCGTGCACGTCTCGTCTGCGTATATAGAATAAATGAAGGTAAAATTAGCGAATTATCGCCCACCCTTGGGCGACAATGTGGTGTTGGTTTTCTGGCAAAACACGGAACAGGCCGCAACCGGTTCTACCGCAGTCCAAGTGGATTAGGCCGTGTCAAAACAACACTGTAGTTCAAAGCTTTTCCAGTCCTTACATTGTGTATGTTGGAATTTATTTAGAAACGCTTATCCCCTATCTATTATCTAAATGTCTAACTGTTACTGCAACGAAACCATCTTGATGTCAATCTGCGAAAGCTATAAAATTATGGTTATGATTCATACAATATATAGGCCCTTTAAATATTAATATTATTGATCCATGCCCTGCCAATAATTAGGGTGTTATTTAAACTGATAATAAGAAAATAAGAAGTAACTATATAATAATGTTTGATGGTTCGAGCATTTTTTGACTAATTTAAGATTTAGTTACATAACAAGCACGTTCAACATGTAGGCAGCTGCTACCAACAAGAACTTTATGTCATAGTTATTGCCATAGATTTTAATAGATTTTAATCGAATAGAAGTGTGTTATACACGATTTACGTAATAATGTAAGTTGATGTGAGTGAATTCACTGACGATGCAAATAATGAAACGTATCTACATAATAGCCTTGTATTCAGAGCTATCTACATAAACGTTATTGAATTTGACGAACTCACGTATAAGGTTTACAACGCGGTGGTTAGCACTATAAACCTTGACGCCAGAGCTCAGGAATTCTCGGGGTCCAGGTTTCAAAGAAGCATAATGTTTATCCAAACTCACTCGTGACTCAATATCACGTGGAGCTTAACCCTTTAATCGCCAAATTATTCAATCTGAATTTTCACCCACTTGAAGTTGTGTCTCGCTGACGCGATCCACAACTTCAAGTGAGTGAAAATTATTCAGATTTGACAAAATGGAGGTCAACTCTTTTCAAATCTTGCTGATTGATGTCACATAACATATTTAAAATGCGGTACTTATTGTGCTAATAAAAAATATACAAAAACGAATTTATGCGGCATCGGCGGTTAAAGGGTTAAGTGACAGAGCGGCAGCGTGCTCTTTCTCAATCTGCAAGGATTCAATTTTGAATCCTGGTTCTGGAAGGTAGGGTGATCAGATTCATGTTAAGGCATATTTGTCAGTTTACATGGGCACACAAGTTGTGTTTCACAACAATTCTTGAGTGGATAGATCGTACTATGCTAAGCTTATAATATATTAAAAACTGGATTGGTTCCCTTAATGACGATTTGATTATAAGAATGTAGTTGGGAATTAACCTTTAGAATCGGATATTGTTAGATCAATCACCAACCAATCCAGACACAATACTAATGCTGAACTTTAAGGGGAAGGTCAACATTTGACATACCGGACACACCCAACCCCTATATGATACATATAGGCGAATTGATAAAATACAACATAACAAGAGTGATCATCATGTTGTCATTTGTATATCTGTATGTAGTGATTTTTTTATTGAATTTTTTTCTGAAACTACTAATTGGGAAGAAAGATCATGTCATCCATGTATGGAATAAAATCAATTTAGATAATATACTGCACATTACATAGGAATGTTTTGTGCTTTCATAGTTGATTTAGTTTAATTAGGTCCTAATCAAATCAAGTCTTTTTATTAACTTTGACGAATTAAATGCAGAAGTAAATTATCAGCGGTTACTGTTGTGTTAATACCGTTAATATTTGGTATTAAGGCCTATCACTATCTGTAACTTTTAGACCGCCAAATTATTTGATTGGAATTTTCACTCACTTGAAGTTGTGTCTCGCTACCGCGAGCCACAACCTGAAGTGGTTGAACAATATACTTAATTTGATATTTTGTTTTTTAAACATTCATTATATTTCCAATAACTGCTAATAAAACAGATTACAAACGACTATGGTCATGCTTCTCCGTGGCTCCCTCAAAATTGTTATAACATTTGTTCAATTTGAGACATTTACCACACTTGCTGATGAAACATATTTTTTAATCCAATGTACTATGTAGGCCTACCAGGATAATGTACCTATGCGGCCAAAGAGCGACTTAAAAAGATAAAAGTAATAATACATTTTGTTTTTTCTAGAATGTTACCAAGCAACAACATGGGCCTACAAACAAAGTTCACTAATTATAAATATCTTTATTTTTGTGATTATTTTGAAAGAACACTGTCAATGTCACGTCACACTTGTTGTTTGACTGTGCAAAGCCAAGAGCTACTCTGCCTGTCAGCCATGCACGGTAGGCGAGTATGCTGACACTGGCATATTTTTGTCCCATTTCATGACACATGACGAAGGTCGCCAGCCTAGTGAAAATGTAAGAAGTGGATAATTAAAACGAGAAAACCTGTATTGAAGACAATGCAATACTGCTCTGTCAAGCAAGCAGTTAATGTCTTTTGGCTTGCATCGCAAACACACCTGTGTTTTTCTGGCATTGACTGCGCCACATAATACAGATGACCAGGCTGTGGAAATCAATAAGCCATATGCTGTCCTCATCACCCTCTTATCTCCACAGCCTACTTAGTCAAAAAATGCTTGAACCATCAAACATTATTATATAGTTACTTCTTATTTTCCTATTATCAGTTTGAATAACACCTCATGGGAGTGAAACGTTTTCTGCGACCAGCCATATTTAAAAATAATTCGTCGTCGATTTAAAAAATCGAAATAATTTTCACTAACTTGAAGTTGTGAATTGCGTTTAGTGTGATCTAGTAAACAGGTTAAATTAGGCCTACACATCCTGTAGCTAGTTTCAGATGTCATTTGCACAAATGCATTAACCCTCTCAGACCTGAATTTACCATTATCATCTTCATCCACTACAAGCCGCGAATTGCTGTCGCAATTCTCGACTTGTAGTGGATGAAGATGACTCGACGTGGTTTAAAAATTAAAGAAAATTGCCATGTATTGCCAACCAGTTTCATGGAAATTTTCGTTCTAAAACCCTTAGTTTTAAGAAAATTAAGTCTGTTTTCAGGGATGTAAAATGATGCTTTGATGCATCGTGAGGGCTTAAAGGGTTAAACGAGAACCTTGCCTTAATTGGATAAAATAAGATGATCTTGTAACTCAGCAGCCTCACAGAAGTGTGACTTAGCAAACAGGCTGAGCCTACTCATAACCCTTTGTCTGCTAGATATTTTTATATATGCATCATCTGAAATATTGTGAATAAAATTGATGTATTAGAAGATGATGCCACTAGTCATAAAATCCGTCGATTCGTGTAGTGCTTAAATTTGATATGGCACACCAGGAATGTATGCCCAATTTTATACATATTCACCATGAACCGTTATTATGTGCTAATGCATAAGGATATGGATTGGTATCAATACGATTGACATTTAATCATGAATTACTAACAATGACTTAAGATCTTAAACGCTAATGCAGTCAGAAATCAAATTTGAGGCCATACGGGGTTTTGCATTTATGCATGTATTGGTAGCAATGCGCTTAGTATTAGAATGATTAAGAATGCCTTAGAATCTTAAACGATAATGTCAAATAGTATAATGCAGTCAAAAGTTATAATTTATTTAAGACTGCTGCTATATAATACGCGGCTGTGCAGTTATATCGTTAATTAAGGGAACTACATGTAGGTCTATATATCACACTATAAATATATGACCATGATCGCAAAAATGGTTTAAGGTAAAATGCCTATTCACTGGTCATCGTGTTCACATGTTTTTTCTGACGTAAACAGGAACACCTCATCATTGGTCTCATTGTTCAAATATTGTTTGAACAGCCAGGTGACTGATTTAAATATTTACGCAAACTCAATATCATTAGAGGAATATTAATTGCCCTGATATGACGACATACATTGACGGAAAGTGCGACAGTTCATAAAAGTTCAGATTTCTCCCTGAAATATAAATATTCTACAGCAATGACAATGCTATTCCGATATATCTTTCAAACGTATATCAAATGTGAACCCCGCAGAAAATGGTTTGCATTTGACCTTTAAAAAGCAAATTGGAACCATACGAAATGATGCGACATTCACAAATATTGTCAAATTCGTGCAACAATAAATTTGTTAAGCGATAAATTTGAGCTATACAAAATGTGTTGAATCTCACGAATGAGCAGTAAGATACATCACTGATATTAAACCAGTCTCATAGAGCTTAAGATGTGGAGACAACGTGTTATTGTGTCTGATCGCCAGGGGGGCATATTGATGACCCACCGAGTAGTGACACATGACATAATGGTCTCCTGTCATACTCAACATCTGTCTGGCTTAAGTACTCAGTGAGGAAGAGACACTGAACAAATACTGGTTTAATGCTGGACCAGCGTCGTAAACGCTGGTCCAGCAATAACCCAGCAAACACGAGGCATTCACCCAATGCTGTTTCAATGTTGGGCCAGCGTCGAAGACGGTGGGCCAACATTGAAACAGCATTGGGTGAATGCCTCGTGTTTGCTAGGAAACCAGCATTGGTTTGATGCTTCGGGCTAGTTTAGACACCCTTATGGGAAATAATCTAGATAATGCTATGTAGGATGACTCCGACGCGTGGCGATTCACTAAATAACCATGATGACTAAGCATTGTTACTGGTTAGCTCAACCGCTAAGTGCGACAGCATTAAATGCATGACACTATATTGGCATGGCATATTGGCCTATGTTATATGAAACTGGATTTTTTTAAATGTATTTGTCTAAATATAAAATACTGTATGTTGTTTTATTTATTTATTACTTTTGTTTGGAAACCAAAAAAATTGGGTTGGAGAGGGCTAATAACGGCCAACATAATATCGTACAGGAGAATTTGCCGCAAATTAAAATTAATTCATTTTCATACATGTACCTATCAGTATTGACAATACATCATGTTAAACATTTTCTAATAGACCACGCGGGCACCATTGACATACAAATATTATCTCCTACATCATACGGGGTCGCGTCATATATGTACGTACAATAAATTGTCAGTACACGTGGAATGGTATCGATTGATGTGACGACACTACAGATGCGGGGAGCATTAAAAATATGGAAACATGTGGCGATGTATTGTTCCCCTTTCTTTGGAAGCTGAAAATTATGAAACTCCAAATTCAAATTAAAGTAAATAAACAATAAAAACAGCTAGCATATAATATTTTAATATAGTTTTGTTCGCGTTTGCAAGTTCTGCTTAACCCTTTAACCGCCAAATTTTTCAATTTGAATTTTCACCCACTTGAAGTTATGTCTCGCTGACGCGATCCACAACTTCAAATGAGTGAAAATTATTCCGATTTGACAAAATGTAAGTCAACTCTTTACAAATCTTGCTGATTGATGTCAAATTTTATCTTTAACATATTTAAAATGTGGTACTTATTGTGCTAATAAAAAATGAAAACCCGAATATATGCGACACCGGCGGTTGAAGGGTTAAAAACAACAAGAAAGAAAAAAACCCAGAATAATGTTCGGTTTCTGGTGGTTTATTATAATTATATACATATCTTTTGTTTGCTCAGTTTCAAAGGAAAACGCCCCTCATCACTAGTCAACATTTAGTTTTTTCAGAAGTTAGCAATTTTGAAGCTCGATATCCGGTAAAAATAGTATTCCACACTTTTACAGTAGCTTTATTCGTCACCAACTGGCCCCGTGGTGAACATGGTGAGAGGGGAAGGGGGAGGGGGGCGTCGAGTATATTTGACAATAAACACTTCACCTCCTTACTTGCTAACCACAATCTTAGATATTGGCTCATCATCTCGGCAACGTACGGATTTTATCAAGGTACACGATCAATATGCGACCGTTGTTGACACAGATAATTTGATACTTCAAGCGTCGTCAAGTGCTCTTATAGGCTGACGATCAGATTAATTCACACTTCCACGCAGGTGTTTTTTTTTTAGACATTATACAGTTTACCACATTGGATATTCGTATTTGTGTGATTTTGGCAGGTTTTGATTTACAGATGTAATCAGTTATCACCCTCACAAATTGACAAATATAGTTATACATGAAAAAAATGAATTTGGATGCGTTATGACATTATTCCAATAATAGTAGTCAATGATAATAATAATAATACCAAGTGATAATAATCATGAATTAGGAACGGTGAATGGTAGTGTGGTATTTACCATTTAAACTTTAATTCTTTCATGACAGACAGCCTTGCTTCTCACTTTTAAAATAATTTTACAACTTAAGTATGAGTTTTAATTTATCAAATCTGCATCTGCAAGTATTGGTGAGATTTTTTAAACGCTGTGCGTGTTGTGATTTATCGACATTTTCAATATTGTCTTGACAGTACATGTATTAGAGAGCTGAAATCAATGCAGTGTAAACACAATACTGCCATGTAAAGTTACTGCTGTTTGCCTTTTTATCGCACACAATATTGGAACATTCTAGGTGCAGATTAGGGGGGGGGGGGGTCAATAACATGATCGAAGAAACGATACTGAATGTGAAATAAAATGAAGGGCAACCTAGCCGAGAATCAATATTATAGGGTCGTTACTGCTGTTTGCCTTTTTATCGCACACAATATTGGAACATTCTAGTTGCAGATTAGGGGGGGGGGGGGGGTCAATAACATAATCGAAGAAACGATACTGAATGTGAAATAAAATGAAGGGCAACCTAGACGAGAATCAATATTATAGGGTCGTGAGTTTAATATTCCAATCGAAAAAAACCTATATATATTGATCTCTTTCCTTCTGGGTTATTAGTGGCAATTAGGGGACATAGCATAAGTTAGTTATTCAAGTATATCAATTGAACGTTGGAAAACTAATTAACAATTTATTATACACATTAAAATGATATCTTTATCATCTTTCAGATTCATATCTCTCAATTTTTAACAAACAATAGACTTGGGTATAAGCATTTTAATTTTCCATTCACTTGGTGGGAGTGCGTGAGTGAGTGAGTGAGTGAGTGAGTGAGTGAGTGAGTGAGTGCGTGAGTGAGTGAGTGAGTGAGTGAGTGAGTGAGTGAGTGAGTGTGTGAGTGAGTGAGTGAGTGAGTGAGTGAGTGAGTGAGTGAGTGAGTGAGTGAGTGAGTGAGTGAGTGAGTGAGTGAGTGAGTGAGTGAGTGAGTGAGTGAGTGAGTGAGTGAGTGAGTGAGTGAGTGAGTGAGTGAGAAGATAAATGCTTTAAATCGTATTTATAGATGTTGTAGTACATTGTACCATATGCAACATACTCTATAATTTTGAACAGTTTGGAACACGACGTATATGTACAATTACGATAAAACATCCGACCTCGCCGGGATTCGAGCTCGGTACGAGAGTTAAGAGCCACAGTCAGAAAGGAATGAGCCACCGGGGCTGTCCTCGATCGATTGTAGGTGTGTTAAGCGAGGTCAAAAGTCAGTAGCAGCTTATTTTTCAAGTAAGCAATTGCTGTCTTTAGCTTTACAGCTCTGAGCTGGTAGGCCTACTACTGACGCAGATGCTTAAAACTTACGTATAATGTACGTATAAAAACTACGACTGCTATAATATTGACAATTTGAGTTTTATTAGATAAATACAACTGTATTGTGATCAATTAGAGTCATTAGTTCGATTGCGAAAAAACAGTCTGTAAATAAGTAGCTCGCGTTAGTCTGCTTAAATAAGTTACCGTTTGTGTGGATATTATGACTTTGTGTAAAACGTTCACGGTATTTGTTGCATAATAGACTCAAAGTCAGTTTAACCATTTCCATGGAACAGATTTAATATACGTTACCTTACTTTCATTTGTCATCTACATCCACTACAAGTCGAGAATTGCGACAGAAATTCGCGGCCTGCAGTTGATGAAGATGACACTGGTCAATTCAGCCTTGAATGGGTCATTTAGCCGTCATATCAAATTATATTTTATTATATACACACTATCAATACTAATATGGATCACTGCTGCTTATAGCGCCATCAGACCTACATTCGTCTATAATTAATTATTCATGTCTGTAATAAACGATTTCATTTATTGTCAGTCCATAAGTATAGGGGATACAACAGGATTGAATGCGTTTCGAGCGTTGGTATAGTATAGAAGCTTTTATTTAATATCCAAGCATCATATCACTTTTGCTTGTTTTCTTCATCATGTATTATCATGAGTGATTATTATATATTTTTGGAATGTATTTTAAATTGAAGGTAACACCCCATTTTAGTTCATCAATATATAAATGGTCACACCTATGATGAGTGAAAACTCATCAAAATGATCCTTTGTTGTAATTTTAAAGAAACGACCCTTTATGTAGCGACATAGGCCTAATAACCATATTTATTTGGCAGAAAAGCTCATTTATTGCATTTGGCAATAACAGTATGTTGAAAACAATTATGTGTGAGAGTGAAAACATATTAACATATAAAATAAGCACATACATGTAGGCCTACTATGACTGTCACGTCCGGTGTAACTCCTACATTGTACCACATGTTTATTAACCATATTTGCCGGGGAAAGGGGGAGGGGGCGGATGGATAAAACCGCACTTTTAGGGGAAAGTGCCTATAACGCACCCTCCTAACATTGAAACCTTAAATATCCCAAAATATTATATAAATGGTGCCATGGATAACTCTTGTTTATTCAGCATCGGATTTTGTTTAATTGGTTAAACAATTAAATGCAAATGATTTTTATTTAATTAGTTATCTCAAAAAAAAACATTTTTTGCCCAAAAGGTGCTTTTTAGGAACACTGTTCTTAAAACGCACCCCCGCATTTTCTAATACTTCTTATATACCATAAAACGCACCCCCTACATAATTAACTGCGCTGCACTGTAATGCACTACACTACACTACACTACACTACACTACACTACACTACACTACACTACACTACACTACACTACACTACACTACACTACACTACACTACACTACACTACACTACACTACACTGCACTGCACTGCACTGCACTGCACTGCACTGCACTGCACTGCACTGCACTGCACTGCACTGCACTGCACTGCACTGCACTGCACTGCACTAGGCCTTACACCACACTACGCTAGGCCTTACACCACACTACGCCAGGCCTTACACCACACTACGCTAGGCCTTACACCACACTACGCTAGGCCTTACACCATACTACGCTAGGCCTTACACCACACTTCTCTACGCTAGGCCTTACACCATACTACGCTAGGCCTTACACCACACTACGCTAGGCCTTACACCACACGAGCGAACGAACAAACGAACAAACGAACGAATGAATGAATGAATGAATGAATGAATGAATTAATTAATTAATTAATTAATTAATTAATTAATTAATTAATTAATTAATTAATTAATTAATTAATTAATTAATTAATTAATTAATTAATTAATTAATGATTATTAACAACTAGTTATACAATCTGTAAATCAACAAATTGGAAATATTATGACCACAACCTTATAGCGTATGTAAAAATATCGTATGTCGACGGGCAGCCACCTGGTGAACACACCGCATGACAACATTGCGGCTTAATGATCACTTATTCACTAGGTGGCTGTACAATAAGGTTTTGTACTAAAAGGATATTGGTGCTTTGATGAAAAATATTTATCCCATAACCAACTAAAGTTACCCTGGTTCTCTTTATTATCAATTAATGTAGCTAACTTTCTTATTGAACCGTGGAGTAAATAAGAAGTTTAAATTGTATGTTATTCGAAAGTGAATCGTGGCAATTTCATTTAGGATGTATCCCCTAGTCGTAGATATAAAATTGCTAAAATGTATTATTTTTAATCTTCAGCCATTTTAATCTCTTGTGATACTTAGGCCATTCATGCGCGGATCCATAATTGGCCTGGGTATGCCAAAAAATATAAAAGTAAACAGTATATTTAAAGGGAATCATCACTTGTATAATTTATGACAACAGGTTCGTTGCACGAAAGTCTACATGAGCGGTACCATTTGGCTCGGATACATCACTTAAGTCAGAATTAGGTTACCAATGCTTGATTTTTCGTGTAATTTATCATTATGGTCAATTTCAAAACGGCTGCAGTAAAATCCATGATTTCTCCTGAAATGTATTATCAAGCATAGTTTTCTTAAATTTCAAATATTACTACAAAGGTGATCTTGGCCAGTGAAGAAGTGATAACAGCCACTTTAATAATTATGTCAGCCAATACAAAAGTGATATTGGCCACTAAAGAAGCGATCACACACACTTTGAAAATGATCTAAGCCACTACAAAAGTGCTCTTGACGACTAAATAAGTGATCACATCCACTTTAAAAATTATCTCAGACACTACACAAGTTATCATGACCACTGAAGAAGTGATCATAGCCACTTTAAAAGTTATGTCAGCCACTACAAAGGTGATTTTGGTCACCAGCAAACTGGTGTCAGCCATTGTAAAATCTAAGCCATTACAGAATGATCTTGGCCACTGAAGAAGTGATCACAGCCACTTTAAAAATTATCTAAAACACCACAAAAGTGATCTTGACCACTGAAGAAGTGACTAAAACCATTCTAACAGTTATCTCAGCCACTACAAAAGTGATCTTGACCACTGAAGAAGAGATCACAGCGAGTTTAAATGTTATCTAAGCTACTACAAAAGTGATCTTGGGCAGTAAAGAAGTGATAACAGCCACTTTGCAAATTATGTCAGCTACTAAAAAGTGATCTTGGCCGCTGAATATGTGACAACAACCACTTTAAAAATTATCTAAACCACAACAAAAGTGATCTTGACCACTGATGAAGTGTTTACAACCATTTCAAAAGTTATCTCAGCCACTACAAAAATGATCTTTGTCACCGAAGAAGTGATTACAACCACTTTAAAAGTTATCTCAGCCTCTACAAAAGTGATCTTGACCACTGAAGAAGTGATCACAGCGATTTTAAAAGTTATCTCAGCAACTACAAAAGTGATCTTGGCCAGTGAAGAAGTGATAACCGCCACCTTGAAAATTATCTAAGCCACTACAAAAGTGATCTTTGTTTCTGTAGTATATTTTGGAACCAGATCAAAATTCCCGGTTTCTTATTTCGGACATGCTTGTCTAAAATAAGAAATACGGGAATTTCGTCTCTATATTTCGCTTAACTGTTAATGCGCAGCACACAAATTTAAAGAAACTTTTGCAGTTCTAGTATATGGACATGTTTACATCATATGGTCATATTAAGAGACCAAAAGAAAATTATACCGTTATTTTGCTGATTTTTGCCTGATTGTGCGCTTTAAGATATTACATCAAAACCGTGTCTATCAGTGTTTATGATATGACTATATAATTAAGTAAACTATGTTCAATAATGCATTTATTAACCGGTGGTCATTTTGAAATAATGATTAATTACTTGACAAATCAAGAATAACTCACCTGATTTTGACTTAATATGTGCCTCTGAACCAAATAATACCGCTCACTGAGGTTTTCGTACAGAACAGAACGTGTGCTCATGAACTATTTACAAAAGTTTCAAAAATATTATATGCCATTTTTACGGCGGCCATCTTGGATTGGTTCTTAAATAACATATTTTAGTACTTAAACATGTTAAAATATACATAGATATATTTATTGGATTCATTCAACATTAAAATATAAGAATAGACACAAAAACCGTGTATCTGAGATAAAAATTAAGCAAACCATGTTGAATTATGCATATGAAGATTAAACATTCATTTCACGGTGGCCATTTAAAAATCGGCCATATTGATTAATTACTCTACAAATCAAGCACTAATCATATGATTTTCACTCAGGGTTGTCTCTGAACCAAATTACACCAATCGTGGGGGTTTTCTTACATATAAAACATGTGCTTCTAAAATATTTGCAAGAAAATGTGAAATTTTAAGCATTTACTTGAAAGAACAATAAAATGTAAGATTAGACACTCCAACCGTGATTGTGATGCGAAATTTAAGAAAACCATGTTTCAATAATACATTTCGGGAAAAAACATGGATTTTACTGCGGCCATTTTGGAATTGGCCATAATGATCAATTACTCGACGAGTCAAGCATTGGCAACCTAATTCAGACTTAAGGGATGTATCTGAACCAAACGGTACCGCTCATGGAGACTTTCGTGTTAAAACGAACCTGTTGTCATAAACTATATGCAAACAAAATGGAAAAAATTGAAAATTTTGAAAAATTGCATTTTGCGACATATTTACAATATCCAAAATAGCTCTTATAGGTAGGATGCTAGTGCAAAATTAGATTATTTTTTACTATTTTATCTCCACAAATATACAACCTGATCAATAGAAAAAACTAAGTCCAAATATATTTCATTCAAATGGCCCAACATTATAATAGAGTGAGAATGACGCGAAAATCATATTTTAGCAAATATTTTCTCTAAAAATCGGGTAGGTGTACAAAATTCTCAGCCCGCCATTTCCGGCAATGTCATCAACCAGATTCTGTATTTAGAGACCCCTGGGAACAATTTTAGACATGTGGACAAATGTTGTACCGCCGGTTTAGGTAACTCCTTAAATATGTTGTTTTTTGGTGTCTGCTGCTGTACTATGAGTGGCAGATAGGATACTTGAGCTCCGAACGTGATGTTATGTTGTCAAACGATTTAAATCATGTTTTTTATTTTGCTCAGGAGCAGAAGTTACCAGCAAACCCGAGCCTGATTCTACAGCGGCACCCGACGACGACCATACCACAGAAGCAGCATCTGATGACGACCTAACTACGGCAGCAGCAGCTGACAACGACGCGACTACAGAAGCAGCATCTGATGACGACCCTACTACGGCAGCAGCAGCCGACAACGACCCGACTACGGAGGACTCGCCAACAACTGAACAGGATACTGGAGGTGCTCAGGGTGACAGCTCTGTTACGGAACAGTCTGTGACAGAACGAATGGGAGAGTCTGTTACAAATACGTCTGGTTCTGACTCTCTGGAGAGCATGACCAGTGCCTTACCAGATGTGGATGCGATGACCACTGCGGCTAGCCAGCAAGACAACGTGACAACGAGCAACGAATCAACAGAACATGGAGGGGAAACAACTGATACATCGTCACTGGATTACAACACAACGACGGAGGCTACGACAGAGACGTTGCCTGACGATTCTACCTCTGAGATAGGATATAATACAACGGTAGAGGAGGAGTACACGACTGCGGGGTGGGATGAACCTGTTACCGAGGAGAACAACGTGAATACAACCACAGAGTCTGCTCTGGTCTCCACTGAGGATAGTGGTACAGCTGACAGAGGGGCGGAAACGGGCGAAGAAGACATGACCTCCCAGTCCAGCGATACTACCACTGCGGCCGAAGGTGGGTAGAAATAAAATAATTTTTAATAATTCCAGTTTGTCACTTTGTGCTATTAAACCTTTCAAGCCTGCATTTACCATTGTCATCGTCATCCACTACAAGTGTTAGTTCCCTTTTTATGGTATTTGGGAAACTGACTTAATTTATTTAACATGGAATCGTTTATCTTACGAGGAGAAGTCTGGACAAGAATATAGTCTCAAGCTTCTTATTTCACAAGTTTCCGGCACACGGCCGGCACAACATTGATTCGCTCGGGTCGCAGCTTCGCTCTCCCCATCCACGTCCCCGAAACTCAAGCCAAGCTCTGATTGGTTGGCTGAATGCTAGTATTGCACACCCTACCCATTATTCTACGATTTCGAACTTTAACACAAGCCGTGAATCATAGATGTCGCAATTTTCGATTTGTAATACACCCTTTTCAATAACAACACGCCACACAGTGACCAAAAGCTGAACTATTTAGTTGGGACTCCTTTACACCCTTTTCAATGACAACATGCCACACAGTGACAAAAAGCTGAACTATTTAGTTGGGACTCCTGTTTGCAAAATCGTGCAGAGAATGTATACGGAAGAAGATGACTTAAAGTGGGTGGAAAAGGAAAAAAAATATCGTTATTATTAAAGCAGTTTCATGAAAATGTTCGTTCTAAAACCCCTAGGCGGAGAAAATTAAGTCATTCTTCAGAGATGCAAAGTGATGCTTTGATGCATCGTGAAGGTTTAGAGGGTAATTCAATCCCCTGTTAATTGTAGCCACGATTTCTTCACCACTACGACTGCGTACGACGGGAAACATTTCGCTTACATCACGCGGACATGATCAAAAAGATATGTTTACATATCACCACCAAATCCTAACTGTTGGCGCTGCATACCGATTCATGTCAGGTTCAACGCAGGGAGGCTCGTGGTCATCGAGTACTTTACTGGTTCATTCTGCTTTTGCATTTCATCTCACGCCCACAAAATGTTATTTATTCTCCTGTGATACTACTTTGATACGACGTATTTTTGCGTGGTCGTAATGTACGATGTGGGCACGACATATTTGTCGCTATGTTATTTCGTGGGAACGATAGATAATAATATGTTTGTCATAAAAACAACAAACTTCCGTCATTAAACGTAACCTTTTAATTTTCTTCCACTGTGATCTTACTGGGGGATTAAAACCACGCATTATTATATGAATGACGCTTATTCTGAAGTGTATATGTTATTATGCTTTATGAACTGCAAATGCACATGATATATAATTATAATGCACTGATATAGATACTATACATGTATATCTCTTAATCCAAGTCTAGGGCCTTTACTTTTCTACGTGTATGAAAAGCGGAACTAACGTTGATTGGAAGGAAACGACTGTCAGTGGCGCTCCCACGTGAATTAATTATGAGGAAGTCACAGTAAAGCTATCGCCATGACGTTGCCATGGTTACAGTAATATGATCCAGCTCATGTCACATTATTTTAGATAGAGTGATTAGGAATGGTAATCATATTTATCCGCCCTAAGTTTTTTGCTATGATTCCGCAATTCATAATTTTATGTGTGTGAAAAGTACCAAATTGATATATTTTGTTCAAATTGGGAAGAAATATTTTCCCTGGCAGTGGTAAATTATTTCATTTTGTCAGTCTAGTTATTCTTCATGCCTTATGGATCCTTCGTTTAAATTTGGAAGTACAATTTCCAGAAATATGTATTTCAATAGATTATTGATTAGTCCATTTAAATTGTATTAGTCCATTTGAGTTATTTTATAATAGTGCCAATATTACTATCCATTGACCATGTTAACTGGTTTAATATTCATAAACACGATAGACATGATAAATTCATATATACTGCAGTACCTTTTGGCTTTGCAGAGCAGTTTTTTTTTCCAAACATATTTATCTTCTTATCAATGATCATGTTGTGAGAGTGGCAGTGCCTGGGAGTGATAAGGGATTCTGTGTTTTTGCCTCACCGTGGTTATGAGCTTATCTTCTCCACATCGAGCCAACATCTGTGAGGCTGGTATTATATTATGTGGAGCAGAAGTGTTCTACTGCGCATGTTGCTTCAACATTGACCAATCACTACTTATACATGGGCTAATCGTGGTTGCTTCTGTTTGGACAATACCCCACAAAAGAGACGTATAATCCTAACCCAGCAAATACGAGACATTGTCCCAATGCTGGGTCAATGTTGGTCCATCGTCTACGACGCTGGACCAACATTGAACCAGCATTGGGACAATGTCTCGTGTTTGCTGGGAAGTCTGTGTCTGCTTAATGCTGGGCCAAACACATAGACACTGGCTCAGCATCCAACGGACATAAACTCAATGTCCTAGCTATATTGGGTAGCACCGGCATACTACGTTATAGCTAAAGGTTATCAATTAGTTTAAAGGTCTAATATCTACCGCTCTAATACCTGAATACTGGCAGATAATATAACCCGACTCCGAGGAGGTGAATTGCTCTGTGTTTTTTCACCATTTACAAAGCTGGAGTTAATTTTAATATATACAGATATATATCTCTCATTGAAAACAAATCGAATTATTTCAGTCCCTGTGCTTGCAACACAAGATTGTCTATTTTTAATGTCACTTTATCAGGTATGAAGCATACTTAAAAGCGTATATAGTTATTTTATTATGTGTGAAACATACTTAAAAACGTAGGTTAAATACACGGCCCTAGCACTTCACGGGTTAATCAAATGGAAAGGGATTCGTCGGGGTATGCCCCTGCAAATGGATTGACAATAAACAGATCAAGTGCTGTAACTCCCAGATGTCAAATCGATATAATAGCGAATCCCCACGTCCAGGGATATACTGCAGTGCAATGTTAAAAGGCATTATTTGCTTACTTTTCAAGTAAGCAGTTACTGCCTTTTGGCTTTGGATAGCGGCATAGGTTTCTCCTTTAACAATATTCCCAGAACACTTCACATTGCAAAACCTGCCATATTCTAATAAATATAATGGAGGTTGTGAAGAAGGGCAATATTTCGCGTCACTAAGTAGACATCGCAAAAGAGCAAGACAATTTGCGATTTTGCTTCGGGTGAAATCACACTGTAATTTATTGCAGAGCACGTCGCTGATCATGGGGATTTTCTGGCCCTGGTCACCTCGCGATAGGTGCTCAGGACAAGTGACGCCTAGGGAGCAAGAGGTCACCTCCTCCCGCAGCAAACATGAGCCATTGAGCCAAAGCTAGTTTAATGTTGGGCCAGCGTCGCAGACGCTGGCACAACATTAAACCAGCCTTGGTTCAATGTCTCGTGGGGCCATCTTGTGTCTGATCGGGTATTATAGGCGACTACTGCCTTTCACGCCAGAGTTCAGGGTTCGGTTCCCGGTATCGGCGGTTTGAAGAAACAAAAATGTTTCTTCTCCATCCACGTGTGAAAGTCAGTATTGTGTGGAGCCTTCATGACCGAGAGGTAGCCTGCTAGGCCTCAGACCGCCAGGGCTCTAATTTCGAATCCTGTGTCTGGAGGACAGTGTCATCTCAATCATCTCACCATCCTCATAGGGTTCTCCTGGCCCAGTTTAGCCTATATGTGCACAAAGGTGGCCTAAAGCCCGATCCATTTCATTTCATTTTCATTTCTTCTCCATCCACGTGTGAAAGTCAGTATTGTGGGGAGCCTCCATGACCGAGAGGTAGCCTGCTAGGCCTCAGACCGCCAGGGCTCGAATTTCGAATCCTGTGTCTGGAAGACAGTGTCATCTCAATCATCTCACCATCCTCAGGAGGTTCTCCTGGCCCAGTTTAGCCTATATGTGCACAAAGGTGGCCTAAAGCCTGATTCATTTCATTTTCATTATAGGCGACCATTGGGAAGTGAAAGCCTAGGTTTAGAATTATTCATTTTCAGCCGCCATTTGTAGTGGCAATTTTAAATTTTAGTATGATTGTACTTAATTTATAACTTTAAATCTTTAAGAAGGCTATGTTTCGTGATTTTGTGAAATTTTCCGTATAATCTTTAAAGCTGAAACGTCCGTAATCACTTTGAGCTGTCAATGTAGAGGAAGTCAGGGAATATTGACGTCTCGGACATGCTCGAAAAAAAAAAATATAAAAATATATATATTTTTTTTTGGCAAAACATGGATATAGTACATTGATGGGGAGATTACAAATCATGGCATTCAGACAACGCTGGCTCTGATAACCATGTTGCAACGAAAAGACAAGCGGCGGTAACTGCTGTTTATCTTTGCAGTATGTTGCGAGCTGGGCATGGCTTAGTTCTTGGAAAAGCAGCTCTTCCCATCTCACCCTCGTTTGTGGATTAGCTCCACCCTATCTCTCACACGGGTGACATCGTAGGTGCGATAGAATTAGCCACATGAGATGGCAGGATCTGAACGGATAGTCTGCCACTGTGGTAGAGGGTACCAACCGTTTCTGAACTGACTTCAAAGAAATGAAATTTTACATATCGAGAACTCTCTGAAATCAATCTCAACCCTTTGTAAAATATTCCGATCTAATATAAACGAAAATTACAGCATGTTAAGCCCTGGGAAAGAAGGGTTGATTTTTTCGGCTGCTTTCTGTGACACGCGCAGAGTGCACTGATACTGCATGTCAGGATATCTGGATTTCCCGTTTCTAGTGCGATATCCCGTACTGACGGCATAAAGGCCAGGCGGGAAAAATATAGTCGTCCTCCAAATAGGTTTAGTCTGGTTTTAACGGTTTTATTAAATATCTATATAAAGGACTAATTGGTTTAAAGCCAGGCCAAACAGCGGATAAGTTGGGCACAGGCCGTGAGTGTTATTAATCCCCAAGCAGACAACTATTAGCCACGGCTTATATTAATAATGGACTGAGTAATCTGTTTGCCACACTCCCGTACGCTAGGTGTTAACTCTAGGTGTTAAAGTATATCATGGGTACGCAATGACTGTTAAGAACCTTACGTAACAAAATTTATCTGAATTATACGAGGGACAAAAACAAACCCTCTCCGGACTGGTTAAGTAGAAAGAACATTATGATATTTGGTAACCATATTATTAAGAACACCCAGCCTACGGGAAGTAGTAACTATATATATAC
>OZ024918.1:39763135-39773135 GCA_964017125.1 Flabesymbios commensalis
TTCTTTCTTTCTTTCTTTCTTTCTTTCTTTCTTTCTTAATTAATTAATTAATTAATTAATTAATTAATTAATTAATTAATTAATTAATTAATTAATTAATTAATTCATTCATTCATTTGTTCGTTCGTTCGTTCGTTCATTCATTCATTCATTCATTCATTCATTCATTCATTCATTCATTCATTCATTCATTCATTCATTCATTCATTCATTCATTCATTCATTCATTCATTCATTCATTAATACTTTCATTCATTCATTCATTCATTCATTCATTCATTCATTCATTCATTCATTCATTCGTGACAGGGGTTCAGTTTTGCATGCTGCATAGTAATAAATATAGCATATTTACAAGATTGACATTCAATGTGATATTTTATAGAATCTATACATCAGATGTGTTACAGTCTCACCATCCATCGCTATGCATGCTAAAATTAATAAACTGAACGTATTAATTTAGAGCACGGGGCTAGCGATCATTTGTCTAAACACTGGATGTTAAACCAACGTTGATTTAATGTTGGGCCAGCGTCTGCGACGCTGGTCCAACTTTAAGTGAACGTTGGTTTACCGTCTGGTATTTGCTGAGACCCTGTGTGGGGTAGACCTATATCATGTATATCGGTCTTCGCTCTGTGGCGCATTGTGCCAAGTGAATCTCACACTCCAGCAGTCCACGGACACGCGAGCATCGTCAGGGAATCCACGCCCCCGGGATCAAAAGGTGTGTGGCATCTCCCGGGATCAGAGGGTGCGCCGCATCTCACGAGTCAGCTGATCCAGTCGGTCAGCATTCTGGGCGTTACCACGGCAACCGAGATTTGACACGTCGCCGTAAAGCAGCCGATGACATGCGGTTGCTCACCGTCGCGGCGTCGCTATATGTATGCAGGCCGGCGGGCGTCTAGCAGGCCGCCATACACGGAGAAGATCAAAAGCGCCCGAGCCGACACGCCGCGCACAATGACCTGATGTAACAATGAGCACCATGCCGCTCCTTACTCTCACTTACTGGCTCTGTTTTTGTTTTGCCGCCTGTTCCGGGGACGCAGTGAGCACGGACTCGGCCTTGGATATCATCACCACCACTCCGGATCCGTGCATGGATCATGACTGTGATAACGGTGGCACCTGTCAGCTGTCGGGATCGCAAGTGTCCTGTGTGTGCGCACCTCAGTGGACGGGAGACGACTGCGGACAAGGTGAGAAATATATCTATGGGAATGCGTGACGCTCGCCCCACGCTGGTTCAATGTTGGGCGACCCAACATTAAACCAGCGTTGGGTGAATTTTTGTTGCTTGATCGTAACACTTTAATCTCTGGTAATGCATTTTGTGTGCATTTATCACTACAAATTATGAACTGAAATTTATCAAAGATTCAGGAATAAAAAAAAAAGTTGTATATAATAAGAGCTCTATTTTTCAAACGTAGAGGTACATTTCATGTGTATTTTTCATTCATTTGAAGCTGATATTTACGCTAGCTGTTACCAAAGCCAGATTTAGATGAATTGCAACTTCAGGTGGTAATGCAACACTTAAGCATTTAATTAACACGAAAACATCCTTTGCATTATGTGTGTCTTTAGTAGTGTTGATAACACAGCCACCGAGCGCTGTATTAAAGGGACGCACCACTCGCAGCAGAACATAACATAGCGAGAGTCTATCTTTAAAATGAAATGAAATGAATCGGGCTTTAGGCCGCCTTTGTGCACATATAGGCTAAACTGAGCCAGGAGAACCTCCTGAGGATGGTGAGTCTATCTTTAATTAATGTTTTATATTATCGGACCGATAGGCTGTGCGGGTGGTGAATCCCAAGAACGTGTCACTCGCTCGTATAGAAAGAGTATTATTCCTAATTATTATTATCCCCATGGTAATGATTGGTCACTTTCTAACTTAAAGGGTGGATCTCCCACCTGGCATCAAATGATTCAGTGACCTTATAATCGCAACTGGTCTGTAAGTTTTGCAAGTTAAACCCTTACAGCGATGATTTTTTTTTAAACCAAGAGAACAAAGGTTCTATTTTTCGATTTGAAATTATTTTATTCTATTTGAAATAATACCTATTCGCTTCATTTAAATACAATCATATGTTATGGGTCCTCGGCCATTATAAATATTTTACGCTTTCAGTGCGGGGATCGTCAGATTCTGACGTCTAAAATCGGTCCCCGCGTTGAAAATGGTTAATATGGCGGGTGCAGAACTTTTGTTCGCATTTTATTGTGACTCGTTAAAATACAGACTATGCTATTGATTGTTTTATTATTGCAGTGTACCACAGTGGTTCGCCAAGTAAGATTGTTATTTTTCCATTCTACTCAATATGTGAAGTGCGCTTGCGCAAGTCACATATTGAGTAGAATGAAAATTAAACACCGCTACCACAGACGCTCCTTTATAACGCAGTGTGTGCGCATATACTGTTCGCATGCGCGCAAGTAAAATACGTGTTTTTTAATATTTAATTGAGGTACTTTAATGTTATGTCGCCCCTGGATTACCGCGCCAGATGGTATCGCTGAGCTGTAAGTTCTCCATTGCGTGTTAGCCACCAGTTCACCCTCCTCGTGCAACAATATCTGAAATTATCCCTCAAAACGCATTAAACATTCATACTGAATCCCGGACCGCAGCATATTGATGGCTAGCTTCCTTATTTAGAACTGTTCGTATGAATCAGGATCCGTTCTTCCTAATGTGCCAGTAAGCAGAAGACATTGACCTAATGCTGGTTTAATGTTGAGCCAACCTCGTAGACAATGGGCCAGTATAAAACTAGCATTGCGCCTAGGTCTCTTGTTTGTTGGGATTTAAAACGAGACAAAAATCCGTGCAAGTCTAACATATTGTGGTTTTATGTTGAGTTTTCGCATACTTTTGTAGTTTGGAAAAACTGGACAGTCATGATGTAATGTAGCCAGCATTTAAGAAATTAAGATTAAGTCTAAATCGTACCTAAGTGGTATCAGAAGCTAATAAGATCACCCAGAAAGTCATGGCCGAACTAACTGTACATAGGTAAGTAGCTATATAATAGACCCGACTGTCAGGAAATGTATAAGATAGATTTAAGATCGACTAAATATCCCTTGTATGATTAAAAAATTATGTTAAGATCTGAACATTATTTCAGAATAGATCTTCAGATTTACTTACACTAAATTTATCTTCAGATTTGTCCTAACGCTTTCTTTAAATTTTCTTGTACTTTTTCTGGTGATCTTATTAGTAACGTCAAGACATATTTATGTAGGTCTATAACTGTCCTAATTATTATCATAGTTGGAAACAACAAGATGCCAGCATGCTTAGATAATAATAATTGCGAGAGATCTGCACTCAGGTATCGGGTTTTTGAAGTTATATGCTGCATACGTAATAAAAAAGTGAGAAAGATCCCTCATGCCCACACATTCTAGAGCCTACAAGAACACTTCATTTATTGTGTAGAGGAGGACCCATCAGAATGATTAGCCATTTTCAAACGTTGCACGTTTGGTACATAATCTAGTTTTTATAATAGTCAATAAATCCATATCTAGTGATTACCAAGATTTCACGTGTGTGAGCATGCCTTTCTTCTATGCCCAGGATAGATCTGTATTTACTCAGACACGAAGCCGTAGAATCGATGACGCTTGATTCAGAGTATGATATCAGCACGTGCAACTAGGCAAACAACAGTAACTGTTTACATTTCAAGTGAGCAGCTGCTGTTGTTGTCTTTGCACGGCAGAGCGAGCGCGATGCAGCGCAAATACAAACAGCTTTTCAAGCAAGCATATAATCATGTACATAGAAACATATATCCATCATGTATAGTATCATGTATATTTATATAGTTCTTTTAATTATTTTAAAGCATTTTATACTTGTACATGTATATATTTACACCATTTTCTATTTATTATGCACTGTATATTATGTATTGTTCATTTTCTAATGACGCATAAGTCTACACAGACTTTGTATCGTCAATAAAGATCTATCTATATAAAGCAGGGTTCTCACACGTCCTGGAAAGCCTGGGAAATGATGGCTGTTCTGGAATGTCCTGGAAAAGTCATGGAAAAATGCTATTTTTCAGACTGTCCTGGAACATTAGAATCCTGATTAAAATGTCCTGAAACAGTCCTGGAATTCCTTTGGTCCATACAATTTATTTAGCTTTGTATTGCAGTCTTCCATTTTACTATTTTTCTTAAAAAAACTGGAATTCTGAAAGGGGGTCAAATAAATAAATACAGTAATCAGATATTATGTTCCATAAAGATATATTTGATGAAACGGATCTCCCGACAGAAATCAACAGTCCAGTACCTCATCTGGATCTGTGAAAAATCTTTGAAAAGTCCCTGAATTAACTGCTGTTTTTTGTGGGAACACTGAATGATGGTATATAGGCTGAAGGCGGGGCCCCTGGTGCAGTGGTTAAAACTGCCTGTCTGGAAAATCAGGGCTCTCGGGTTCGTCCCCCGCTTTGGCATTTAGGTTTCAAAGAAACAAATGTTTCTTCCCCGCTCACTCGCAAAGATTCGGTATTGTTGGGAGTCTCCGTTACCGAGAGGTAGCGTACTCGGCCTCGGACCACCAGGGCACGAATTTCGCATCCTGTGTCTAGATGGGAGTGACACCTGATTCATCTCACCATCCTCAGGAGGTTATCTCTGTTTAACCTATATATGCACAAAGGTGATCCAAGGCCCCATTCATTCTGTGTAGGCTGAAACATCTATATCAACAAAATTGTGTGATTTGTTAGAGTCCTGGGAGATGCGACGCATTTTACTGCTCTCACCGCTCACAATATAGCACGTTAGAGGCGAATAAACATGATAAACGTGACTCATTTCTGTTTATTTTGGCTGTTATCTTTAAACATGCCAGATGTGACTCTCATGTTTTTGACAATGCACGAAAGATAAACTTGTTATTACTCAATCTGTCAATTGAGCCAATATGTATATATTAAAAACAAAATAGGCCCTTTGCTTACTATCCATGTTAAATACACCACTCACATGCGTATGATTGTCTATTTATCGCCCCATAAAAGGTCATATAAATTTGCCACTCATTAGTGCCGCATACGAAAACCCCTCGCTGTCATTCCAGGTATATCTCCCTATGCAACATCAAAGTAATCAGTAATCAAATCCACTCGTACTACTGCTGGTCCTTCTCGTAACCAACAACTTATCTACAAGGAAAACAGAATAGCAACACAAAGCGTTGATAAATAATATGACGAAGGATCTCTTTTATGCAGTTGTAACAACAAAGAACATTATTGGGAACGATAATAAAGCTTTGAATCTGGCAGTCATCAAAGTGTCTGCTTTCTCTGTTTCCATGGCTACATAATAATCATTTGTTGGAAAGTGTCATTAAATTAAAAATTAATCTACATCTAGCAGCGTTTATAATTTTAAATTATTATGCTTTGATTTGAAAATACACGTTTATTAGAGGGAATAAAGTAAAATAGAAAAAAAGTAGTTTTTAACCACTTGAGGTTGTGGTTCGCGGTAGCGAGACACAACCTCAAGTGGATGAAAATTAAAATGACCTATTATCATTGGTGGAATTAAAGAAGATGGCTCTCAAAGGGTTAGCTACAATTGCAGTAGCATATTGATTTATTGTTAATTATTCGAGGCTTATTCTGGGAAGTTGTAGAATACCTGTTTTAGTCCTGTTGCATTTTAGGCCGTTCCTGTCACTACGTCTGGTGAATGCTGGACCAACTTCTTAGAATTTGATTCTGAATTAATCCAATTTTAATACTACTCGTCTGCTATGATCGTAATATTGTAATTCGCTCTTGTATAATATTGCTGACATGGACATGTTTAGATTGCAGCGTGTATATAATTGTCAGGCTAAGCAGGTCAGCAATGCCCCTCTTTATAGTAAATAAGCTCATTTTTTTTTAAATCATTACCACACCAGGCTTGTAGTGTCCTACAGGACTAACGTCCAACTTATGTACCAGATAGCTTTTCGTACACTCTCAATATACGAATTGTCATACCTTAGTAATATCTTACTGCCGGTGGTCACTTTGAGGCATCTTCGTTTAACTAGCACCAAACAATTTTTTTATTCCACGTGTAAAAACGAATTTTATTATTATTGAAATAGTTTAATGTCAAGTAATCGCGAGAATAATCGCATATAACTAGATAAAGGAGATCCTTTTTTATCAACGTGTTTTCGTGTTGCTATTGTATTCTCCTAGACTAGTAGATAAGTTGCACTCACACTGTGGAACTCTCTTCCTTCTGTAATTCGAACTGCCAAACTATGGCATCTTTCCAGAAACTAATAAAAACTCGTCTATTTGGCCTGGCTTTCTGTCCTAGATGCTCGATGAACCGAGCTCAGTGGCACACTAAGAAGTAATATAATTGATAATTAATCGATTGATTGATAATTATAAAGAAGATAATACTCTGTTTTATTTCTAAAATTCCTTTTTTCAATGACGCCTAGTTTTGACGTCTTGCGACGAAAGTAGCGCACTGAGCAATGCATATTATTTTCTGGACGCTTTCCACACTCGTTCACTTCTTCTGGGCTGCCATTTGCAAAGCGTCTGACCCAGATCTAAGGCATATGATTGGTCGAGATGGGCATCTCGACTAACCATATGCCTAAGATCTGGGCCCTGTTGTATCAACGTTCTCTACTCGTTCTCTCTCAAAATCAGCCGCGTACGAGAAATACACATGTCTCCCTATTCACCATGTATAAACAGACATCGAACGCTCCGACACAATCGTTGGAATTTGCAGTAAATGTTCGAGCTTTCGACAAATAACGAGGGAGAATCTCAGCTAAAACTGAGCCCTGTCTCTGTCGCTTTGTGTCCACCAGCCCTGAGTACTTCATCCAGGGCGTGGTCGCCATGGAGGTATCAGGTGCAAATTTCTACCTGAAGACAAAACACACATGAGTGGTGATAAATATCGAACGATATAAATGATAAAGGGAAACCTTACCCGTGGGTAGTGTTCCTTACTACCAGCAGCTGACCAGAACGGACACTGCCCACCACTGGCCCCCGTGCCGCCCACGGGAGGAAGAAAGGAGACATATCACATATCAAACTAACCAATTAGTCTTAGATGAGCATACATCGGCCTCCTGATGAAACCTATGTACATACTATATATTTGAAACATTTGCGATACAGCATTCATTCAAAGTTTATCCCGAAGCCAAATATCACCTTAATTTTGAAACTGTACATCTTTTTTTTATTTTTGACTTTCAAATTATTTTTTGTGATTTTTTCAGAAAAAAAATTAAAATTGTACTGAGGATGTGTCAAAATTAAATCGACGAATTTATATTGAAATGCAAGTTTACTAATATAATATTTATTATATTTACCACAACTTTAATTATTTGTCATCATTGTGTTATTAAAAATAAATAAATTATAATTATCACAAGCTATTGAGTAGAGTAAATTTGTCTATAGCTGTAACGGGCCACTCTCAATCCAAAACATTACATCCATTACACTTCAAAATAGCTATTATATCAAGTAGCCTCAAATAAGTGATATGGTTATATGTAACGTCCGTACATAAGGACAAATCTAATAACTTTAAACATGGGATGGGATGCTACTTTACATAACATATGTGGACATCGTAGAATAAGATGTTCAACAATTATTACACCTTAAAACACCAAATTAAATAATTCTATAGAAAGTGGTTAAATTTTATCTTGGAACCATAGATAACATATTCTCTACTAAATAATTCTAATTTCACCAACTTAATAGTTATGGGTAAAAAATACCTATATTGTTATGTTTAAAACAAAATCTTTGTCAAACTTGCCTATTAAACAAGTGTCTCGTTCAAAAAATCAGTAGACTATGTCAAATACGTATATTTTGTGAAATAAATATTGATGGCTCATTGAGGCATGAGATATGGCTGCTTCTAAAATTGAGATTACTGAAAGGTATTTTACACAGAACCCTCAGTACTAAGTGAATGTTATCTTGGATTACATAATAAAGTACACGACTAGATTGTTTAGAGTTTATTGTATTAAATCAGGTTTATAATCATTCGCCATCAGTTCAGATATCATAGTGAATTAAAATGGGAATAAATACCTGGGCGTTCAAAGGTTTATCCCTTAAAGATGTCAAAATTCTAATTACTTCTATAACCATTTTCAGTCTTTTTTATATTTTATTTTTGAAACAAAGCAGTTTGGAGGAGAAAAGAACATCACATTTGCTAGACGGACATATCTTTGTTTAACCCTTTAACCGCCGGTGCCGCATATATTCGGGTTTTCATTTTTTATTAGCACATTAAATACCACATTTTGAAAATGGTAAAGATAAAATGTGACATCTAAGCAGCAAGATTGGAAAAGAGTTGACCCCCATTTTGTCAAATCTGAATAATTTTCACTCACTTGAAGTTGTGGATCGCGTCAGCGAGAGACAACTTCAAGTGGGTGAAAACTTAAATTGAATAATTCACAAAATTCCGGCTCAATGTTGGGACAGGGTTGCAGCCCATCGCTGGTTCAATGGCGGTCCATCGTCTACGCCCAACACTAATCTATCACGGGTCAGCTGTATACTTTGCGCAAACACGTGGCATTCACCCAATGATGTTTCAATGTTGATGCAAAGTCTTCGACGCTGGCCCGTCATTGAAACAGCATTGGGTGATTGTACCGTCAGAAACACCAGATAACACGATACATTGGCCCAATGCTGATGTAATGCTAGGCCACCGTCTGCGACGCTGGGCCAACATTATTCCAATCAAAACCCTTTAAGCTCTTAACCACGAATACAATTCTAAAAAAATATTTTCTGAACACTTGTTAAAGACAATAGTACTTAACCTAAGGACCTGAAACGTTATATTGCATATGTTCATAAGGACTGGTGTACAGAAATGTGAAACGTTTCCCACACAAAGCAGAGAGAGGGAGAGAGGGGTGCTTTGAAAGCACCCCTCTCTCCCCTAAATAGGACAGAAACTCAAAACTAAACAAGGCAAAATAAACTTAATAGGATACGGCCCACGGCCGAGCCGAATAACCTAAGGATTTAATGGTTACATGTAACCGATCCACAGCTGTTATGCGTAAAAATACGCAGACACAACATATAACCGGATGACCATGATGACGGTCAATAACTAATCATTTCCCCCGTGTCTTAGTTTTCGCGACCTCACAAAATCATACGCATCTTTCTTCTCTTTTTAGCAAGAGTTATGACTCCTTTATCTGTATCGACAGGTAGAAAGCTTAGATCTGATATCAAATATGGAGACCTAAGTGAAGACATTAACAGTTTGCATCCCTTTCTCTTCGGTATCCGCCCTGCTCAATATTATGTGCCCCATTTCAGCTCCCCGGGGAGCATACAGACTCATACAGAATTCATCGGCAATATTGCCATATCGCCAGGTACCCTTTAATACTTGAGTGAAGTGAAGCCCATTAAAGAGAAGTGCCTTGTGCGAACTTAGCGCCCTACCATCTTACAACGCTTTCCCCATGTTCTCAGGGGAGAAACATGGCGTTCCTCTGAATGTACTAGCTCGTGTCCAGTGGACCATAGCGCCACACTGCACCAATGCGACACGTTACCTCCCTGTCATAAATATTACACAACGATATTATTGGCCATAACTTATGACCTGAATCACAGACCACCTGTGTCATAATATTACACAATACAACAACACGCACATCACGTGAAGTCCCCTATATCACAGTATGTTACAGGTAGCTGGTCTATATACTGTACAGTATTCTGACGTGCAAAGCCAAAAGGCAGTATCTGCTTACTTGTAAAGTAAGCAGATACTGCCTTTTGGCTTTGCAGAGCAGTATTGCTGATTCATATTCACACCTGTTTATCTGAAAAACACGAGATGCTGGCTTCAAAAATGGCTCATTGCTGGCCAACGT